>JADLZK010009722.1:0-72422 GCA_015847255.1 Hyparrhenia diplandra
TACTTAATTTTGTGCTCCTGGTGTCTCCAATTCCTATTTGTCTGAATTGCATTGGTAATGGAGTCCATGTGACCATTCCTCACACCAACTCATCTTCTTCTCTCACTGAGAAATGAACTAGGAATTGTGGTGCTGTGCCCCCTATATATACAACTAGAAGCAATAGGAAGTGGGGTTATATTTATATTGCTCCCTATTTCTGTACCAACCGCATGTGGTTTTTTTAAAGCCCGCATGTGGAGAGACATGAGCATATGCACAACAAACATATAAAAGGAAACAACTAATCCTCACACTCTCAAGTCTGGCGCCCTATTTGTTAGCCTAGAACCAATAAGAACTTTGAATCCTTCGACACATTTTAGACCAGAGAGCTCTGCACTAGACAGCTCCATCAAATTAAGTGTTGTATATTCACATTTCTGCTATGCTTGTTGTATTTTTGCTTTCTTGGCGTTCAGGCATGTAGTACGTCTCAACTGGATCATTGGCTTATCTTTGAACGACAATGATCCAGTTGAGACGTACTACATGCTTATGTCTGTTGTGTTTTTCTTTTCAGTCTTCTGATGAGCTGCCGCTCTCACATTCATCTTCACAAGAGCAACAGCATTTAGTTGACCCACAGCCTGTTGCACCCCTATATGTGGTCATTCAAGATACTGTGGTACCTCCTTCTGTGTCTATAGAAATGCCTGCTTCAGTTCCACCGACAGTTGAAGTCCCAGTTCCAGTTTCAACTGGAATGGCGTGACATGTCAGCCTACGGACCAGGACTCGGTTGCCTCAAGTTCAAGTGCTGGACACCACCAGGTGCTGCACAAGCTCCACATGAGGTTGTCAAGCCAGTGGTTGTGCACTTAACGCCTCCATTAAACGCCAAAGACCTTTATAATGTCTGAATTGAGCAAGAAGGGTGACTCAGATGCCAACGGTGGATTGCCTACTTCTGCCTTTCCTCCAAAGCCGATTGGTATACCAGAGAGGCAATCTGCTTTCCATGGAAAAGGACCTACCAATGGCTCAGCGAACTAATTCCTGCAGTCAAGTGACTTTGATGGGTTTTTTTTATGCATTCGATTGGTGATCGATTTTCAAAACCATACCTGTTTTAGTTTATTATCAGGCACTGAATGTAGCAAAAGCCATATTAGAATTGATAAATCGTGTATGAGATGCTCAAATAGACTGTTTAGAGTTTTTCAATTACAGCTTCTGCATTACAAGATGGACCCCATCGTCCCCTGTTTGTTGGCTTACTTAATGGCAATTTTGCTCAACATAGGCATCGATCCCAGCAAGGGGTATAGGGATTTTTAGACTTTGTTTTCCAACAGTTTCCTCACCCATACAATTGTTTTTTGTTTTGTTCCTTTTCAGGTCACAGGAAGCAATTCTGTTGATTCCTCGTGGTATAACAATTCTAATGGACTTGTTTGGTTTGTTATAAGGCAAGCACTGGCAGCTATCGTAGATGCATGCTTAGGGCTAGGTTGATGCATGTCTGGGATAGGAGCTTCCTTGGACTCCTTGAAACAAGCAGGCCCTTAGCTTCTCTAAGTTCATCTGCATCATACGCGTCAATCTTGTGCCTATTTGCCAATTGCCACCCTCAAAGAACTTTGAATTCTTGGATGCATTTTGTTCTTGACAGCACTATGTGAGGGGCGTGGAGGGAAGCATCATACAATTTTTTTTTCTTTTGTAAGGAATCATCATATATTCATAAATCCTCAATAGAACTAAATGATGTATGCATCGGCACATTGCTTAATTAATTTGCTGCATGAGTACAGTGTACAGTAGCACTGATGATATAAAATTTCTTAAATGATAAAAACATCACGTATTCATTTTTTTGCCAAGATTAGGGGATTCAAGGTTCTTTTCTGACATTGTATTCTTAAGTTTAATAATTGATAAAATCTGAAAAATTAATGTCTTAAATTTGTTTGACGTATTACCTCATTCTCGGTAACTAGAGTACCATAGCATGGTTCTACATCATTAGAAGCTGCTCGTTGCATTTTTTCTCATGTCATTCAGGCAATTGACCCAGGAAGTATGCCTGAGCTAGATCCAGTGGTTCATGTTTTACCATTTACTGAACTAGTCCATCAACCCGTGCTTCCGACGGGTTACAATCTTAAAGATAGTATTAGTTATTGTTAAGTACATTAAATTTACACCTTTTTTTTTTGTTCATTTTTTGGCATAGAAGAAACAGATACAACGTAGCATCTATTTATTTTGTGATAAACTTATGAATAGATCTATCTATCAAGAATATGCATTTAGTTGAAACTTTAGCTTAGACTATGGTAGTTGTTGTAGTCGGCCCATATCTTATGACACCATCGAAGATTTTAATTTTTCAAGTTTTAATACCATTGATTGCTAAAGATTTTTTATTCTCAAAAAGTTATGTTCAACGGGACATTAATATTTAAAAGTTATAATAATGGTTGTTTACTTCACGGGAATATCAAAGTGTATGAAGGTATAGTTAGATGTGGATTATATTAACGCCCCATGTCCCAAGATGTTCAAATATTCATTTTAACAAATCGTATGTGAAAAAGTGGTTATACTGTAAATAATTTGCATTTTCATGAATTTTGAGACAAAAAATATATATTTATAACTGATCATGCATGTCTACTTCATCTACATGTTGGCACAACATGTATTTTGACTTAAATCAAATTGTAATAAATTAATATTTTTAAATGTATAATGTAGATATATATACTTCAAAGTTATTTCAATGATTCTTTTAATATAAGACATTGACAATTTAGGTTTAGATCTGAAGTGATGTTATTAACACTAAAAGATTTGGTAATTTATATGCAAATTTAAGGGGTTACTTAAATTATCAATTATAACAGCAGTTAAGTAACTTGATACATTTTTTTATAATTAGCTTAGATGTGTTTATTAGTTGCGGGGTCAATAAATTAAATTAAATACAAATTTTATGTGTTTATAACATAATCGTAAAAGGTGGTATTTTTATAGAAAATAGATAGATTTGATTGCTATTATAATAAATAATGATTAGAGTATTCTCAAAAAAAAATGATTAGTGTAACCCATTGATAGCCAAATTTTTTTATGTGACAATTTTAGTAGTTTATCATTGATTTACCGTACCCTTTTTTTTTTCAAAATTTTAGAATTTATCCTTTTACCGCTATATATATTTAGTTCAATCTTAAGTTTAAGTTATATAAGCTATGTTGCATCCCTTTCTCTATAATCATGAGTCCAAAGTTTAGGATTCGACTGTTAATCTAGTTTTTGAATTTTTTTTTAATCCACATGTTACGTGGAAACCCTAGTGTTTTTGCCCACTTGTTAAGTTCAATTTTTATATTTCATTTTATTAAAAAAATATTATTAATCATAAGCTAGGCTTTTAATTATAATAACAATGGCATAAATATAATTTTGATGTTGTACCTTATCACTTAACATGTTGATTTTGTTATTATATCATATATTTATGTGTGTAGTGATATTTTTTATAAACACAGGGTGCTAGCTATAAATTCCAAAATTTATATGAAATAAAATTTTAGTCAAAGTGTGTAAACTTATTTAAAGTACTAACTTAGGAAGTTTATTATCATCAAGTATTAGTATTTTTCATGTGAATTGTCCATGTCATTGCTATACGATTTGTTAAGAGAATATTTTTCATGATTGATTTCGTATAAAAAAAAGACACTAATCCTAATTTATACATCCTTAATTGGTCTACGTGATTGAATGTAGCATTATTTTAACTTTACAATTGTCAAAACACATAATTAGAAATATATATAGTGTATGTTTTGGAAATTGAGTTGGTTATCATAATATCTTATATTAATATTCAAATTTACCTCAGTGATATTTTTATTTTTTTATAAAAAGACTTGAGCTAATTTGGATGCAAATTAAGAGTTTTACTTTATATTAAATTCATAGTGACATGCATGGATAATTTGAATGCAAACTTAGATTTTACTTTGAATACAGAGGTGGTTAAAATAGGTGCAATTTAGAGAGTTATTCTAATTTTTTCTTTCGTTATGACATAGTGAGCAATTTTATATACATACTATTAACCAAGTTTGCAAAAAGAATATTGACGTTAATCTTGACAACATGCTATTTGTAGCCCCTGTGCTGCTACGACCAACTTGTCCATGCAAACCAAAATTTTAAATAGCTAGTATACTAGGATCAATCGACGCAAGCAAACAACTGACCAACAAATTGAGAGAAACTAATAGATATTTATAGGATAATAGGACCAAAATTGGATTGCATGACCTAAACCTAAAAAGCCTGATACAGAGGAAGATTCATTAATTCATACCAAAAACATACCTGATCAACTGGGTTGGTTTAACCGTTAGAACGATGAGAGCATATAGTAATTGACGATGTGCTGGATCGTAATCTGCAGACTCGAGTTGATCTCTCTTTATGTTGAACCATGAGCCCATGTTACCGCTGGATTCAAGACTACGTGACTGGTGACTCGGTGGTGATCTTGACGACGACGGCGACGACATAGAAGGACCTGGCTGACACACGCTGGCACGCCTGATCTTCCGTCTTTCTGCATACAGCTGGATAGAGCGTCAGTGGTTGGTGTCCTTCTGAGTCCTGCATGCAGCTGGATGGAGCGTCGGTGGTCCTTTTGCACGGCTGGTCGCCGAGTCGCCGATTTCCTGTATGTATGCGCCGATTTCCTTTGTATGTATGCTGCTTGATAGAAATTTTCACTGTAGTCTGATACCTAGAGTTTAGGCTATTCCTCTATGGCACACACGTATTTGGGTGAACAGATCGATCGGCTATGGCACAGATCATTCCTTCACGCACCACGACTATCAGACAGTTATTTAATAATCGTATATACATTGAAGAAAAAAAAAAGATATTTAGTTGGAGACATATACGTTGAATTATGTCATATAATGGCAAAGGTGGGTAAATTTAATGTAGAATTAAGGGGTTACTTTATGCTCTTTTTTTTAATGGCAGTGGTGGGTAATTTATTTAATAAATCTCAATAGATCTAATGGCTAATATTGGTGAGGATGATTAGAGTCTACCAAATCAAAGGTCGGATGTTTCTAATTATTGTGAGAATTTCTTGGATTTATCTTTTTTCTTAGCGCATCTGGTGAGAATTAACGTGGTGGCTCCTTTGGAGCCTCCAATTAGTAATAAGTAAGATGGCGAAAGAGCACACTTGTGACAAAAGAAACTACACACACAGTTTTGTACCATTTGGGTTAACTTATATACATTTTACTATTGCACAACACCAGTTGTTCGTAAGCAGCAGAGGAGTTTACTATTGCCAGCTGACTTCGGGTTTTCTGTCTCCAGAGTGAACATAAATGCACAACATATTGATCTAAAAACATGTAATCTTTGTTGTATCAACAGGGAAACTTGAATCTGTTTTCTGGTAGACGATAAGTTCTACTGCTTACAAGAATGGCCAAGAACAACTTGAAATCTAGTGCCAACAGGGTACAGTTCTGTTTCACTTTGCTGATGAAGCTTCTGTTCGCTAATTCCTAGCACACTAAGCTAAGTTCGAACACTAATATTCTAAATCTTGTAAACTTTATCTGAAATTAAATCACATTTCCGGAAATTATCCTGTTATTATAGATTGGATAGTCGATATACATAGGTGCCGTGGTTTCTTTTGTTTCTTGCTTTTGTGCTGTGTGCCTTTCAGGAAGAGGTCGGGAAAATTTCAAGATGTTGTATCACCTGAATGTAACTTTCTTGAAATTAATAAACCTACCCTTTTCGAGAAAAAGGCAGACATAGGGTGCAGATCCAGGATTGGAAAATTTCAAACCATTGGGGAACTATCGATATGCTATGCGCACGTAGCCTCCACCGTAGTTTGGTACCTTTTCTTAACAATATACTGCAATAAAGTATGGATTCAGTGTCGGGGAAGTGATGTGAAGATGAGCACATAATCAAATTTACAATTCAAAGGATAATTGATAATATGATGTTCAACAAGAAACTGACCTTTGGCAGCTAGCCAATTCCTTTTCTATTATGCCTGTTGGCTATGGGTACACACTCAAACCCACCGTTGAATATCAACCATCCATCAGCCCACGGCGATGAGAGATGCGTGCTGTGGCGCAGCTCATCATTCCTCTCTTATTCTGCAGTCTTTCGATCTGCAAGGGCCATTGTGATGGGTACTGCATACAAGAGTGGGGACAATTTGAGGTAAATACATGTAGGAGGTAGCTGTTAACCCCACAACCCACAACGATGCATACATGATAATAGAGCACATTCTCCTTCCTTACTGGAACAATACCTCAGAGAACTTTTGCAGGTAGGGCAGATCAGGCAGCTGTCGAAGTTCTCCAAGGATCTGGCCCCACCAATATATAGACCCAAGGTAACTTTTACCATGTTCGCAGAAAGTGAAGTTATCCACCACAGGTGAGAGACCGACTTGATGGATACAAGGTGCATCCTCGCTGTCTAAATATCCAACTTTATTTTGCGATCCTGGTGTCTCCGATTCCAAATAATCATGCTGTAAGAGAGCTAATGGTGTCTATACCCATCTCTATGTTTTCTACTCTTCACTAGCCAAATAAAAAATGTCCCAGCTTTTACAAAGTGGAGAAATGAGCATGGGAGCCAACAAGGAAATGGGCTGTATGTTTTTTATGGATGATTTGCCATGTGCCTCCTAGTGAGACAAAAGCATATGAAGTTGCTATATATGTATTCCAACTCAGAGTGGGAGGGGAGCAGCGGATGATCCTCGCCTTACCTTAGCTTAAATATTACCTGCTTCAGTTTGGTCCAGTGTCCCTGAACTAAGAATTATTATTCACTAAATGAAGTGTACTCCCTCTGTCCCGTTTTACCTGTCGTTCTGGCACAGCTATAGTGTGAGTTCACTATCTCCTCCATGCATAAGGACACACATAGCATCTAGGTCCAAAGCATCTTTGCTACCAAGTTCAAAGCTAGAACGACCATTAAAACAGGACATAGGGAGTATCAGACAGCTCTCTTCGATTGATGTATACCTGGCATCCATGGTCTGTTGATTAAATTATCCAAAAATTGAGTAAAATGTATTACATTGGAGCGATCACTGTGCTTTAGTTCCTGATTATTGCAAATTTTGTTCCTTGTGTTTCGTTTTTCATATCAATTAATCGCAGGCAGTAGTCCAAACTGTGTTCTTGTTCCTTGTTGTAACTGTTACCTCAAAAAATGACAGCAAACAGGTAGCATGTCCGAATTCTGATCTTAGTCGCCGCAATCCCGGAACGACGGATCGAGGAGCAAGGAACGAAAACATTCCCTAGTTCCCATCTCAGAACGGCGTTCCCGGAACGTGGAACACTAGGTCGTTCCCGTTCACAGGTGACTAGGACTCTGATAGCCTTGCTCCTGATTCGAAAGCCTAAAACATGGGCATACAACACAGTGACAGGAAGAATTCGAGTGAACTCAGTGATGCCCTGAATATATAACAGGGAGAGGTGGAGTGAAAGTGGCCTCCTCTGTCTTGAATCCTACGTCAGCTACATTGAGCTCCTCCTCCTCTAATGAGTCCTTTGTAAAAATTCTTCCATCATGATATCATCCTAGAGGTGACAAGAGAGGTTATTATAGTGAGTCTAGTTGGTACATCATCCAGAGTAGCAATAACTAAATACAGTTATCACTATATGCATCATTGATGTTATCATATATGAAGGCACGGACGACCATACCTCAACTTCCATTATTGATGTCCAGCACTAAGACTACTTGCACTGGATCCTGGAGAGGTCACATATATAAAACTCCAATCCAATCCAATGCTAAAGCAGCTAAGCTTGCTCCAGCTAACTATGAGTATGAATCTTTAATCAAATTAGAACCTGGCATGACAGTGTGTGAACCCAGCTAGCAGTATGTCAAGAAAGCCAGGCTTTTGCAGGTAGCCAGGAGAGCCAGGCTTGGCAGATCATGCAGCTGTCATAGTTCTCCATGGGTCTGGCCCCTCAAATAGAGACCCAAGGTATCTTCTACCAAGTTCGAAGAAAGTGAAGTCATCCACCACGAATCACATACAGACTTGAAGGATACATGGTGCCCCTGGATGTCTGCATATCCAACTTTATTTTGCAATCCTGGTGTCTCCTATTCCAAGTAGATTGTATTGTAAGAGAGCTAATGGCGTCCATGCCCACCCCTATGTTTTCTACCATCACTAACTAAATAAAAAAAGACCTGGTTTTTTACAAAGTTGAGAAATGAGCACGGCAGCCTGCATGGTATAATGAGCTGTATGTACATTGCTTGCTGCCTCTGTATTTATTGATATTGATTTGCCATGTGCTTCCGCGTGAAACAAGAGCATATGAAGTTGCTATATATGTATTCCAACTCAGAGGGCGAGGGGAGCTGCGGAACTGAAAATTCTTATTCACTCATCAGAAGAATGTATCAGACTACACTATGCCAGACAAGTCAACAATACTAACTCTGATTGAACGATCATATACGCTCTTCAAATAAACTATACATGGTTCATGCATTGTTTGTTGATTAATTTATACAAAAGTTGTGTAAAATGTATTCAATCATCACAATCAATGTTCTGTAGTCTCTGATTAAAAATTCCATTCCTTGCGTTTTGTTTTCCTTAACAACTAACAACAAGCTGACAGTTATTTGTCGTGACTGTGCTCTTGTTCCTTGTTGTAACTGTTGCCCCAAAAAATGACAGCAGGCAGGTAGCATGTTGTCACCAGAATGTTGGCAACTTCTGCAGATGTTGTTAGCTTGTCACCAGCAGAATTCGGATTGCAAAACCAATATCAATTGTGAGTGCCCCTAGGAGGCAAGAACCTCTCCGTTAACCTTGCTATATTATAAAACACAACGTGTGTGTTCACAGATTTATTAAGTTGTGTTACGTACTTTCTGTTCTCTTGTTTCTGTGTCAAATGAATCCACTCGAAATTCCTAGACCATTCGCTGTTCCTGTTAATTCAGGTGAATGTGCAGATTCGTCGGCTCCTCTCTTCTTCTGAACTATGGGAGGAAGACATTGATTATGGCGACAACGATGATGGTATTCACAGCGTTGAGTAGCAGTCTTGGAGGAGACTCAGCCAGATTCAATTGATGAATGTGTGCAGAGGAGCTTGATTTGCTTGTATGAACTCATGAGCTCTGTCGCATTAAAGAAAAAACTTCTGGCTGGAATTGAAAGCACAATACTATATCCCTTTTTTTGTTTTATGAAGAATCATATACATTCATATCTCTTCCATTGAACTAGATGAGTGGTGTACACCAATTACTTTGTCTACACAGAAATGCAGCTGACAACACGTCAGCACAATAGTTCAATGCCCCACGGACACTAGGCGAGAGCTTCATCAGGTGGATCTGGGCATCCTCCACAATCACTGGCTCCATATGCTGTGCTACGTCCACAAAGGCACAAATCATAGGTATTGGTAACACAGCTAGAAGAAAACAGTTCCTAGAGTTAAATGCAATTCATGATTTTGATTGTGTATGTATCCAAGAAACAATAAAGCACAATTTCCAGCAGAGAGAGCTGGATAGACTAGCTGGACATAGAGATATGAACTGGAGCTGGGTACCATGTAATGGACATTCAGGAGGTATGTTGATGGGAGTTGATGTCAACATAGTCCAGGTCATAGAGTTAGACCAAGGGACATTCTTCCAGAGTATGAAATTAACTATGCTGAATGATGGTTTTGAATGGCTGCTGATCAATATCTATGGACCAGCACATGATGAAAGAAAATTAGAATTCTTAGAAGAGATTCAAACAAAGATTCAGAACTCTGATTTACCAATCATAGTAGGAGGAGATTTCAATTTGGTAAGATCAGCAGAGGAAAAATCTTCTGGACTTATAGATGTGAACCTAGTATCTGCTTTCAATGATATGATTAACACCACAGCATTGAGGGAGATGCATCGATCAGGTAGTAGATATACCTGGACAAATAAACAGAATCCACCAACTTTCTGTGTTCTGGACAGGGTGTTAATTTCCAACTCTTGGGAGGACAAGTTCAACCTGGCATCAGTTTTGACAGCACCTAGGCTAGGATCAGATCATAATCCACTGATTGTGGATACTACAGAGATAAGAGGTGCCAAGACCTTTTACTTCAGATTCAATGCACATTGGATCAAGCAGGATGGATTTTGTGACTGGGTTAGGAGTAAGTGGCCTGAGAGATTTAAACATGACATTCTAGATCACTGGCACATAATATCCAGCAAACTAAGAAGAGTGATCAAGGGATGGGGACAAAATATAGACAGTCAACAGAAAAAAAGGAAAAAGGAGTTGCTAAATGCTATTGCAAAAATGGATGAAGAGGTAGAAATTAGAGACCTTAACCAAGATGAATGGGCCACAAGATATGAGTTAGAAAGAGAGTTCTTAAAGATACTGGCAGATGAAGAGACACAATGGCAGAGAAAGGGAGGAGAGAAATGGATATTAGAGGGAGACTCTAATACTAGCTATTTCCATAAATGTGCAAATGGTAGAAGAAGGAAAATGCAGATAGCAAGCCTAGAGCATGAAGGAGAGATATTAAGCACTGAACAAGAGTTAAAAAGACATATCACTGATTATTACAAAAGCCTGTTTGGAAAGACAGAGACTGCTAACATGCACTTAGCTGATGACATGTGGGATCTAGACCAACAATTGTCCATACAAGACAATGCTTTCTTAACAAGAACCTTTACATTAGAAGAATTGGATGCTGCAATGAAAGAAATGAGGAACAATACTGCTCCTGGACCTGATGGGTTTAGTGTGGAATTCTTCAAAACCTTCTGGGACAAATTGAGATTGGATATAAAAGAGATGCTAGATAAATTACATGAAGGAAAGCTAGAGTTATGGAGACTCAATTATGGAGTTATCATACTGCTGCCAAAGGTTAAACCAGCAACAACTATCAAACAATTCAGACCAATATGTCTGCTGAATGTGATATACAAGATTATCACAAAAGTTTTGACAATCAGATTAACTAGAGTGGTAAATAAGGTAGTGAGCAAATTCCAAACTGCTTTCATCCCAAGAAGATTTATTTTAGAAGGAATAGTAATTATACAAGAGGTGTTATATGAACTCAGAATCAAAAAAACGATGCCGAGTTATACTAAAACTAGATTTTGAGAAGGCTTACGACAAAGTAAGCTGGGATTTCTTAGAAGAGGTATTGCAGATGAAAGGATTTGACAAGAAATGGATACAATGGATCAATATGGCAGTTAGAGGAGGTAGAGTCTGTATAGATTTAAATGGGACAAGAGGAGAATACTTTCAAAGTTTTAAAGGTCTTAGGCAGGGTGATCCTTTATCACCTTTGCTATTCAATCTTGTGGCTGATGCTTTATCCACAATGCTCACTAAAGCAAGCAAAAAGAGTAGATGATACAAGGTTTGGTACCACAGTTGGTGGAGGGAGGAATTACTCACCTACAATATGCAGATGACACTGTGATTTTCTTGAAGTTTGAACCAGATAACCTGAGAAAGCTGAAACTGATACCTACATGCTTTGAAGCAATGTCTGGCATGAAAATCAACTATGAGAAAAGTGAAGCATACACAGTTGGATTAGATCATGAACAACAACAAGAGGTATTAGAAATATTGAACTGCAAATTATCCAAATTTCCAATGAAATATCTTGGCATGCCTGTAAGTGATCACAAAATAACAAAAGCACAATTGAGCTATGTCACAGATAAAACAGCCAAGAGATTGGGAACCTGGCAATGTGACTACTTATCTTCAGGAGGTAAATCAATGCTGATTGACTCGTGCTTATCCAATATTCCACTATACACTATGGGTGTGTATCAGTTGTATGAGGGAAATTTTTAGAGACTAGATTCTATAATGTCAAGATTCTTTTGGGAAGGAACTGGGAAGAAGAGGAGGTATCACATGATAAAATGGGAAGCACTGAATAGACCTAAAGACTTTGGTGGACTGGGTTTTACAGATGCTAGAGTTATGAATATCAATTTACTAGGAAAATGGATTGATAGACTGGAGAGAAATGATGACAGCTTGTGTTGTACTATTCTGAGAAATAAATCTGGGTAATAAAAGTATTTTCCAAGTGAAAAATAGAAAAGGCTCACAGTTTTGGAAATCACTGCTTGATATTAGGGAATGGTTTCAAAGAGGAAGGACAATGGAAGTAGTCAGTGGACAGCAAACAAGGTTCTGGCTAGATGTATGGATTGTGGGATGCCCTTTGAGCCTCAAATTTCAAAATCTGTTTCAGATTGTGATGTGTCCAGAGATAGATGTTTCAGATGCTTACATAGATGGATCATGGCAACTTCAATTTAGAAGACAATTGAATGGCATTCTTGCCCAAGAATGGATGGAATTAGTAGAGTTATTACAACCCATAACACTTACTGATGGTAGAGATAAACTGATATGGAACCTAGAACACTCTAAGAGATATTCTGCTAGATCCCTTTATAGATTCATGACTTTTAATGGGGAAAAAGATCAACAAATGATTAACTTGTGGAAGGGATGTTTCCCTCTTAAAGTTAAAATATTCATTTGGATGGCAATGCATGATAGCATTCAATCAGGGGTACAATTGAAAAAAAAACATTGGTCAGGATCAAAACTATGCTTCATATGTGAGGTTCCTGAAACAAATGACCATATTCTTTTCCAATGCCCCATTGCGGTTTACTTATGGACTTTCCTGAAGTCAGCTCTGGGGTGGCCTCGAACACCCACAAGATGCAATGACTTTCTATTAGAGTTCTTAGACAGATGCCATGGAGTTAGGCAGAAGGTAACTCTCTTCATATGTGCAGGAGCTTTGTGGACCATATGGAAGACAAGAAACAACATGGCAATCAACAAGAAGGTGCTGTCATCACCGAAGGGGATAGTGTACAAGACCATCATGCTAATCAAGACGTGGAAACCACTTCTCAAGACGAAGATGGAGCCGGCGGTGAGGAGATGCTACACTTGCCGACAACAAGTGCTCATCGAAGAAGCCCCGTCTAAGCCTGCTTCAATGCAAAATGTAATAGGCTAGTTAAACAGGGAGGAGAGTTCTTTTGAAGTTTAATATTGTGTTTCGAGTAGGAGTCTCATACTGTTATTCGTAAAAGTAGCTGTTATTCGTAAAAGTAGCTTCGATGAGTTTGTTTAGAGTTATGGAAGATCTTGGATAGATGTCCAGTGAGCAGCACTAATGAGTGCTTAAAAACCTGTAAACCTGGTAACCCCAGTGCTTGGGTCAAACGGTGTTTGGTAAGCTTTCTAATAAAGCCGGGCAAGCGCCTTTGATCTAAAAAGGCACAAATCATTCAAATTTATTTTCATTTTGTGTTCCCGATGTCTCTAATTTCTAAGATACATATGTCTTTGCTTGTCCAAGGAGCTAAAAACAAGTACCCATATATAGCTACTCTCATCTTTATTATATATCCCTCTCGCTCTCACTAAAACATTATTATTTTTGCTACATGGGCCTCGAATAATAAGCTGTGAAATGCCATTCATATTTAAGAGAACTTGGAAGTGGGGTTTGTGTACCATTGTTCTCCACCTCCTGCCTTAATTAGAGAACAAATGATTCACCAACTGCATGTTAAGGGATGATATATATTAGTGTCCACTAACCTATGCTCTCCAGGCCTAGGCTATTACTTTAGAGGAGTAGGGAAGACATATTATATATATTAGTGCATGAACCAATGGTCTAGAGGCTATTGATTTAAAGTAGGGCTCGAGGCTCCTTCATATTGACTACACTACTACATGATGCTCATTATCGCTGGCTAGAGAGACCCTGTCACTTCTTTATTCATGTTGCGGCGGTGAAAGTAGGCGGTGATAATCATCATCCACGCCGCTAGAATGAAATCGGTGGTGAAAATCGATTGATGATATTCTGAAAACAAGACCCTCCACCATGTAGCACTCGGTTGCGCTTTTGGTGGTGTGTTGCCGCCATGCTCATGGCACGCCACCTAATGCTCACGTCGACACATGGAGCTAAATGAAGAGGTAGGTCTAGGCACACGATACTACATGTCTGCGCATGAAGCTTCCACTCATGGGAGACTGGGCCAGCCCAGGGCCCATGGATTGGGTCTCTCATGCCTAAATGCACCGTTGCGCTCTAGGCCGCTATCGATTTTTCATCTATTTTCCCCAATTTTCTTCATCATTCCCAAAAGTTATCAATCATGTATTAGCGTGTCTTCTGTTTTCAACAAGTTTCCTCCAGCTTTCTTCATCTATCCCAAAAGTTATCAATCCTATGTATCATTTCTTTGCTTTCTTTTGCACATAATTTTGTTGAATTGTTTCATAGTTTAGTACACTTAATTTTCACTTGTAAATTTTAGTTATCTGTAGCTCTAATCGTGAAGAATTTATCATTGCGCAAATCTTGTTGTGTGACCTTAGATTTGGTAACACCTAAATGCACATGCTGTTTATTACAATGGTTTAACAACATATAGCAACACAGTGGCTAAGAACAAAAACTCTTTTTCTTCAGGTGGCAATGTTTGGATGAGTTTCTCTTGAAGAGTGTGATTTTTTTTGGCTCGGTCCCTGGGTAATCTACTCTTGAATGTTAGGCAATTTTGATATTTTATAATTCTTCTACCATATAGATTCAGCAGAGTGCAAAGGAGCTGTGACCTGCTGCAAGGGCAAGCAAGCGAAAGTGGAGAACGAACGAAGCCCATGCGTGCATGATGTCCAGGTTTCAGGGTTGCTTGATTATCAACTCGATGAGTTTATGCATCATCATCAGTCTCTATCCGGCGATTGATTGGCTACGACGAGATGAGTAGCTGCTGATGGACGACCGTGGGGTCGACCGTCAACACCAGCACCGGCTTTGTCGATCGAGTTCAGTGGCGTTGGCAGCGAGGTACGATGTTGGCGTGGCCGATACATTTGGATCACTAGCGGTAATTTTGGGCGTCACAACTACATCAGTACGCCGCCAATGCAGATGCCTGCCATCACCGACACCTTCATTGACCGTGTGTGGGTGAACTATAGTGACAGCCACGTGGACACGTACGCCAGTGGCGCCGTCATGTCAGCCTTCCCGCTCGTCAATGTATAGCCTCGGCCCTCGGGAGGGATACACATATATCAAAGAAAGAAATCGAAGGGGCATAGACCTTTGGTGCACATCATAGTAAGTTTAATACCCCAAAATTACACTTCAAAAGATGATGGTTCTAAGTGACAGAGCGAACAGTTAATGGACTTGTGGTGCATTTTACTCCACCGAGCATCGCTGAGGCTGAAGAAATTCAAGTTGTTCACTGCAAACTCAAGGAAGACTTAGCTGATCCGCAGTGTCCCCTTTCTATACCCATTCACCTTTATTTTGCGCTCCTGGTGTCTCCTATTTCAAGTGGACCTTACTGTGAGTAGCTGATGTCATTGAATACTACTCTCATCTTTCCTTCATTTCACTCACAAAATAAATGTTTCTGGCTATACAAAATGGACAAATGAGCTATAGGAAGCAAGGAACCATGCGTAGAGCATCAGGAAGTGGGCTATATTTGCACCGCTCCACATATCTGTTGTTATGATCTATGTATAGATGATCATTTGCCAACCGCTTGATTTTCTTTTTGTAGAACATGACTTCACATGCATGTATTTGATTAAAAAGATTCGCCAACCGCTTGATAGATAGTGAGAAATGAGCATATGCAATTGCTATATATATATGCTGTAACAACTCAGTCAGGAAGGGGACTGTAAGTATGGTCACATTCTTACTTTAAATTCATTATTATACGCATCAATTTGTTGTCCTGTATGTCAGCCCCAGATTAAGAATTTTGATTCCTTCAACACATCATGTATCAGGATACACTATGGCAGACAACTTGATGTCTCTTAAAGTGGACACATGGTGCATGCGTTGTGTGCTGGTTAATTTCTCGATAAATTGAGAAAGAGGTAGTACATGATCATAAACTCACTGTGCTTTAATCCCTGATTGCATATATGAGTGTTGTTTTACATACCATGCATTTATTTATGCAATTGACAGTAGCAAGGCAGTATGTCCTATGTCCTTTTTTTTATAATGGTATGTCCTATGTCCTAACTGCCCATGACCTTCCCTACCATAGTCCCACATTGATAGACATGACAGCCCAGAATGCGGACCCACCACAACATGAAGGCAATGCATATAATACGAACCAATGCACAGAGACTCAGGAGTTTATGTAGCTTATAAATATGTGTGAACGCCATGTTGACATGTTGTAAGTGCTGCTTTGGACAACTGAAAGAGTTTGAGTGAAAGTGACATGAAATAGCTGAAAGGAGCAGCTCCTCTGTCTTGAAAGCTGAGCGTGACGCCGTGTGCTCCTTCCAGCAAGCTTCTCCTTTGTTAAGTCCTGTGCAAAAACTCTTCCATCATCCTCCAACAATCAGCTCAGAAGCTAATAAGCTCATACGCTACTATGGGCCACGCCACTAGCTCCACATGAGATTTTTAAGCCCATTAGAATATGTCTGAATTGAGCCTGAAGGGTCACTCAAATGCAAAAAGTAGTGGAGTAATTCCTAATGTCAAGTGACTTCATTATGCTCCTAAACATTCCTTCATGTTTATGTAATACTCAGAAGATAGCCAAATCATAGCACTCTGTGCTGCAGAAATGCTGTCGTGGTTTCTTTCAAAATATCTGTACGGCCTATTTTAACTTCCACCAGTTTGGAAGTCAATAGCCTGTGATGTATTGTTATTTTGTCGGTAATTTAGCAACATTATTCTTTTTCAATAATTTTGTCCCAAATTCTTTCTACAGTCCCCAAAATTACCAATTTTATATAAATCCATTGCTTTCATACGGCACGTGATTGGACAGAAGGTATACATAGCAGTGGTTATGTTGATCCAGTATTCAAATCCACATATTGAGGAACTATTGACATAGGTCCAAAAGCACTTAGTAATAAAGGGTGTTACCAAGATGACATGCCCCCCTGGCCTCAAACCCTAATTTCTTACCTTTTTCTTAACAAGATTACTGCTACCAGTATCGCAATGAAGCATACAATGGAAGATGAATTCATAGCAAATTTACACTTCAAATGATATACTTCATAATTTGATGTTTCAGAGGAAACTAACTATTAGCAGTTAGTCGATCAATTCCTTTTCT
The DNA here is from genome assembly GCA_015847255.1 of Hyparrhenia diplandra. NCBI lineage: Eukaryota > Viridiplantae > Streptophyta > Magnoliopsida > Poales > Poaceae > Hyparrhenia > Hyparrhenia diplandra. The sequence goes on from JADLZK010009722.1 coordinate 17,305, forward strand.
GTTATGCCTCACTCTCATACTCATAGCTGAAGAAAAACCAGTCGATTGGCAGATTTGGCATGCAAGACCTGCTTATAGACCCAAGGTGACTTCTCCCAAGGATGGAAGAAAGTGAAGCTCTGCACCAAACAGAGGAAGACTTCAAACGTGTGTGCCCTCACTTTCTCGGTGTCTAACTTTTTTTGTGATCCTGATGTCTCCTGTTCCGAGTGGATGTTACTCTAAGAGAGCTGATGATGTCTATGCACACCCCTATGTTTTTCCTACTCTCTTCACTCAATAAACAAATGGCCTGGTTTTATAAAATAGAGAAATGAGCAAGGGAGCAAGCAAGGAAGTGGTCTGTATGTATACTTCTCCCTACTTCTATACTTGTGGATGGTTATTTGCTAAGTGCCTTCCAGTCAGACAAGAGCATATGACGATTACTATATATGTATTCCAACTCAGGTTGGGAGGGAGCATATGTTCCTCTTCTTACAATAATGTCTCTAACTTTAGTATTATACACATCAGTTTTATTTCTTCCCCGTATGTCAGCCACAATTGAACAAAGCATGTATCAGGCAACACAGTGTGCCAGACAGCAGTACTAAATTAACAATCCTATATTCATCTCTCTTTTATTGAACTATATGGTGCAAGCATAATTTCTGATTAATTTTTTTTAGAAGGGCTCAGTGGGGAAAACTCCCCACCTATTTTTTTTTGTATATATATAAAGAGGTAAAAAGGGTACATCAAGTAAATAAAGAAATTACAAGAGATGGGCATGCACAAGGAGTGCAAGGGGGCAGGGTAGAGCAAAATTTTTTAGAGCTTGCAAAGATCAAAAGGGAGAAAACAAAACTCTAAGCTATATTCTCCAGTAATGGAGTAAAACTATTTCAACATTGAGTTTTAAAAAAAAAACTATTTCAACATTGCAATCAGAGTGCGCTTTAGCTCCTGTTTTATTTTCCACATCAATTAACAGCGGGCAGGCAGGCAGGCCGTATGTCCAAACTGCCCATGACCAACAACGCAAAGACTCAAAGAGGTGGCTGCTGGCGGGATATAAAATATGCGTTTTATATAGCCTATAAACATGTGTGAACTTCATTTTATAAATGCTGCTCTGAATAGCAGGGAGAGTTTGATTGAAAGTGAGATCATCTGTCCTGAAAACCGGAGCATGAGCTCCATTTAGCTCATCCTCCTTTACTGGTCCTTTGTATCAAGTCTTTGATCATCATAGAAGTCTAGTTGGTACATTATTTACTGTAGCAATAACTTAAATACATCTATTCCATAGCTCACTATGCCATTATTGATGTCCAGTAATGAACAGGAGAGGCCATATATAAGATTCCAATCCGGTCCATTGGCAAAAGATAAGCTTGCTCCAGCTGAGCTATGAGTAAGGATAGAAGTAACCTACAAACATGGGCATGTGAGGCAAGGGAGTCTATTTTTTTCGTGATAACGCCGTTGGCGCATATTTCATTAAGCAGAATGGGGCACAGGGAGTCTATGAAACTAGCAGCAGGTCTCATAACCGGCATGAAGTTGTCCTACAAACATGGTCGCAGGATCTTAGACGACCATACTAATGGTCCGAGAGGCTATCGTGCAATACTTCAGCTCCTGGCATGTTTGGATCCTTGGCATATCCAGCTCCTGGGAATAGCAAGAGCACCCAGACATTTAGTTGAGCGGCCACCAGTTGCTTGGGAGCATGTGCAAGCCATGCCGGAGCAGGAAGAGTGGATTCAACTTATCTGGGGGACTTTCTTGGATTTTGTGTAGGTGAGGTGAGTCCAGCTGGCCAGAGATCAACCAAGCGCGCTCTCCATCTGTCATGCATGTGACAAAAATAATGGCAATCTGATTCATGGGTGTATGCTATAATCCATAATGCTTCCAATATTTTGCATGTTGGTAGAGTTTAAGAGGAAAGCAGAAAGAAAAATACAAAAAAAAGGATGGTTAACCTTTCACCGTTGGAAGCGGTTAGTATTCTCTACTCTATGAAACCACTAAAATGTGTATTGCTCCCCACTCAAAACTCACAGTTGGGAGTCGGCACCACTGTGTTGTCCCCACTTGGGTTACAAGGTGTCGCTAACTGCTTGGCGATTGAGACACTGAGGACTGGGGTGCTCTACAAATAGGCTGTATGGAACTAATTGAATAGCACAATGCAGCTGGCAAAGCTTATTGTTCAGCTGTAGAGGAAGGGTGTGCGAGATGGATCATACCCGCCAATAGTTCTTTATTTTATTTTGATTTGTTCAACACATTACGTATTGCATAACACTGAATGTGCTGGACACTACTAAATTAACCACTGTATTCATCTTTCTTCACTCGAACTACATGGTACATGCATTGTTTGCCTATTAGTTTCTGCAAAACAGAAGGATTGAATTGTCATAAGCACTGTCCATAAAAATGAGAGTAGGCAGGCTGAGCCTTGATATATTGAATCGAGTGCCCACCCATGACACAACGATCAGAACCGACAATGCATATCATGTGGCGGAGCCAGGATAAAAATAAAAATATAGCTATGGCGATAGGGCATTCCCCGTTGCCGGACTGCAGTGGATATGGGGACTGAGGGGGTGGCGGCTGGTGGGATACATAGTTACGTAGCCTATAAATAACATGCAGACTTTGTTTTGCTGGTGAGACAAATCAGATAAGATAGCTAGAAACAGAGCAGCTTCTCTGTCTTGGAAGCTGAGCTTAGGCTTTGTTTTGCTGAGTCGTCTGCAAAACGAAGAGAGGTTATTATAGTGAGTTTGGTTAGTACATCACTTTTTTTTTTAAACGAGCTTTTTATAAACTTCGGCTTTTTGAGAAAAGCCAGAACAGAGTACCACAGATCCTGCTGGGGACACCAGCTTACAAGGTTGCATGATAAAGCAAACAAAGGAACCGAAACAGATTCAATTACATCAGTTGAAATCATTAAGCTTGGTGAAAATCTTCTCAACCACTCCCAGATCGCTTCCAAAATGCGCCTCCTGTCTTTTTCTTTAAGGAGAATCATCCATTTATGCATAAAGGAGATAGCCAAATACACCACATCAACAAGATCACTATGGAATTTCTTTTCAATAGCCATTTTGTTCCTAGTGTTCCAAATAGCCCAAGCAAAACAAGCAAACACAAAAAGATAGTCAAGCGAGCCGGCATAGGCCCCCCTGCCATTCAACCAACTACAAGAAAAGTCCATCAAAGATTGTGGGGTGTCTTGAATTTGCCAAATGTCTCTAAGCATGCTCCATACACATTTAGCTATATGACAGTCAAAGAAAATATGGTCCACGGTTTCCACCCCATCCCCCAGGCAACATTTGTCAGACCCTTTCCACCCCTTTTTGGTCAAGGATTTAGCTACCTGGAGTTTATTATTAAAGGCTTGCCAAATTAGTGCATCACTCACAGTAGCAATAATGTAAATAACTGATATCACTATACGTGTCATTGCTATTATTACTCCAATATAGTAAGGCATTGGTAAATCACTATACAATGATGTCCAGCAAAGCACACAAAAGGTTATTGTATAAGTACTCCAATATCATCCAGTGGCCTGTATTCTATAGGTGAAGTGGGCATAAGGATACAAGTTACCTACAAACTTGGTCATGGGAGGCACTGGGAGTAGGTCATATATCCTCTATGAGGGCCAATGTCTCAAACCACCACCAATGACCGCAAGATGGTGAAAATCGTGGAATACATCAGCCTCCTCTATTATGCACGCGACCAAAATTATTGATAATCTGATCCTCGGGTGTATGGCACATTCCAGATTAGTGCTAAACTTTTGATGTATCACAGTATTTACACAATCCTGATTGGTGCTAGAGCAAATAGTTATCTAACCTGACACTTGTTGCCATCGATAGGGCACACCCAATGTCCAGTTACCATTAAATTTCTATAACTGATTTTGATGACGATGCTGTATGAGGATTTTTTGGGATGCGGTTTATCCATATTGTACTACCTCCTTCGGTTCAAAATTATTATTCACTTTGACTTTATTTGTAGTAAAATAATTTCTCTGAAGCTATTTTTTTTCAAAATGTATATTAACATCTAAATTGTAAATAATAATGTTCTATGAAACTAATTTTGTTCTAGATGTTGTTACATTTTTTCTATAAATTTGATTAAAAAGGCGACTCAGGAGAAAGTAAAAGTGAAATATAATTTGTTGCAAGGAACTAGTAAACAAGCTGTCTATTAACCTTTTAGCTGTTACAACTCTGTACTAGCGTTGAATCGTGCCAAACGACCCGGCCTGTCTCTAAGTTAGCCTTAGACAGTACGAACATTCCATCCTTTGGTGAACTTTTTTTTTTTTGAAGTATGTCTCAACTTGATTAATGGGTTCACCTTTTGCATGAACAACCATGGGCTAACTGCTGGCGATAGACCAAAAGGAAGATCATATTCCCCAAATTGTAAGTTACAAAGGAAAATAATAATATATATGCAAACAGTGTGGTCGATTTGAGCCACGATCGTGTTGGCAGGTCCACGCATTTGCAGTCATTGTCCATGCGGCGATTATGCAAAAAGCTGTTATCTAAGTAGCTCAAATGGACATGGCAACATGTGGAGAAAATGTGCTACCGAGAAATACTTGAAGGCAGTTGATGACCACAGGCTAGTAGGTCCTTGTTTCTAGGACACCAGGCCAATGGACAGCTTCTTCCAGTGGATCTGCCATGCATCCTCCAGAGACAGTGGACAAAACGGTGCCCTTTGAGTTCCCGGTGTCTCTCATTCCAAATATGCATCTTACTGCTTATCTAAGTAGATCAAATGATGCCCATATATATCTACTCTCATTTTCATTATATATCCCTTTTCTCTAGCTACTATGCAGGCTTGAGAATGTGGTGCGAAATGCCATACATATATATAAGAAGACTTGGAACTGGGGTATGTAAATGGGGCAACTATCTGTATGGCCCTCGAGAAAGTTAGCGTGGATCTCTATGGCCTTTTTTTTTTTTTCAAAGTTACCTCTATGGCCCTGAAAATTTTGTTGTTACCTATATGGCCTTCCGTTAGCTTTTGGCATTTGACGGTGTTAAGTGAGGGGTGAAAAACCATTTTACCCCTAGACAAAAAAAAACCAAAAAAATTAGTTTGTTTCTTTGTATATCTAATTTCTATTTGGTTTATTTATTTAATTCTGAGATAAAATTCATTTTTTTGTGTGAGGAATAAAAGTCTTAAATAATATTTTAACTGCTTAGAATTGATATCATACGTCATTATTGACATGTTACTACACACGAATACAAGCAGTAATGATTGATGAGTGTTTCCATGAAAAAGCTAAATGGAAAATCAGAACGGCTTCCATGATTCCATCCAAAAAAGAACAAAAAGCAGAGGAGCCCGATGGGCGACTGCATGCAGCCATGGGCGCCGCCTCTGCTACTCCTCGCACGCGTGTGGCGTATGCCGCTCCGGCAGCCCGACGGAGAAACGAAGCTCGCCAACGCGTACGCCGTTCCACGTGCCGACGGCGCCGCGGAGCTCTCCGGCAGCCCGGCGATGAAACGAAGCTTCGCCAATGCGTATGCCGTTCCACGTGCGACGGGCGCCAGCGCAGCTTGTTGCGGCGCATCGCAGCAGCCACTCCACTCGCGCAACGACGCTGCGCCTCCGCCACTTTCTCAGCCGCTTGATTGGCCTGCATGCGCGCCGCCCTCCGTCTTCTTTCTTTTTTTTTTTTTCGCAAAATTGGTCCGCGCTGTCGGCCGAGGCGAGGACGGGCTGGGGAAGTGGGGAACGCGGATCCGGCAGTTGACCCATGGTGGCGCGGCGGTCTCCATGGCGGCGGCGCTGCAAGCCCGTCCGTCGCTCTTTTTTTTTTTTCGCCAAACTGGTCGACGGGAGGAGTGGGGAGCGCTCGTTTCAGTCTGTGGCAAGGCAGGGGTATTTTAGTCATTCTTCCTCTTAATAGTGGTAACTTTAACGGATTTCTCTCCCAAACCTAACGGAAGGCCATAGAGATAACCAAAATATTTCTCAGGGCCATATAGCTAACTAAAAAAAAAAAGGGCCATAGAACTCAATACTAACTTTTGAGAGGGCCATAGAGATAATTCTCTCTATGTAAATATACGGTGTCTCAGCACACAGTTGGTGAAGCATTGGTTCTCTAATTAAGGAGGGACAGAGGGCATGAGTTCATTGGTGTTCTAATATACTTTTTTTTTCCGCCAAAAAAAGTATATTAGAACACCAATGAACTCATGCTCTATAGGCTATTAATATAGAGGAGTGGGGTTCTCGCTCGTCCAAAATGACTAGTAAAGTCTTCTATGAAAACAAAATTTCTTTTTGGAAAACGTGTGGCAAAATGTTCATAGCGCCTCTTCACATTTGACTTATTAGTTATGAGATCTTTATACATCATATGAAAAATTAAGGATCACCAAAGATTCTACAGAGCTTAGGATTTGGTTGTGTGCTTCTACTCTTGGGATTTTCTATGGTACTCCCAAATGACTAAACCATTAATTTAATTATATCGAATGGCTATAATCATCCATTTCCATTACATCCAAGAAGTTCATGGCCTGGGCTTGGCTGACGGTAAGCAACCCAAGTAAGCGAGTGCTCAGGGATAACAGCACACATAAAAAGAGCACATATGGAAATTAACGGAGAAATGAGCAATTGCAGCGGCAGCCGAGGCAGGGCTGCAGTGCCACACGCTCAGGTGTTGGCCTCACCGCACTGGATGGAGGGAGGATCAGATGTACAAAATGGCAAGAGCGCAGAACATCTTGGTAGCGTTTCTCCAACCAGATGAACGTGTTCGCAAGACCAATGCCTCAATCCTCAAACCCATTGCATAATCGATTGTTTAGGTGGCCTCCGTCTGCAACTGCAGATTGGTCCCTACGGTGATGAAAGGCTTCTGTAGTGGCTTTGCCGGACACTGGATGGATAGTCTTTAGGAGGAAAATGAAAAGGAAAAAATAGCAAACAGATGCAAACAGTGGAGTTCCTGCTTCTCCCTTGCCTCCAATGCCATTTGCTAGACCAGAGAGGCAATCTGCTTTCCATTGAAAAGGACCAACCAATGGCTCAGGTGAACTAATAATTCCTGTAGTCAAGGGACTTTGATTCTAGTCCTAAACATGCCTTCATGTGTAGGTAATACTTAGACAGAACAATCATAATAGCATGTGCTGCTAAAATGTTGTCGTGGTTTCTTGGAAAATATCAATACTGCTCATTTTAGTCCTCAAGGTTTCTTGGAAAATATCAATACTGCTCATTTTAGTTCTCACCAGTTTGGAAGTCATGATCTGTGGGTAAATATATTGTTAGTTTTTTTTTAATTTAGCAATATTCTTCTGATTTTTTCTTCAACAATTAGCCCCAAGTTTGTCCATCTATATATCCCAAAACTTATCAGTCGTGTATTATTTAGTAATTCTGTTTTCATCGTTTTTCTCCAGTTTTCTTCATCATCACTAAAGTTAGCAGTCGTGTATAATTTCCTCGCTTTACGGTCGACCATAGTAATCCTCCACGTCTTGGGGTTGCTCTGTTGGAAACCCCAGTCACTCCAAATCCATGCGCTGGGCTGAGCTATCGGACTGCGCCAACTCAGACTGCGAGCTCATCTCCACTCCGGTGCCGCGGCCCATCCTACCTCACGCCGTCCGATTGGATGCCGTGGCTCTCGGGTAGCAGCTGTGCGTACTCACGGGACCGATGGCCTGTCCCATGCCTACACCACCGTGCGTGGGGGCAGCTCTACCTCACGTCCGGTCGTCATCGTCAGGAAGATGTGGCGGCGGCGGCGGCGCATCGAGCCAGGACCCGAGACGCCGACGGTCTTCTTTGCGACCCTCCCTCAGCAGGCTCCCTCCAGCGGCTCGGCCCGTTGGGTAAATATATTGTTATTTTTCTTTAATTTAGCAATATTCTTCTGTATTTTTCTTCAACAATTAGCCCCAATTTTGTCTATCTATATATCCCAAAAGTTATCAGTCGTGTATTATTTAGTATTTTTTTTCATATATTTTCTCCAGTTTTCTTCATCATTCCCAAAGTTAGCAGTCATGTATAATTTCATCGCTTTCTTACACAAAATTTTGGCAAATTCTTTCATAGTTTAGTGCACTTTGTTTGCACTTCAGTTCCTCTGTTGGTGAAAGAACGTACCATTTCGCAGCATCCCTTGCTGTGTGGCTTTAGATTCGATATAACACCAGAATTCAGAGACTTTTTATTGCAATGGCTAATAGCACATAGCAACACAATGGCAGTCCCCAAGTAGTCTACTCTTGAATGTACACAGTCAACACTTGGAGGTAGGCAGTTTTGTCTCGCTTTACCATACATCACACACTACGCATTCATGCACTAGGAAACTCAGCCAATCGCCCGATCGTGAAGCACATTCTGGCATCTGAGAGCTGCAGTTAATCAACCCTGGTGCTGCTGTTAATCACGAGAGCACCACCATCCACCCACATGGTACCTGCAATTTTCCTCATTACACCGAAAAAGTTGTCCAGACGGAATAATCATGACGGAAAGGCTGTCCGCTTGCTCTTCCATTTTCTCAGGTACAAGTTAATTTTTGTGCTCCTGGTGTCTCCAATTCCCTATTTGTCTAAATTGGTAATGGAGTCCATGTGAGCATTCCTCACACTAACTCATCTTTCTTCACTCTCATTTGGCTTTATGAAACTGAAAATGAACCTAATCGTGGTGCTCTGTCCCCTATATATAGAACTAGAAGCAAGAGGAAGTAGGTTATATTTACATTGCTCCTTATTTCTGTACCAACTGCATCCAGAAAGTTTATTGCACCCCTGCCTGCCCCTGTGGTCTTCTAAGATACTGTGGTACCTCCTTCTGTGCCTATAGAAATGCCTGCTTCAGTTCAGCTGCCAGTTAAAGTCCCAGTTCCAGTTTCAGCTGCGAACGAACCGTAGCTCACTTGGCTGGCTTCGCTCGGTGAGTGCCCGCCGCACACATTCGACCGCTGCTTGATGCGGGTTTCGCGCCCGGGAACAGTAGGTTCCCTAAATAAATTCCGTTGCCCCTCACGCTTGGAGCCAATGACGTGATCGTCGACTATGGAACCTTGGACAGATCCAGTGATCTCACAAAGGACGCGATGTGATCTGAGTTTAGTTGTAGGTTTGTTCGTGTACGGTATCAGTGTGGTGTGCATGTGTGCAGCATTGGTGTGAGTATGTACATGAGCAGATAGTACAGCTATACCCAGATGAGAGGCATAAAAAAAAAACGTTCCAGTTTCATCTCGAATGTGAGTTTCCTCAAGTTCAAATTCTGGAGGCCACCATGTGCTGCGTAATCTCCACATGAAGTTATCAAGCCAGTGACTATGCACTCAACGCCTCCATTAAACGCCAAAGACCTTTACAATATGTCTGAATTGAGCCTAAAGGGTGACTGATCAGATGCAAGTGGTGGAGTGCTTGCTCTTGCCTCCGAAGCCGATAGGTAGACCAGAGAGCCAATCTGCTTTCCATGGTAAACGACGGACCATTGGCTCGGGCGAAGTAAATCCTGCAGTCAAGTGACTTGCCTTCATGTGTATGTAATACTTTGAAGATAGCCCAACCATAATAGCCTGTGCCACTAAATTGGTGTCATGGTTTCCTGCAAAATATCTATATGCACATTTTAGTTCTTACCTGTTTGGAAGACACATGATCTGTGGGTAAATATATTGTTAGTTTGCCATTAATTTAGCAATATTCTTCTGTTGTTTATTCAATTTGCCCCAAATTTATCCACCAGTCACCAAAGTAACCAATCGTGTATTATTTAGGTCTTCTGTTTTCATCACTTTTTTTCTCCAGTTATATTCATCATTTCTATCTGCACATACTTTTGTTGAATTCTTTCATAGTTTAGTATATTTATTTTGACATTTAACAATTAGTTACTATAGCTGAAAGAACTTAACATTGCACAACATCTACTTGTCATGTGACCTTATATTTAACACCTGAATGCACAAATTGTTTATTACATCAGTTAAGCCATTTTAGGCGGCAGTGCGGACGTTGGGCCTCAAGGGTTCTTTTGTTTTCGGGCATGGGACGACTTGGCCCGGGAGGAGGACACAGTTCCATCTTCAGCTGCTTCCTAGCTATCTGCATGTTCAGCCGGTCTCTGACACACTAGTTGTGTACCAGTTCCTAACAAGATACCGCTATCAGCATTGCAATGAAGCATACGTGATCCATGATATAGCACATTCGTCTTCCTTACGAGCGCAGTGCCTCCAGGTAGCCAGGTGAAGAGGAGGAGGGCCAGGTTTCAGCCGATTGGCACATCAGGCAGCTTACAGATGCCATAATTCACCATGGATCTAGCCCCTCCAATATAAACCCAAGGTAACTTCTACCAAGTTCGAAGAATTGAAGTTATCCACCACCGAGAAAAGGTATACTTGATGGATAGAAGGGTGAGCCTAGCTCGCTGTTTGGATGTCCAAATTTATTTTGCGATCCTGGTGTCTCTTATTCCAAGTAGATCATGCTGTAAGAGAGCTATCCATACCCATCTCGATGTTTTCTACCCTTCATTAACCAAATACAAAATGTCCTGGTTTTACAAAGTGGAGAAATGAGCACTGGAACCAGCAAGGAAATAGGCTATATGTATATATACTGCTCGAGACTTCTGTACTTATGGATGATGAATTGCCATGTACCGTCCAGTGAGACAAGAGTATTTTTTTAGACAAGAGTATGAAGTTGATATATATGTATTCCAACTCGGATGGGGAGGGGAGCACCGCATTTGATCCACCTCTTACCTTAACTTCAACATTACATGCATGAGTTTGGTCCCCTGTATTTCAGCCCTGAACTAAAATTATTATTCATGAACAAAGCATGTATCGGACAACACTATGCTAGGCAACATACTAAATTAACAATCATATGCTCTCTTCAATTAAAAGAATACATGGCTTGTTGATTAATTTCTCCAAAAATGAGTAAACGGTATTACATTATTGTGATCACTGTGCTTCAGTCCCTGATTGTTGCAAATTCTGTTACTTATGTTTTGTTTTCCATATCAATTAATCGTAGGCAGACAGTATGTCCAAACTGTGTTCTTCTTCCTTGTTGTACCTTCCCCCAAAAATATGACAGCAGGCAGAGGTAGCATGTCCGAAATCTGATAGCCTACAAAGAATTCGAGGGAACTCCGTGTTGTAAGTGCTGCCCTGAATAACACAGGGAGAGTTTGAAAGTGGCCTCCTCTGTCTTGAATCCTGAGCGTCAGCTCTATTCAGCTCCTCCTCCTTCAATGAGTCCTTTGTAAAAATTCTTCCATCATCCTAGAGGTGACATGAGATGTTATCACTATATGCATCACTTCTGTTATTATATATTAAGTCATGGACGACCATACCTCACTGTGCCATTATTGATGTCCAGCACTAAACAAAGAGGTCATATATAAGACTCCAAACCAATCCATTGGCTAAAGCAGCCAAGCTTGCTCCAGCTAACTATGAGGATGGTTCTTAACCAAATTTGAACATGGCATGGGACTATGGGAGTGTGTGAACTCAGCTAGCAGCAGGTCAGGAAACCCAGACTTTTTTGCAGAGCCAGGAGAGCCAGGCTTGGTAGATGAGGCAGCTATCGTAGTTCTCCTTGGGGTTTGGCCCTCCAATATAGACCCGAGGTAACTTGTGCCAAGTTCGAAGAAAGTGCAGTCATCCACCACCAATTACAGATAGACTTGGTGCGCCCTGTGTCTGCATATCCAACTTTTTTTGGCCATCCTGGTGTCTCCTATTCCGACAAGTAGATCGTATTGTAAGAAGCTAATGGCGACCATAGCCCACCCCTATGTTTTCTACCAATCACTAATAACCAAATAAAAAATGACCTAGTTTTTTACAAAGTGGAGAAATGAGCACATGAGCCAGCAAGGTAATAGGCTGTATGTACATTGCTTGCTGCCTCTGTATTTATGGATGTTGATTTGCAATGTGCCTCCTAGTGAAACAATAGCATATGAAGTTGCTATATATGTATTCCAACATAGAGGGGGAGGGGAGCTGCGGCGTCTTATTAGGTTAACTTCAATATTATATGCATCATTTTGGTCCCTTGTATATCAGCCCCAAACTGAATTATTAACTTGCTGTATTATGAAACACCACGTGGTGTTTTTGTCAAATAACCGCCACGGTTAATGGCTATTAGTCGTGGCGGTTATTATAATAAAACCACCACGATTAAAGTCACCGAGGCCCAGAAAAAGCCCATATCAACCAAACTATCAGGTCCATATATACAAAGGAGTTTAGAGTTTCGCTCACCTAGCTGCTCTCCTCATTCAGCCGCTCTCTCATCTCTCCTTCTATCTCGCGCGCGGTGAGCACAGCTGGCCCAGCCCCGCTCTCCTCTCTCTGTCTGTCTCGTGCTCATGCGGCGGTGGCGCAGCCAGCGGCGGCTGCCTAATCTCCACCTTCCTTCCCCCTCTCTCGTCCATGGCGGGGGCGCTCGATGGTTCCCTCCCATGGCGGCGGCAAAGCGAGCCTAGATCGGCGAGACGGAGCCCGGTGGGTGGCGGGGGGTGGTGGCCGGTGCGAGTGGTGCACGCCCACATCTGGCCATGAAGGAGCGGCCGTGACCTGCCGCGTGACATGGGACGAGCACGCACCTAGATCCGGGCCCGAGGAGTCGATGGCGACAAGCTCCACCAATGATGGCCCGGCGGTGTGACCTTGACAACACATGCAGCGGCGGCCAGATCCGCCTTGGAGGCGAGGCACGGCGGCAGCATGGGGTGCGAGAGGCGGCGGCGACGCGACAACCCAAAAACCCTAGCTCGGTGACACTGAAAACTCTAGGGGCCAGGCCTAGATCTAGGCCTGTTAGAGTTTGGGATGCGGGGTTTCTATTTTTTTTTATTTTTTACATGATTAACCATGGTGGTTTTATTATAAAATCCACCATGATTAATGATTAACCCCGATGGTTTTTCGTCCACCATAAAACCGCCCGGTTAATTGATCTGTTAACCGTGACCTTTTGTTGGGTAAATAAAAAACGCATACAGTTATGTTGTAGTGCTCCACAATCATTGGCTCCACATATTTTGCTTCATCCACAAATCATTCGAATTTATTTTTATTTTTTAGTTCCTGATGTCTCCAATTTCTAAGATACACCGTAGTGCTTGTCCAAGTAGCTAAAACGGTGCCCATATATAGCTACTCTCATCTTTATTATATATCCCTCTCACTCTCACTAAACAAAAATATTGTTTTGCTACATGGGCCTGAGATGAGCGAGAAATGTCGTTCCTATTTAAGAGAACTTGGAAGTGGGGTATGTCTAGCATTGTTCTCCACCTTCTTGGTGGTGTGTTGCTGGCCATTCTCAAGGCACTGTCTCCTAATGCTCACATCGACACAGGGAGCTGAAGATGGAAGTGACTCTAGGCACGATATTACCTGTGCGCATGAAGCTTATATCCATGGGAGCCGCTTCCAGACTGAGCCAGCCCATCACCACTTGTTCTACTCACTTCACTCACGAAGCTTCTGTTCGCTAATTCCTAGCACACTAAGCTAAGCTCGAACACTAACATTCTAAATCTTGTAAACTTTATCTGAAATTTAATCAGATTTCCTGCAATTATTCTGTACTTATATATTGGAACATAGGTATACGTAGCAGTGGGATTCAGGATTGTAAAAAAATTCAAAACTTGTAGATGAACTATTGACATAGGTCCAAAAGCACTTAGTAATGAAAGGGAGTTACTCCGAGATGCTATGCCCACATAGCCTCGACCCTATGTAAAAAACCATAAGTGGATTGGAGGCATTGAGGAAGTACAGAATCAGAGTAGGCAACAAGAAAGGAATTGGGGATCGGTAGCAGCTAGAAGGTTGAGGACGGCACACAGTCGGGTAACAAAGTTTTGTTCAAGATTTGGTTCTTACATGTTACCCTCTCCTATCCTCTCAGCCTATATGTATTACATCAGTTAAGCCATTCTGGGCCAGCAGTGCGAGCATTGGCGATGTGGGTTCTTTTGTTTCTGGGCGACTCCATCTTCAGCTGCTTCCTTGGTATCTTCATCAGTCAGTCAGGCGGTTGGACAGCAATACCTCCTAGTAGCCAGGGGAAGAGGAGGAGAGCCACGGTTCAACCAATTGGCAGATCAGGCATCTCACAGCTGCCATAGTTCACCATGGATCCAGGCCCTCAATATGAACCCAAGATAACTTCTACCAAGTTCGAAGAAATTGATGTTATCCACCACCGAGCAAAGATAGACTTGATGGATAGAAGTCTGAGCCTAGCTCGCTCTCTGGATGTCCAAACTTATTTTGCGATCCTGGTGTCTCCTATTCCAAGTAGATCATACTGCAAGAGAGCTAATGGCGTCCATACCTATCTCAATGCTTTCTACGCTTCAATAACCAAATAAAAAATGTCCTGGTTTCACAAAGTGGAGAAATGAGCACTGGAACCAGCAAGGAAATGGGCTATATGTAGACTTCTCGAGACCTCTGTACTTATGGAAGATGTGATGTGCCAACTTGCCAAGTGCCTTCCAGTGAGACAAGAGCATATGAAGTTGCTATATATGTATTCCAACTCAGAGAGGGAGGGGAGCTGCGGATATGAATCATATGATCCTCGTCTTATTACCATAACTTCAATATTATATGCATCAGTTTGGTCCCTTGTATGTCAGCCCCGAACTGAGAATTCTTCTTCATTCATCAAAAGCATGTACTCCCTCCGTTCTAAATTGTAGTTCACTTTGGGTTTTCTAGATACATTAATTTTATTATGCATCTAGTTACACACTATGTCTAGATACATAGCAAAAGAAATGGATTTAGAAAAGCCAAAGTGAACTACAATTTGGAACGGAGGGAGTATCAGACAAATGCCAGACAACAAGTTAACAATACTAACTTAACAATCATATACTCTCTCTTTTTTTTGTGTGAACAATCATGTATATACTCGTACTCTTCAAATGTACTATACATGGTTCATGCATCGTTTGTTGACATTATCTAAAAAAATGCATCGTTTGTTGATTAATTTATACAAAAGTTGAGTAAAATATATTCAATCATCACGATCAATGTTCTTTAGTCTCTGATTGAATATTCCATTCCTTGCGCTTTGTTTTCTATAACAATTAACAACAGGCAGGCATTTATTTGTCGTGACTGTGTTGTTGTTCTTGTTGTAACTGCTGCCCCAAAAATGACAGCAGGCAGGTAGCATGTCCGAACTTAATTTTTGTAAATGAACGCCCAACACAGAATGTTGATGGTAGTGACAATGTTGAGTTGCAGCCTTGCAGGAGACTCAGCCAGATTCAATTGAATGTGAGGCTTTAACACGTCCTGTGGAGGAGACTCAGCCTATGAACTTATGAGTTGCGTTAAAAAAATTCTGGCTGGAACTGAAAGCATAATACTATATTCCTTTTTTTTTTTGGTTCCTTGAAGAATCATATATATTCATGTCTCTTCGTTTGAACTTAATGAGTGGCGTACGCCAATTATGCACTATTCGCTTGGCTTATCAGTCAGCGAGCCAACGGTACTTTCTCTCAAAACATCAGCCAGTCAATTAGCCAGCCAACAATACTCTCCCTCGCACCATCTGCATCAGCACTAACCAGCCAGCCAAGCGAATAGGGCGTTAATTTTCTGCAAAATGTACACGTACTTTGTCGACACAGAAATGCAGTGATAGGTCAATGTCTCACGGACACTGGGCCAATGCATGGACAGCTTCATGCAGTGGATCCGGCATGCATCCTCTGCAATCACTAGCTCCACATGCCGTGCCGTCCACAAATCATTCAATTTTTTTTTTATTTTGAGTTCCCAATGTCTCCAATTTCTAATATACACCGTACTGCTTGTCCAAGTAGCTAAAACGGTACTGATATACAGCTACTCTCATCTTTATTATATATCCCTCTGGCTCTCACTAAAACAATATTCTTTTGCTACATGGGTCTGAGAATAAGGGCATGTTCAACCCACAGACGGCTATCGTGCTGTAAGGGCATCAAATTTGGCGTAGAGATTGCTAAAAAGACGGGTTATACAACTGATAGTCTATTTCACAGTCTACAAGATATTTAATGCTTTGTATTTAGCCATGATCAACAATGAACACAATTTTGTATACCATTATGTTGCTAACAGATAGACACAATCAATTATGTTGCTACTTGATATAAAAAACAAATCAACCTTAAATAAGGTCGACATAGATAATTCTAATTCCGCACTATTTTTAGAACTTCGCACTAGCTAGTGCCAACAGTTTACGCTCACTAATTCTTCGGTTACGCATGGGAACCATTCAGATAGCAGTTTCATACAGTCTGCATAGAACTACAGAATATAGAACCCTTTTGAGAACGAAAAACGGAGCAATACACCTACGGCAATGAGTAAACAAATTAGTACATCTGCGCATGGCCTGGCGCCGGGAAGCCAGGTCCTGCAATCCTTGTTCTTTCGCTTCAACTGCGCTACGGCGCCCGTTCCCTCCGGCTCGCTTGCATGATTGCATCTGCGCATGGCCGGGAAGCCAGGTCCTTAGATCGATCGATGCAGGATCGAGGTAGCCGTCGCGAGCGCTGCATGCAGGATCCATGCAGAATTGAGGTCGCCGACTTCGCCCGTCGATCGAGGTCGCCATCGACTAGTCGGGGGGCGACGGGCGGCGGACACCGGGACAAACTGGAACCGCCCTACGCACCACGGGGAACCGTACACCATCGACTTCGCGTGGAGGCAATCCATACAACGCTGCTGGAGTCGGCGTCTCGGCATCGGGGAACGAGCCTTTCCCGTCGTCTCGTGAGACGACGAGGGCATCATCCCTTCGCGTTGGTGGGGTTGTTTCTGTAAAATATAAATCATACAGACAGGTGAAAAAGACCCGCTGTACATGCCCTAAGATGTGAAATGCCATTCATATTTAAGAGAACTTCGGAAGTGGGGTATGTATACCATTGTTCTCCACCTCCGCCTTAATTAGAGAATAAATTCATGATTCAACAACTATATGTTAAGGCACGGTATATATTGGTCCACTAACCCATGCTCTAGAGGCTATTACTTTGGAGGAGTAGGGAAGACATGGTATATATATTAGTCCATCCAATGGTCTAGAGGCTATTGCTTTAAAGTAAGGGTCAGGCTCCTTCAAATTGACTACACTACTACACAATGCTCATCATCGCTGGCTAGGGAGACCCTATCACCACTTGTTTTACGTTGGAACGGGTGAAAGTTAGTGGCACCGCTGGAACAAAATCAGCTGTGAAAATTGATTAAGTAATTTTTGAAAGCAAGACTCTTCACCATGTATTGCTCGTGTTGCACTTGGCGGTGTGTTGCCGCCCATGCTCGTGGCACTGCCACCTAATGCTCACATCGACACAGGGAGCTGAGGAAGAAGTGGCTCTAGGCACGATATTACCTGTGCGCATGAAGCTTATGTTCATGGGAGCCGCTTCCAGACTGAGCCAGCCCAGGCCACATGGGCTGGGTCTCTCATGCCTAAATGCACCGTTGCGCCCTTGACGAGAGTGATTTTTTGGCGCGGTCCTGGGTACTCTACTCTTGAATGTTAGGCAATTTCGCCCTGCTTTGCAACACCATGATGCTGAAATGAGTAGATGTGCATATCAATATGCCGCATACTCTTTCTTTAGCTCATGTACTTAATATGTGCTCCTGATGTATCCAATTCCCTGCATGTTCAAATGGGTAATACCCTATGTTCAAAAGGGTAATTCGCTGTTTCTCCAAATGGGAACGACGTCCATGTTACCATTATTCCTCACCTACCCAATTTTCTTCTCGCTCACTTGCTTTTATAAAACTGGAAAATGAACTGTATCAATCATGCTGCCCTGCCCCTGTACGTATTGAAGCACGAGGAAGAGGGGCTCCCTATTTCCATACCAACTGCCTGTGAAGTGACATGAGCATATGCACATCACACGTATATACATAGAGAAATTTTACAATGGCTGGAAAAAAATATGACCAAACGTTGGACAAGATCAGACGCTAGAAAAATAGGAGGTACCCAACTTAAAGTATCTGGATGTATAATACCAAATTTGGTGGGATCAGTACAAATATACGTGGGACCAATATCTACTTTTCATTTTATATGTTTTGATTTCTGGAAGTAGTGGTGACACTACTGGAGAAAGGTTGCTTGCCTGGTTGCTGGTCTTAAACCGTAGTGCAAGACCAATCTGCTGAAGAATCATTGACCATGCTGAGGGCAATGAAAGACAAGTCGTTCACTCCAAAACTCAATCAAGACTAGCTGATCCACAGTGTCCCCTTTCTATAGCCGTTTGCCTTTATTTTGCGCTCCTGGTGTCTCCTATTTCGAGTAGACCTTACTATGAGTAGCTCATGTCGTCGTTCAATACTACTCTCATCTTTCCTACCCTCCACTGACCAAATAAGTGTTTCTGGCTACACAGAATGGAGAAATGCATGAGCTATAGGAAGCAAGGAACCATGCCTAGAGCATGAGGAAGTGGGCTGTATGTGCGCTGCTCCATATATATGTAGTCTTATGATCTACATATTGATGATGATTTGCCAACCGCTTGAATTTTGATAGTGAGACTGAGGACATGCAATTGCTATATATATATGTTATTACAACTCAGTCAGACGCAAATTAAGAATTTTTATTCCTTCAACACATCATGTGTCAGGCTACACTTTGGCAGACAACTTCAAGTCTCTTAAAGTGGACACATGGTCTGCTGATTAGTTTCTTGAAAAATTGAGAAAGAGATAGTACATGGTCATAAACACACTGTGGTTTATCCCTGATTACATCTATTGCTCCTCGCGTGTTGTTTTTTCATACCGTGCATTTATTCACGCAATTGACAACAGCAAGGCAGTATGTCCTGTGTCCTTTTTTTTATAAGGGTACGTCGTATGTCCTAACTTCCCATGACCTTCCCTAGTCCCACATTGATAGGCCACGACACAAAGGCAATGCAGATAATACGAACCAATGCACAGAGACTCAGGAGTTTATGTAGCTTATAAATATGTGTGAACGCCATGTTGACATGTTGTAAGTGTGCTGCTTTGGACAACAGAAAGAGTTTCAGTGAAAATGATATGAAATAGCTGAAAAAAAGGAGCAGCTCCTCTGTCTTGAAAGCAGAGCGTGAGACCGTGTGCTCCTTCTAGCAAGTTTCTCCATTGTTAAGTCCTCTGCAAAAACGCTTCCATCATCCGTCAACAATCAGCTCAGGAGCTAATAAACTCAATATGAGACTATGGCCATGCCACAAGGTCCACATGAGATTTTTGATCCATTCACAATATGTCTGAATTGATCCTAAAAGGGTCACTCAAATGTAAAGAGTAGTGGACTAATTCCTACTGCCAAGTGACTTCATTGTGCTTAGAAACATGCCCTCATGTGTATGTAGTACTCAGAAGATACCCAAATCATAACAACTGTGCTGCAAAAATGGTGTTGTGCTTTCTTCCAAAAAATATGTACTACTTATTTTAACTTCCACCAGTTTGGAAGCCATGATCTGTGGGTAAACATATTGTTAGTTTGTCAGTAATTTAGCAATATTAGCATAACCTGTTGTGTCCAAGAGGAGGTGTGTCCTATTTTGGTTTCCTGTCTCGTGGGGAATATAAATACATAATGTTCCTCTAAAATGTGTAACCAGTTGTGTGCAAGAGGGAAACCTAAATTTCCTTTATAGCAGTCGTTATGTTGATCCAGGATTCAAATCCACATATTGAGGAACTATCGACATAGGTCGAAAAAACACTTATAGTGTAATAAAGGGTGTTACGGAGATGAGATGCCCCCCATAGCCTGGAGTCCTGGACCCTAATTTCTTCCTTTTTCTTAACAAAACTGCCACTACCAGCATTACAATGAAGCCTAGATACATGGTGTCAAGGAATTGATGTGAAGATGAACTAGACAATGCAAGATGCATGCATAACAAATTTACAGTTCAAAGGATACTTCGTAATTTAATGTTTAAGGTGAAAATAACTATTAGCATTTAGTCGATCAATTTCTTTTCTATTATGCCTATTTGCTACCCATTCTCTCATTCTCAGCGCCAAAGAAAAACCAGCTGATTGGCAGATTTGGCATCAAAGACCTGCAGCACCGAACAGAGGAAGACTTCAAACGTGTGTGCCCTCGCTTTCACAATGTCTAACTTTTTTTTGTGGTCCTGATGTCTCCTATTCCGAGTAGATGTTACTGTAACAGAGCTAATGATGTCTATGCTCACCCCTGTATTTTTTCCTACCCTTCACTCACCAAATAAATGGCCTGGTTTTACAAAATAGAGAAATGAACAAGGGAGCAACCAAGTAAGTGGTCTGTATGTAAACTTTTCCCAACTTCTATACTTATGGATGATGATTTGCCAAGTGCCTTTCGGTGAGACAAGAGCATATGTCAATTCCTCTATATGTATTCCAACTCAGAGGGCGAGGGGAACATATGACCCTCTTCTTACAATAGGTTCTCTAACTTTTAATATTATACACATCAGTTTTCATCTGTGTATGTCAGCTGCAATTGAACAAAACATGTACCAGACAACACAGTGTGCCAAACAGTAGTACTAAATTAACAATCCTATATTCAGCTATCCTCAAATGAACTATATGGTACATGCATAATTTTCTGATTAATTTCTCCAGTAATCCAGTAAAAACAATTACAACATTGCAATCGGTGTGTTTTAGCTTCGATTGCAAAATCTGCCCCTTGTGTTTTATTTTCCATATGAATTAATAGCAGGCAGGCAGGCAGGCCGTATGTCCAAACTGCCCATGACCAGCCCTCCAACATCAACGCTATCACTGTGCTCTTGTTCCGTATTTTAACTGCTACTAAAAAATGTCAGCATGCAGGTAGCATGTCTGAACTCTGATAGCTTTGCTCTAGAATCGAAAGCTAAAAGGCTAAACCACGGACCTACGACAATGACTAGATCGGAACCAACAATGCATAGACTCAAAGAGGCGGCTGGCGTGATACAATATGTGGTTTATGTAGCCTTTGAACGGTGTGAACTCCATTTTGTAAATGCTGCCATGAACAACAGGGTCAGTTCGATTGAATGTGAGCTCCTCTGCCCGGAAACCTGAGCGTGAGCTCCATTCAGCTCTTCCTCCTCTACTCAGTCCTTTGTAAAAAGTCTTCGATCATCCTAGAGGTCTAATTGGTACATCATTTACTGTAGCAAAAGCTTAAATACAGCTATACCATAGCTCACTAGAAAGGCCATATATAAGATTCCAATCCGGTCCATTGTCCAGAGACAAGCTTGCTCCAGCTGAGCTATGAATAAGGATAGAAGTAACCTACAAACATGCATGGGCATGGGAGGCACAGGGAGTGTATGAAACTAGCAGCAGGTCACATAACTGGGATGTTAATCAAGTTGTCCTACAAACATGACCACAAGATTATAGACGACCACCAACGATCAAAGAGGCTATTGTGCAATACTTCAGCTCCTGGCCGGCTTGTTTGGATCTTTGGCCGTATCTTACCTGGTGGGGAATAGCAAGAGCACCCAGACGTTTCGTTGAGCGGCAAGTTTCTTGGGAGCGTGTGCAAGCCATCCCGGAGCCAGAGAGTGAATTCATCTTTGCCGGGGGAGTTTCTTGGATTCTGTGTAGGTGAGGTGAGTCCAACTAGCAAGAGAAACCAATGTCGCTCTCCATCTGTCATGCATGTGACAAAAATAATGGCAATCTGATCCTGATCCATGGGTGTATGCAATAATTAATCCATAATACTCTTAATATAGCTGATATTTTGCATGTTGTTTTATGACGATTTTTTGAGATAGGGAAACTCTTGTAGGTGATGTTTTTTTTTTTTTTACCCAACAAACATAGATGGGGAATAGTTATTGTCATGTACGGTCAGCCGTACACCCGGCGCAGGCGGCGGGGACGTCCGCCCGCGCTCTGGAGCAGCGCTGACCGCGCAGCAGCTGAACGTGCGGATCAGGCTGAGCGCATGGCAGCAGCTGGCCAGGCGCCAGTGACCAGTGGCTAGGAAGGAAAGCCAAGATTAGTCAGGTCCTAGAATCAAGGAGAGCCTTCTCCATTTGCTTAGCCGCTGGCCTAAGATTAGTCGGGTCTAGAATCAAGGAGAGCCGTCTCCATTTGCTTGGCCGCTGGCCTTTTAATCCTCTGTAACCGGACCTTTTGAATTCAAGAAAGAACTCGTCATCTTCTACCTTTCTCTATCTCTGTTAAGCCTGCAGCAGGGGGCATAACCCCGCTGGAGAAGACGGCCGAGAGCTACGAGCTGCGTAGTCGAGGTCCGGCCAATCAGGGGTTCGAGGCCCTTGACAACCTGGTATCACGAGTTCGGTGATCCTCGTCCGGCCAATCCCAATCCTCCGATCCCCCCCACCACCAACGCCCATCCACTAGCCACCGCACAAAGCATCACCAACATCATCAGCCACCTCTTCGGCTGCCCCTGCCACCATGTCCGAGCCCACCATCGCCGGCGTCATCAAGATGATGAAGGAGATGCAGTCCGACATCGCAGGCCTGAAGGAGAAGTCCGAGTCATCGTCGTCAGCCGGCGGCCGCCACGACGCTCCACGCGATCTCGATCGCCCGCCAAAATTCCAGAAGCTGGACTTCCCTCGATATGATGGCAAGTCCGATCCTCTCCTCTTCGTCAACAAATGTGAGTCGTACTTTTCGCCAACAACGCACCTGGCGGAAGAGAAAGTGTGGATGGCCTCGTACAATCTCGAGGGCGTCGCACAGCACCTGGTTCATTCAACTCAGGAAGATGAGGAACGCCTCCGTGGGGTCGTTTCAGGAGCTTCTCCACCTGCGGTTCGGTCCCCCTCTCCGGTCCGCGCCGCCGCCGAACTCACCGAGTGCCGCCGCACCGCACCGTCGAGGAATACTCAATCGGTTTTCAGGAGCTCCTCCCACGCGCCGGCAAGCTGGACGAGGCGGCTGGCCCAACTCTACACGGGGGCTGCCGCCGGCTCAGCCATGCGGTGCGGATCCTCTACCCGAAGGCGTGACGCCGCCCCGCGATGAGCTTTGGCTCGCCCGGTGGAACTCATGGAGAATGACAGGCAAGCAGCGGCCCGGCTTCGCCCGGCAGCGCGGGCTGCTGCCGCCACCACCGCCCGTCCGGCTCGCCGCGCCACCCCAGCAAGCGGCGCTGCCAGCGCCGGCGGTGGGTGCCGATCCAGACGCCGCGAGGGGCAACCAACGGCGCCTCAACCCCGGCGGAAATGGCGGGCGACGCCCGACTTGGCCTATGCTTTAACTGTAATGAAAAAGTATTCTCGTGGCCATAACAGGTTTTGCAAGCGGATCTTCTTCGTCGACGGTGTGGAGATCGATGACACCGACGACGCCCCGAGGTGCGGGGGACGGGAGGCGCCTGCTTCTCCCCGCGGCTGTGGCGGCGCGTTCCGTGGCCGACACCATGCAGCTCGCGGTGGCGCTTCGGGGCTGCCTCGCTCATCGCTCTCCTCGACTCGGCAGCACCCACAACTTCATATCCGAGGAGGCGGCACGGCAGTCGGTCTTCCTCTCGTCGGCCCGCCTCCACGGCCATGGTCGCCAATGGTGGCGGATCACTGCGCGGCGTCATCAGCGGCCAGCGCCCGCTCATCGGCGGCGCCCGTTTCCGGCGGACCTCGCCGTCATACCCCCGGCCGGTGCGATGTGGTCCTCGGTACCAAGTGGCTTTCGGTGCGCTAGGCCCTATCATTTGGGACCTGCGCCCACGGCGCATGGCGTTCAGCGGCGGGCGCACCATCTCCTGGTCGGCGTGCCATCCACCGGGTCGCCCTCCCTCCGCGCGACCGTGGCGATGAGCCACTCCTTCGGCCCTGCTTTCGACTCGCCAGCCCTTTGTCTTCGCCGAGCCAACCGGGTACGCCACCACAGCGCCCACGACCACCGCATCACCCTCAAGCGGGCGCAACCCGGTGGCGATGCGGCGCTACACGGCACCGGCGGCCCACAAAGATGAACTTGAGCGGCGGTGCGCCGCCATGATGGAGCAAAGGGATCGTCCGGCGCGGCGACTTCGCCCGTTCTCATCGCCGGTCCTCCTCGTCAAGAAGCCCGATGGGTCATGGCGTTTTTCGCGTGGACTACAGCGCCTTGAACGCCTTGGCGGTGAAGGACGCCTTCCCCATTCCCGTGGTCGACGAGCTCCTCGGCGAGCTCCACGGGGCGCGGTACTTCACCAAGCTGGACCGCCGCTCGGGTACCACCGGTACTCATGCGCCCGGAGGATGTGCACAAGGCGGCGTTTCGCCGCATGATGATGGGCTCATGCGAGTTCGGTGATGGCGTTTGGCCTTTTTGCAGCGCGCCCGGCGACGTTCGAGCTCATGAGCGGCGTGCTCCGCCCCTTCTTCGCCGGGTTCGTGCTTGTCTTTTTGGCGATATCTTGATCTACAAGCAAGACATGGGCGGACCACTGCGCCACATCGCGCCCGTCCTCGGCGAACTACGTCGCCACCGCCTCTTCGTCAAGCGCACAAAGTGTGCGTTCGGGGCTTCGTCGGTCGCCTACGTCGGCCACGTCATCTCCGCGGCGGGCGTAGCCATGGACCCGGCCAAGGTGCAGGTCATCATGGACTGGCCGGCGCCTCGCTCCGTCCGGGCTGTGCGCGGCTTCCTCGGGTTGGCGGGCTACTACCGTAAATTTGTGCACAACTATGGCACGGTAGCGGCCCCGCTGACCGCCCTCCTCAAGAAAGACGGCTTCACTTGGGATGACACCGTGGCCGCGGCTTTCTCTGCCCTCAAGGCGGCGGTCACCTCTGCCCCGGTCTTGTCCATGCCGGACTTTGCGAAGACCTTCATCGTCGAATGCGACGCCTCGTCACACGGGTTCGGCGCCGTGCTGGTCCAGGAGGGTCACCCGGTGGCTTTCTTCAGCCGCCCCATCGCCCACCGCCATCGGGCGCTTGCAGCTTATGAGCGGGAGCTCATCGGACTCGTCCAGGCCGTGCGGCATTGGAGGCCGTACCTCTGGGGCCGGCAGTTCGTGGTCAAGACGGACCATTACAGCCTGAAGTACCTGCTCGACCAACGCCTTGCCACGATCCCGCAGCATCACTGGGTCGGCAAGTTGTTGGGCTTTGACTTTTCTGTGGAGTACAGGTCCGGAGCGACGAACGTCGTGGCGGACGCGCTCTCGCGCCGCGACACGGAGGAGGGCGAGCTGCTGGCCATATCAGCGCCCCGCTTCGACTTCATCAGCCGCCTCCGGCACGCTCAGGCGCTGGACCCTGCGTTGGCGGCCATCCACACTGAGGTGCGCGCGGGCACGCGGGCGGCTCCCTGGGCGGTCACTGATGATATGGTGACCTTTTGATGGCCGCCTCTACATCCCGCCGGCCTCCCCGCTCCTGCAGGAGATCCTGGCGGCCGTACATGATGATGGGCACGAGGGCGCCCACCGGACGCTCCCACGGCCGCGCCGCGACTTCCACTTCCCCAACATGCGCCGCCTTGTGCAGGACTTCGTGCGAGCACTGTACCACGTGCCAGCAGTACAAGTCGGAGCATCTCCACCCGGCCGGCCTACTACATCCCCTGCCGGTTCCCTCCATCGTTTGGGCGGACATCGGCCTCGACTTCGTGGAGGCTCTCCCCA
This sequence comes from Hyparrhenia diplandra, assembly GCA_015847255.1. NCBI lineage: Eukaryota > Viridiplantae > Streptophyta > Magnoliopsida > Poales > Poaceae > Hyparrhenia > Hyparrhenia diplandra. Next base: position 43,089 of record JADLZK010009722.1, read on the forward strand.
GCATACACGGCAAAACTGTGATCCTCTCCGTCGTCGACCGATTCAGCAAGTACTGCCACTTCATCCCCCTGGCGCACCCGTACACAGCGGAGTTCGTGGCCCAAGCATTCTTCACCGAGATCGTACGGCTGCATGGGGTGCCACAGTCCATCGTCTCGGACAGGGACCCGGTGTTCACGTCCACGTTTTGGAGCGAGCTTATGCGGCTCATGGGGACGAAGCTGCTCATGTCCTCCGCGTTCCACCCGCAGACGGACGGGCAGACGGAGGCAGCCAACCGCGTCATTGTAATGTACCTGTGCTGCTTCACCGGGGATCGGCCACGACAGTGGCTACGTTGGCTTCCGTGGGCGGAGTACATCTACAATACGGCGTACCAGTCGTCCCTCCGCGACACACCGTTCCGAGTGGTCTATGGCCGTGATCCACCCACTATCCGCTCTTATGAGCCTGGTGAAACTCGGGTTGCAGCGGTGGCCCAAGAGATGGAGGCGCGGGAAGCTTTCCTCGCCGACGTGCGCTATCGGCTTGAGCAGGCGCAGGCCGTCCAGAAGCTGCACTACGACAAGAATCACCGGCTGGTTGAGTACCAAGCCGGCGGCTGGGTGCTGCTCCGTCTTCGTCAGCGTGCCGCGGCGTCCCCGCCGCACGGTGGCGGGCAAGCTCAAGCCTCGCTACATGGGGCCCTACCGCGTCGCCGAGGTCATCAACGACGTTGCTGTGCGTTTGGAACTTCCACCGGCGCCCGACTTCATGACGTCTTCCACATTGGCGTCCTGAAGAAGTTTGTGGGGAACCCGCCTACGACGCCTCCGGTGCTGCCACCGATCCTTGACGGCGCGGTGGTGCCTGATCCAGAGAGGGAGATGCGCGCAGCGCCTTGCTCGCGGTGTTCACCAAGTACTTGTCCAGTGGCGCGGCGAGCTGCCTGAGTAGGCAACTTGGGAGGACTTCGGCGACTTCTGTGCTTTCGGTACCCGGCGTTCCAGCTCGGGGACGAGCTGGTCTTCGAACGGGAGAGATGTCATGTACGGTCAGCCGTACACCCGGCGCAGGCGAGCGCGGGACGTCCGCCGCGCTCTGGAACGCGCTGACCGCGCAGCAGCTGAACGTGCGGATCAGGCTGAGCGCATGGCAGCAGCTGGCCAGGCGCCAGTGACCAGTGGCTAGGAAGGAAAGCCAAGATTAGTCAGGTCCTAGAATCAAGGAGAGCCTTCTCCATTTGCTTAGCCGCTGGCCTAAGATTAGTCGGGTCTAGAATCAAGGAGAGCCGTCTCCATTTGCTTTGGCCGCTGGCCTTTTAATCCTTTGTAACCGGACCTTTTGAATTCAAGAAAGAACTCGTCATCTTCTACCTTTCTCTATCTCTGTTAAGCCTGCAGCAGGGGGGCATAACCCCGCTGGAGAAGACGGCCGAGAGCTACGAGCTGCATAGTCGAGGTCCGGCCAGTCAGGGGTTCGAGGCCCTTGACAGTTATGAGGAGTTAGGCTGCTGTGCCACACCTTTAGGTTTGTTGTCAGCCACTACATCTACCAGCCACCACCGCTGCTCAGAGGGAGGGAGGAGCGTATATGTACAAACTGGCAAGAGCGCAAGAACATTTTGGCAGCATTTTTCCTCTCACCGAATGTATGAAGTGTCCTCGAGACCAGTACCTCAAGCCCCAAACCCATAGTTTTTCGAACCGGACTGGACCGGCGGTTGGACCGCTAAAAGACCGAACCAAGACCTACACTGGTCCGGCTTACTTAAAAGACCGTTCACAGTTGATAGTTGGCAGAGAAGAAAAATACAAAAAAGGATGGTTATCCTTTTACCGTTGGAAGCGGTTAGTATTCTCTAATCTATGAAACCACGAAAATGTGTATTACTCACCACTCACGCAGTTGGGGTCGGCACCACTGTGTTTTGAAGGAACCCCTCGGGTTACAAGGAGTTGCTAACTGCTTGGCGATTGACTGGGGTGCTCTATAAATAGGCTGTATGGAACTAATTAAATAGCACCATGGAGCTGGGAAAGCTTGTTGTTCAGCTGTAGAGGAACGGTGTGCGAGATGGATCAGACCAACCAATAGTTCTTTATTTTATTTTTGATTCCTTCAACACATTACGTATTGCATAACACTGAATGTGCTGAACACTAATAAATTAATCATCATGTATTCATCTTTCTTCAATAGAACTACATGGTACATATGCATTGTTTGCCTATTAGTTTCTGCAAAACAGAAGGATTGAATTGTCTTAAGCACTATGCTTTTTGACCCTTACTGTAACTATTGGCCCATAAAAATGAGAGTAGGCAGGCTGTATATCTGAACTGATAGCTTTGATATATTGAATCGAGAGCCAAAAAATAACCAAAAACAGAGCAGCGTTTGAGTGGAAGTGAGATTAGATAGCCAAAAACAGAGCAGGTTCTCTGTCTTGGAAGCTGAGCTTAGGCTCTGTTTTGCTGAGTTGTCTGCACAAATCAAGAGAGGTTTTTGTAGTGAGCTTGGTTAATTAGGACATCACTCACTATAATTACTCCGATATTACCATACACCATTGCTATAAACATCAATGCTATTATTACTTTACACATCATTGCTATTATTACTCCGATAACACTATACACATCATTGCTATTATTACTCCGATATAGTAAGGCATTGGTACATCACTATATATTGGTGTCCAGAAATGCACACGAGAGGTTATTATATAAGTGGTCGAATATCATCCAGTGGCCTGCACTCTATAGATGAAGTAGGCATAAGGATACAAGCTACGTACAAACTTGGCCATGGGAGGCACGGGGAGGAGGTCATCCTCTATGAAAGAAGACCGATGTCTCAAACCACCACCATTGACCACAATGGGAATGTTAGATTGTCAAAATCGTGGAATACATCAACCTCCTCTATCATGCACGTGACCAAAATTAATGACAATCTGATCCTTGGGTGTATGACACATTCCAGGTTAGGAAAGTGGTCTTGGTTTGTGTTAGAGCAAATAGCCATCTAACCTGACATTTGTCCCCATCGACAGGGACATTTGTACATACCCAATGTACAGCTACAATTACATTTCTATAACTGGTTTTGTTGATGCTGTACGAGGATTTTTGGGATGTGGTTAATCTATATTGTACTACCTCCTTCAGTTCAAAATTATTGTTCACTTTGACTTTATTTGTAGCAAAATATTTTCTCTCCAGCTGACTAAGTTTTTCAAAAAGTATATTAACATTTAAAAGTGTAAATAATGTACTATGAAACTAATTTTGTTCTAGATGTTGTTACATTTTTCTATAAATTTGATTAAAACTCCTCCAAAATGACTAGCTAACTCTTCTCTGGAAACAGAGACACTATGTGATTGCATTGCTTGGAGAGACAGTTTACCATTGCAGAAAGACCTCCCAATTGTGCAAACGTGAAATTATTTTTGTTTGAGCTAAAATGTTCATCTAAAACTAATACTTCTGTGTGTAGGAGGCCAAACGTGAATTTGTTTTTGTTTGTCGTCTGTGTGTACACTGTGTAGCAACAGTACAAGTCCATTCCATGCACTTCGCGCTCCATCCCACACAATGCATATATTAGCTAAAGACCCTTTTTTTTTTGAGATTAGCTAAAAACCCATTCTGTCGTGATGATGAGCACACCTCGAGCTAGCTGCAAATTAGACACGGTCACGCGGACTACCCGAAGACCCATTTTGTGCTCCTGGTGTCTCCAATCAGAGCATGAGGGACAGAGGAAATGGGCTGTATGTACTCTCCTTCATATTCTATAATGACAATTCATTGAATATCTATATTTTTGCCCAAACATTTTGTATATATAAAATATATATGCTATATACATGTATAAAAAAATAAAAATGGCAGGCTGTTTGGACATTAGTCAACCCAAAATAAAGGCTTGCCTCAAGCGTGACTCAAATGCAAATGGTCTTGAGTGCCTGCTTCTCCCTTGTGTCCAAAGCCGATTGGTAGACCGAGAGGCAATACGCTTCGGATTGGTAGACCTGAGAGGCAATACGCTTTCCACGGACATGGACCTGCCAGTGCTTGTGAGGTAGATTATTTCCTGCAGTCAAGTGATTTTTTTTGGGACAAGAACAGTCAAGTGATTTTGATTCTGCTCGTAAACATGCCTTCACTTCTATGTTGTAGTTAGAAGATAGCCAAATCATGATAGCCCTGTGCTGCTAAAATAATGGTGCCGTGGTATCTTGAAAAATACCTGTACTGATCATTTTATATTTCACCAGTTTGGAAGTTATGATCCGTGGGTAAATATATTGCTAGTTTTTCATTAATTAGCAACATATATTATTCTATTCTCGTTATTTTGTTTTAGTTGTTCTCCTCATCACATAACATAAACAAGCCATCAACCTACGACATTGCTCTCCGAGTTTTTCAGTCTCTCGATCTTGGAGGGGCATTGTGATGCGTAGCGAATTAGGGTTTGGCAAAATGGAGGTGAATGAATACAGGAGATGGCTATTCCCCAATGACCGTAGAGCACTTTTCGTCTTCCCCATAGGAACAAGACTTTAGAGATTTCTTGCAATTGGCTAAGGTAATAGCAAGAGAAATGGGTGTACCAGATTGGTCGATCTCGTGGCTGCTGTAGCTCACCGTACCAGTGGATTTGGCACCTCCAATTAATATAGACCCAAGGTGAACACACTTTTAAGGTAGACAAAAGGGAAGTTCTCCACGATCTAGGAGATGAATACTTAATGGATCTAAGGTGTGCCCTAGATCTCCTTCTGCTCAAGTTTATTTTGCGCTCCCAATGCCTCCTATTCCGACTAGATCTCATTGTAAGAGCTAATGTAACACCGGTTTTAAGAACAAAACCAGATGAAGCCATATGTGAGCCCTGGAAGTCAAATCTCACATATAGTTCTACAAATGAATGGTAATCAATTCACAATGCTTAAAATATAACGAGCGTAACAAGAAAGACATAACCTCAGCTAGCAGACGCCGGAAACACTATGTTCTTCGATGTAGGCACCACGAGGAACGACCGACTGGTTGATCACAAGCCTAACTTCTTCCCGAGGTGTGGGGAATAGCAAGAGTGAGTCCATGTCGAACTCCGCAAATATAGCTAGGCAATATCTACCCCAAAACTCATGATCATTATAACATAAATAATGAATAGCATGAAACGATTAATCATGAACAATTTAATAAGCATGTATAGCCAACAGTTATAAACATCAAGTTAATTATCACCATAATAAGCATGTGATTCTATTCATAGATGTCTCCAAGGCCGTTCATGACCGCGAACACGGCTGTTATAACAGTTTTTAACTCTACGTGAGGTGTACACTTTCACTACGAGTCATGGTCCTCAAATGCATGGGTTTGCAAGGCCCAAAACATCCAAAAACCATATAAAGCCTTTCAAAGGGGTTATCTAAACATGCCGGATAGCGTTAGGGCTACAACCCATTCTCTTCCGTTTCGGTAACCACCGACACGAGTAAACACTATCCTGAAGCGACTAGAGCGAGCCATGTGACCCCCATAGTTATATTGTATATCCCGGATGATCACAAATGAATAAGTCCTTATGGAGAGCTAAGAGCATCATAAACAAAACATAGCTCTTTCGCCCTATGAACCATGTTATCAACAATTCATATTTAACGTTCAGTGCATAAACATTAAGCAAGCCATACGATCATGGTTTAAAGATAGCATATCCCAAAACTATACTTGCCTTAAATATAGATCCTTTCTTCAAGTCCAATGCTTTCCCAAAAACACCTTCTTCATCAAATTCTTATAGATCACGGTCTTCTTCGAGATCAACAATATAAAAGTCTCACCGATCTACTTTCGATTCCAATCAGCAACATACAAACATTTGGATCCAATCATGCATGGCAAACAAGACTACCATTAGAACAGTACACCAAAAGTGGGAAAGCAGTTTAGAAAGTACATAAAACTATTCTACACGTCACTACGATCACACAGGCGTAAAGGTCACCAAAATCGGAGCTAAAACGACGTCGATACGAATTTTACAAGTTTAACATTAATAAAATAATAAACCTAAGATAATCTCAAAATTTAAAAGTTGCAAAACCTGACTAAGAGTAATATGAACATGTAGATTACGAAACTACGAATCTAATGAAAGTTGAACGTTTCAAATCGGATTTAAAACGGAGAAGTTATGGGCATTTGAAGTTGGATGGAAAAACTGTAAATACTTAATACTTGATTTCGAAATAAAATAAATAAAAAGGTAAATCAGATTTGAACATGCTGAAGAATGATGAGTAGAAGTAGAAGAAAATCTAGGGTCTCTTTAGAAAATCTGCCAATGAAAGGGTATCTTCTAATATTGACTCTCGATCTACAATTGGATGGCTTAGGGTGATGGATGTGTATGTGTATTTAGATTGTATTCCTAGATTTATTTTTCTCAAGGAAACCGGCAAGAAATCAGATTGATGTCGTCATGATGTCATCAAAGCTAAAATTGACATCATCAAGGCAAGCAAAACTTGCATGGCCTTCGTTTGGAGCTAGATGCAAACAAGGTACACGTCTTGACTTTTGGGAAAGGAACAGGAAGATATACAGGAAAATGAGGGAGCTCACCGGCTAGGGATTTCTGAACGACGAGATGAACACATGCACAGCGACAGTTCGTTAGGGTGCACGACGATCGCTTCCTGTCAAGCATGGCGGCAACGTGTGAGAAACAGGAAGGCATCGATACAGGGTAAAGGGAGGAGCTCAGAAACTTGGTCACCAGGTTACGTCCGGCCGGGAACGGAACGAACGATGAGAACATGGAGTTCTGAGGTACGACCACAGCTTCTTCTTGAGATGAAGAACGGAACGAGGAACTTGACGGCAGGAAGACGTCCAGCAACGCCTGCAGCGTGGTAGACGGCTGCTTCCCAACGGCGAATACGAGGACGAGAGCGTCTTGCTAAGGACGTGAGGCACGGCGAGACGGGAAGTTCGGTTCTGCAAAGTTCGGCGAGCCGGAGTAAGAACCAGAGCCAAACAAGAGAATTAAAAAGACCTTGACGACTTCAAGAATTCGAAGCTCGTCCGAAAGCTTACGATGGCGCTGATGCAGCAGAACGACGAATTTGATCCCAAGCTTGACGGCGGCTAGGGTTGCGGCTTCTGTGCTCGACCAAAGAAGATGCGAGCGGTTAGGTTTATATAAGGCACAATACGTGCAGATTATGGAAAAGAAATCCCGGGTTCACGGAATCGTGCGGCACCGGACAGCATCGTCTCGAGTCCAATTCGAATTCGAGTTGAAGATGATGACGCTGACCACGAGAGGCAGCGCTGCGCTCTGGTACAACAGGCTGGAATAGGCCGGTTGCCCAAGAAAGAAATGTAGGCCGGCTCGGGCTTGGTCCAGCAAAGAAAATAAGGAGAGAAAAAAATAGGACGACTGGGCTAAATGAGAGAAAGAGCGAAGGGAAAAAGAATCACTTTTCTTTTATTTTAAACCTCTTTTCAAAAGCTTTTCAAATGGATTTTAAATCTCTTTTTCTAATTTAGTCAAAACAAATCAGTACAAAAACAAATATGCAGCAGCATGAGTGCACACAAAATGTTGCTAACTCTTAAGATAAATTTTATTTGGTCAAAAATATTTATTTTCCTATATTTCATGAGCACAAAAATCATAAATAAATCATTTTATTCTATTTTTAAAAGAGGCAAAACTTGGGGTGTTACAGCTAATCAAATCCATACTCATCCCTATGTTTTCTACCTTTCACTCACCAAATAAATTGTCTAGTTTTGCAAAATGGAGAAATGTGCAGGGGAGTAAGCAAGCAAGTGGTCTACATGTACAACACTGTCTATCTCTATACTTATGGATGATGATTTGCCAGGTGCCTTTCCAATCATACAACAGCATATGGAAATGCTATTTATGTTATACGAACCCAGGGAGGGAGGGGATGGGAGCATAAGATTCTATTCCTACCATCAATACTACATGCATTGGCTTGGTCCCCTGTATATCTACCCAAATTAAGAATTCTTATTTTTTCAACGAAGAATCTACTCCCCTGTATATCACCATTGAAAAAGCAAACTAAACATGCGCGCCTAGAAGAATTTGATGGAGCCGGATCACTTCGTTCTCCTTGGAACGTCGACGACGAACGGCGCCCGTGGTGACCACGGTGACCGGCAAGCAGATGTAAAACTGGAAGAAAACAAATTAAACAATATGAACAATGATAACAACAATGTGTTGCTGTCAATCTCGCAGCGTTCGACGGCTCCTTCATCTCTTTATTTATAGTCTTTGATAGTTACAAGACTCCCATGCCGTGACGAGCTGGCGCGCGACGCCGTTGCTCCGCGGCGCGCATGCCAGGCACGACACGGCGTGTTCAACCGACTAAACTCTGGGTAGATTACAATCGGGCATGTCACCAATCGTATCTCCCTCTACCTAACTCCAAATGCTAACTGAATGAAATATTACATGACTGTAGTGCAACGGATTAACTGACAGAATTAAAACATTTCTTCGTGCAGCGAGAAAGGTCTGATGCAGTCACTGCTCCATCACGGGACACGAAAAGAAAAGATGTGTGGCCTCCTAATCAGGATCTTAATCAAATCGCCCAGCAAGGTGTCGACATGACTTTCTGTCTCACAGCAGTGTATGGCCTATTTATTAGAAACAATAAAAACCAGATAATTAACTTGTTAACGATTATTACTCTGAATTGTGCCCTTACAAATGTATATATTCGATTTGTTACGTCCCTACACTGGGCAAGGCAAGTCCTCCATACATTTTTGGATTAGACATCCATGTGCCCATCCAGAACCAGACTTCTCAAAGACATGTTTCGGATTTTTGCATGTATAACTTCTCCAAGAAAATTATCCTAGAGTAATGATGATTGGGACCTTGCTTGTGAGCATCACTTCGTAATTTTCGAAAGCGGACCAAGACTATACCGAGGCCATTAATGTTTGAAATGTTTTTTTTTTTAATAATGGATAACAACTATCCGGCATCTACATCCGAGGGATGTACACAGCCCATTTTGAAATGTTTATAGACATAGATCAAGTACCGCAAACCGTCCCATGTCCAACATAGAACAGCAAGCCACTGGTTTGTAATGTCTTAGGATGGCAGACCGCCAAACATGTCACCGCAGTACGGAAAGTGCTTCAGCCGCTACAGCAACCCTAATACCGTGTCCCAGGTCCGCTGAGTTCGAGTTCAACATGATCACAATCTATGCCCGCGTTGAATCTGGCCACCACACATACTCATCCTCTTCCTCAAGTGGCGGCAGGTTCGTCCGCGACACCGAAGATGTAGTAGTGTACTCTGTTGTTTTGTAGCCTTATCTAGGTTCCTGATGTCTCTAATTCCAAGAAGTTCTTACTGTCTGCTAATGTAGCTGATGATTTTGTCCATTCCTATTCTGATATTTCTTCTCTTCTTCTCTCCTCAAACTGTTCTCTTACGAATACAGAATGGTGACATGGACCAGAAAGCTTGTTACTTTTTGCTCAAGTATATATAAGGATGTGATATGTATTGTTGTTCCATGGCAACCTTCATATATATGATGAATTCACCTATTGCCTGTAGAGGAACATGTGACTGCATTTGCTACGCTCCTTCAATTCAGACAGGGCAGGTAGCAGATCTTAGCATGATTTCATAATACACATTAGTAAATAAAGTGTGCCATGCTACATGATCCAGTACGTGATCGAGCTGTCTGCTGGATGAGTGCCTTGTCAAAAAACCAGCCATCCACAAGTTTGAGTTGCCCAGGGTTCATGTCCTCTTCTCTTCTTCATTCAGTTCCTCCAGCTCCAGTATTCTAGTAATATCATCAAGGGACACTTCTACGTCCTTACTGCTGTTCACGTTCATGTTAGTTTGATGTGCTGATGTCCATCGGTATGTATTGATGAAACATTGATGGTCTTATATGACAGTAAACACAACCGCAACCTAGGCTACTATACGGTTTTGCTACAAATATTGGATTAAAATTTCCCCAGAAGGTTCTACCAAGGCATGGTAAATTCATAATAGTTTAAGTATCCACAGTGCAATTTACTCTTAATTTCTTCATATGATTTTTTAATTTCTTCCCCTCTCCTGCTGTTCAGAGTTATAGTGCTTTGGCTACGGCTCTGCCTCCAGCTGGCTATGTCGTCTTCGTGCCCATTCTGGGCCTTGGTCGACCCTCATGTTGCCCTGGCGTGCCCCTGCGCTCCGCCTTAGCCCATCTTCGTAGTTAATACCGTGCTTGGCGTTGTCTTCCCTGTGCGTGTTGTCTTCTCGGTCTCAAGCTAGTCCTGTTTTTGGGTTGCTGACACTTTATGTGTGTACTCAGACATTGCCATGTTAGACATCGTACAGACCAAGCGATGGGAACTCATTCAACTCATGCACTTCTGTTTGTAGGAGTTAATGACATCACTTGTGGTGGATAAGCCATGCACCCTCCTTGAGTAGACCTGCCACGCATCTTCATCAACCGAGATTCCTTCATCTATGTCCAATTCTTGTTCCCGGTGTCTCCGATTCCTAATGGATCTTAGTTGCTTTCCGTGTAGCAAAATTAACGGTGTCCATATATATATATATCTATTGTTTTCTTTCTTATCCTTCAACTACCAAACAAATTGTGTTGGTATATATGGGGCTGAGAATGAGGCACAAAATGACATATATATAAGAGAGCGAAGAAGTCAGGTATGTATATGTGTCCTTGCGTCCTACCTCTTCCTTTAATTAGTTAATTAATGAACGATGATCAATGGCCACCAAATCGTTGACACAAGATGAAGCAATTTGGAAAAAATGTTTGAACAGTTTTTACTTTTTTTGAGCAAGGAATATAATTCCATTAAACAGATGCCAACACCTGATCAATGGCCACCAAATCGTTGACATCAATAGTTTAAAAAAAAACTTCATGAACAGCAACAGGATTACAATCTAGCCAAAGCTCAACTGCACCTGGCCCTCAACACGAACCAAATCTAGCTTATAATGCTTCAGCTACGAGATTACAATGGATGGCTTTCATTGAGATATATTGGTTGCTTTTAGTTTAAATTGTACTTTGTTTCGGGTTTTGCAGACAGCGTATGCATGTCAAACTTGATGTAATAATTGGTCTGATTCTATCTCTTGATAGATGAAGCCGGAATTATTTCCATTATCTAAAAAAACGAGATTACAAGGCCTTGGGATATATAGCACCATTGCAAACACAAAATACAATAAACACTTCATCTCGTGAAAGATGATGACATTCACATCACAAGAAGTCCATAGCAAAAAAAAGAAAAAAAAAAAAAAAAAATCCCTGCAAGGCTATAGTGGCTTCAGCTTGGCGAGGGTCATGGCAGTACTCAATCTTACCAGCACCTCAGCCCACCACTCCACCATGTTCATAGTTCATCCAGGATAATGAATCCCCATCCTCCCGATCTTTGCTGCCCGTGGATCAAGCCATCTACATTTACCTTTCGGTATAATATGCTATTGGTGGTTTCCATCTGGATTGTGGTATAGCTAGTGACTGAAGTGGAACCTCCAAAATCATCACAGATCGAACTCTGTAGAAAATCTTACTATAATGCCTTCCGTGTTTGAGGGGGACTGCATTATCTCACCATCATTGACATCATTCCTATGAGACCAAAATCCTAAATAACGTTGTAAACTTGTAATGACTTTCACAAATCCCTATTCATTCCCATATTTTCCATAGTACCTTTAAGGCAAACCTCTATTAAGCTCTCGTCAAACTGCCTTGGCACATTTCCATTTAGGCCCCATTAATGTTTCATCATGGGAGCGTCCCTGAATTTGCAGGATTAAATTATGAACAGTACCCCTACAGCTCGGACCATGATCTGCTCTTGTATTATCAATATGAACGACTGACTTCACTCTGAATTGTCCCTTGGAATCGAAGTGTCAAGCTATGAAATCTTCCATATTGTCCCGTAGGGCCGGGAACACATATGATCACCTCAGCATCATTCGACTCAAACACATATGTGATCAATTCCACATCCTCCCATTAACCTGTGAACGGATTAATTAATCAACTCATTTACTTGTAAATGCACTGGCCCCTGATGAGTTTGTATGTAATTCCACACGAAAAGTCTCTGTTAACTAAATGTGAATCGGACTAAATAGTACATCTTTTGATGGATGTTTATGAAAGGTTCTTTCTAGAGATGTTCTTGGTTTTCTCTTCTGTAAACTTATTGTCCAGTAGCATTGCTACCTAGAAAGGTTCTTTCTAGGTTGTATGAACATCAAGTACAGCATGGGGGACTAGGAACGCAAGCTGAGCATAACTCTGAACCACATCTGTTCATCCAATTCTTCGCTTCTCTTCAGTACCGATCAGATGTTTCTGCTCTTTATTGTGCAGTGAAGTACGTGTGTCAGGCTAGTTTTTCTGATGCACCATAGGCGCCTAACACTCAGAAATGGAGAGATGAGCTGGAAGCAAGCAATATATAGCAGAATAATGACAAGGCAGATCCATATCGTTTCATCGAATACCCATTACTTTTCTGCAAAATGGTTTAAAAGAATCATTAAATGATGGTTTCCTAGTAACTAATTGCAACTAATGGTCCTAGCATTTTCTTTTTGTTTTTCATGTCAGTTTTTTGGCAATTGACTGCATGGTATGTTTGAACGGGATTAGTGGGTCCATTTCTTCACCAAAAATCATGGCCCAAGAGCAACTCATACCTCTTCAGGATGGATCGATTGATTCCAAAGTGGAGATCATGATGCCCACCCTTAAATAGCTCGGTGCGTTAGGCAACTGCATGGGACTGGGAGAAGGACATGCTCAGCATCTCTGCTTATTTACGGTCTAAGACTCTAAGCCCAAGGTGGCAGGCAGGCACACAGGAAGGCAGTTCCACGCTGGGGCCTGGAGCGCACTCGTCCAACAGATGTTTCTGGAAGAAAATGTCAACAGCTCTCAACAGCTGAACTTTTTTTTGTGCTCCCAGTGTCTCCGATTCCCAATATACATGTTACAACTTGTCCTAGCTACTCAAATTTTTGTCATCCTCCTCTCACTAAACAAATTCTCTTTCTACAAGCATGAGAAAGAGCCATGAAACATCCTCATATATAAGAGAGAGAAAGCATGTGTGGGTGTGTGCATGGGGGGGGTGGCACGGTGTGTATATCACTGCACCCTACCACCATCAATCGCTCCATAATTATATAATAATAGTGCACAAACTGCATGCAGGTACACAATGTACTATATATTAATACTCCTATCTATGCTCTATGAACTAAGTACATATGAGATAATATAGTCTCTCTTGAAAACCGTTTCGGTAAGACAATTTCTCCAGACTTTTGGGGAATGGATAGAAGAGCCAAATATTCATAGTGCCCCTGCATATTGGCTTAGTAGTACATATGAGAAAATTAAAATTAACCAAGAATTAGTGATGAAGTGTGGACACGATTGACTCACAAGCATCTAGTCTTTCTCAAGGATTCAAAAGGCTCCATAAACTCAATAATCATCCAAAATTTGTGACTTATACTTATTTTAAATTATATATGTTAATTCGGTATCACATTCAAATCCGAGAAGCATGTATGGGCAGGAAAGGAGTTGCTAGAAGCCATGTTTTTTGGTTCTCTAGCAAGTTCAAAAACCAGCTCGGGCACCTAGTTACCTGTGAATATATAGATCTTTCTTTCCCGATGGTGCCCCATATTTAGAGGTACATATTTAGCTGTTATTCAGAGGGTGCCCCAGGACCGGATGGTCTTTCTTTCCTGTTTTATCAAAAGTTACGGGACATTATCAAGAAGGATGTACTAGCAATGTTTAATGATTTCTATAAAGGAGAGCTTGACATACAAAGATTAAATTATGCTCTTATTACCTTAGTGCCAAAGGTGGATAGTGCCCGCAACTTAAAACAGTTCAGGCCCATTAGTTTATTAAATTGTAGCTTTAAAATGTTTTCTAAACTTTTGACTCATAGATTAGGTCTGGTAGCTCAGAGGTTAGTGGACACTAACCAAAGTGCTTTCATTAAAGGAAGGTATATCCTTGAAAGTGTGGTAGTAGCTCATGAAATTGTGCATAGTTTGAATAAAACAGGGGAAAAAGGGATTATCCTCAAATTAGACTATGAGAAGGCTTATGATAGAGTAAGCTGAGATTTCTTGTTTGAGGTCTTAAAAACAAGAGGTTTCAATGGTAGATGGATTAAGCGGATAAAGAGTCTAGTTGTAGGAGGTTCCCTGGGTGTCATGGTTAATGGAGAGGACAGTTCCTTTTTCAAAGCTGGCAAGGGGCTTAGACAGGGTGACCCTTTGTCTCCCCTGCTTTTTAATTTGGTAGGAGATGCCTTTACTAGAATGTTAGAAAAAGCAGCTAGACAAGGGATAGTTAGTGGAGTGCTAACAGATTTCAAACCTCAGGGTATATTATCTCTCCAATATGCTGATGATACAATTCTTTTTAGTAGTGCTAAGCCTGACCACATGCTCAATCTTAAACAGATTATCATGTGGTATGAGATGATTTCAGGTATGAGGGTAAACTTCCATAAGAGTGAGATTATTACTATGAACATGGATGAGGAGGAAGTTGATATAGCTGCTAAGATTTTTAATTGCCCTAGAGGTTCTTTCCCAATAAAATACTTGGGGATTCCACTGCATTATGACAAGTTAACTAGAGAGGACTTACAGCCAGTAGTAGATAAGCTTCTTGGGAGGATTGCAGGATGGAGAGGCAAATTATTATCTCTAGCAGCTAGAACAACTTTGATTAAGTCCTGTCTGGCTAGTATCCTAGTGTACTTATTATCCTTTATTAAGTTTCCTAAGTGGGCTATTAAGCTCCTTAACACTCAGATGAGTAATTGCCTTTGGAATGACTTAGAAGTTGCCCCAAGATATCACCTAGCTAATTGGGAGCTAGTGTCTACAGCTAAAGAGCATGGGGGCATGGGTTTGACAAATCTAAGGGATCTTAATATTTGTCTTCTGTCCTCTTGGCTTAAAAGGTACAATAGTGATAGAGAAAAACTTTGGGCTGAATTGATAGATTTTAAGTATAGAACCAAGAAACCAAATATCTTGCACACTAGGGTGGTTGGGGCTTCATCCTTCTTTAGGGGTTTCATGTGGGCCACTAAAGCTGCCAGGATAGGATACAAATGGAAAATAGGAAATGGAGAGAAAGTCAAGTTTTGGGAGGATAATTGGTTAGGGGATTCTAATTTAGCTATACAATACTGGAAGCTATATAGATCAGTCAATGAGAAAGATAAAACTGTAGCAGAGCTTTGGGATGGGACAAATCTCAAATGCACTTTTTCTAGGATGGGGGATGAAGAGATGATGCAACTCTGGGAGGAAGTGTATCAGCTAGCTAGTACCATTAACCTTTCTAATGAGGAGGATGAAATGATTTGGCAGTTTACATCCAAAGGAGTTTATTCAGTTCAATCTTTATACAAAATTGTAAATTTCAGGGGTGTTCATTCTACTCTAGTACCTGCTCTTTGGGACATTAAGATTCCTCCGAGAGTGCATAACTTTCTGTGGTTGTTAAGTAAAAATAGATGTCTGACTAGAGATAACTTGAGCAAAAGACAAAAGGTTAAAGATTTAACCTGTTTATTCTGCTGTGAAATAGAATCTGTACAACACCTGTTCTTTGAATGTGTAGTAGCTACAAACATGTGGGAGGTGCTGTCTAGAGTCCTGGGTGTTCAACTAGGACATTCTTTAGATTCTATTGGTCAGTTCTGGCTTAGTAATAAGAGAAACTGTGTTGTGAATATTGTTACCTCAGCAGGATTTTGGTGCTTGTGGAAACTTAGAAACTCTTTGTGTTTTCAGAAGTACCAGTGGGAGAGTATGGCTATACTCTTCTACAAAATTGCACAGACTATACAAAATTGGTCTGTACTCTGCCCGGAGGAGAAGAGATCATCGCTAATGGAGAAATCAAAATTGATGAAGCAAGAAGCTATGCAAGTGTCGTGGCTGGCGTGAAGATGGAAGACCAAGACATATGGAAACTGTCAAAATGGGATGAGGTGATGGACCATTCAAGGATCTGGGAGATCAAGACATGACAATATTCAAGGCAATGTTGTCGGATGCTCTACAGTAGCTGTCGTCCTGATATCGTAGTGTTGGTGAACCTTTACTGTTTTGTCTGTTCGATTTGGCTGAGCTAGGTGCTCCAGCAATATGAGGTCTGTAATAAATCGGTAAACCCTGAAACCGTCCTTTAGCTCGTTAAGTAGAATAGGTGAGCGGTAAACACGGTGCTGTTTGAACCAGCCAAATAGGTCTGAACTTGGAAAGTGTGCAGATGGCATCACCATCTTGCCTGGGGCTGTAACTGAATGCTTGTCTGTTAATCTTGGTTAATAGACGGGGGTATCAACCCTTTTACTCTAAAAATATATAGATCCATGGCACTGTTTTACCATTGCAGAAATATCATTTAAGTCGTGCAACATCAGGCTATCTGTTACTTATTGCACATAATATTAATTTAAAAAAACAGCCTTTTGCTTTCTACATACTAGTAGACGATAACCTCCATCTGCTTTCTAGTGGACGATGAGTGCTACTTTATTGCAGGATCCCGCGTGCATATGTCAAGAACTACACATGGCAATTGTCAAGGATAGTATGTACCTGTTTGAATTACAGGCAGAACCACATAGTTCTATTTTGGTTCGTGTGTCATGCCTGTCCACATTGTGTATCCCCAATGTCTGGGCTCAATGCGCCTTGCAGAAGCTACAGACTGATTCAGGTGTGAACTGGCACACCTCAAGGTACAAAAACACACAACCAGGAGACAACCATGCTCTAAGCAAAACAAAACGATTTGGACCCTGTTCAATTTTGGCCTGCCTCACCTTGTCGATTTTGGCAATACCAATGCCGCAAGGAACGCAGCAGGCTGCCAGTAGTGGATCTGCCATACACCTTCCTTTTTTATTTTATAGAGCCGTGCATCTTCACTCTTGATTTGCTCTTCTTTGTTCATTTCTTATTCTTCCTGGTGTATCCAATTCCAAATATATCTTACTACTTCTCTATGTTTAACACTGAAATTAGTGGCGTCCATGTATGACTATTGTCACCAGACAATTTAAAGCCAAGTTTGGTAAGGTTGCATTGTTTGCTGATTAGTTTATAAAAAAAATAGAAGTATTGAATCGTCATGAGCACTGTGCTTTTGGCAGCAATGCATGGGGACTGAAGAGATCTCGGCAGGTGGGATACAAGACATTGTTTTTGTAGACTATAAATAACATGGAGACCAGGAGACTTTTGAGTGGATGTGAGATTAGATTGCTAAAAACAGAGCAGCTTCTCTGCTTTCGGAAGCTGACCTTTAGGCCCTGTTTTTCTGAGTCGTCTGCAAAAATAAAGACAGGTTATTATAGTGAGTTTGGTTAGGACATCACTCACAGCAGCAATAATTAAAATAACCCGCCACTATACGTATCATTGCTATTATTACTTCGATATAGTAAGGCATTGGTAGATCACTATATGTTGATGTCCAGCAATGCAAACGAGAGGTTATTATATAAGTATTCCAATATCATCCATTGGCCTATACTCTATTGGTGGAGTAGGCATAAAGATACAAGTTACCTACAAACTTGGGCAACTCATACCTCTTCGGGATGGATCAATTGATTAAATAGTTGTTACTCGGCAAAAAAAAAGTTGTTAACGATTATTACTCTGAATTGTGCCCTTACAAATGTATCTATTCGTTTTGTTACGTCCCTTCACTACGCAAATCCTCCATACATGTTTGGATCAATCATCCATGTGCCCATCCAGAACCAGACTACTCAAAGATATATTTCTGATTTTGCAAGTATAAATTCTCCTACAAGAAAATTCTCCTAGAGTAATGATGATTGGGACCTTGCTTTTTGAGCATCACTTCCTATTTCCTAGATGCCATGATTTTGCACGTATAAATTCTCCTACAAGAAAATTCTCCTAGAGTAATCATGATTGGGACCTTGCTTTTGAGCATCACTTCCTATTTCCTAGATGCCATGATTTTGCACGTATAAATCCTCCTACAAGAAAATTCTCCTAGAGTAATCATGATTGGGACCTTGCTTTTGAGCATCACTTCCTATTTCCTAGATGCCATAACAAAATTTATTCTGTTACCACTACTCAGCCACCTAATTTTCAAAAGTGGACCAGAACTACCAAGGCCAATCATGTTTTATAGACATAGATCCGGTTCCGCAAACCGTCCAGTGTCCAAAATAGAACAGCAAGCCACTGGTTTGTAATGCCATAAGATGGCAGACCACCCATCATGTCACTGCAGTAACTGAAGCACTTCAGACACAAGAACAGCTGTGACACCGTGTGCCCGGTCCTCGCTACGACACTCATCCTCTTCCTCAATTCGGTGGCAGGTTCATCCACGACTATGAACATGATGTAGTGTTGTACTCTGTTGTAGCTTTATCAAGGTTCCTGATGTCTCTAATTCCAAGAAGTTCTTACTCTCTGCTAATGTAGCTTTTGATTTGGTCGTTTTCTATTCTAATATTTCTTCTCTTCTTCTCTCCTCAAACTGTTTTCTTATGAATACAAAATAGCGACATGGACCAGGAAGCATTGCTGTTCAAGTATATATGGGGATGCGATATATATTGTTGTTCCATGGCAACCTTCATAATAGTTTCACCTACTCGCTGTCTGCAGAGGAACATGCATGTGACAGGGTGCGTAGTAGATCTTACCATGATTTCATTAATACACACACTGGTTAATAAAGTGTGCCTTCCCACATAATACAGTTATGCAAGGCTCCATTCAGACTACCGTTAGCTGTGTGCTGATCAGTGCCATCTCAAACAACCAGCCAGCCCACACGTCATGCTACTTGTGCTCCAGTCGTTTGGATTACAAAGTTTAAAAACTAGTCGAGCAGTATAACTTTGATGTTGGGTGTTTCTCGACCATGGTATGAATTCAAAGAAAATTGAAATATAAGAACTTCAGAATTTTGAGATTCTAAATTCGAAATGATTTGTAATGAAAGTTTATTTGACCAAAAAATTTTAGATATCATTGAGCTATACATAACTTGATTTGAAAAAAGTTATGATTCCTTTGTGCTGCACATACCTATTTTATACCTGGAGCCATATTTCAACGTTTATAGATATCAATTTGTAGAAATGCCTCTATTTCTAGATGTGGTTCAAAGCCTAACCACTTTGGTCTAGAAATCACATTTCTAAAGTGACTGTGTTCTTGGCCACCTCTAAAAAAACAGAGGTTATTGTATGGGCAATTTGAGATACCAACCACCTCTTAAAATTGATTTCTAATGGTGAACTATATTTGGGACAATTTTTATAGACGGTTCTTTGATAGAGCTGTCTTGAGATAAAAAGGCATCAAACATTCTGAAATTATAATAATGGTCACATATGAAATGAAACAGAAGAAAGGGAGGTGTGAGGTGTAAGACGGATTGGGCAGGCAGTAGTCATCTTTTTTTTTACCTATTTCTGTGAACCCTTTGTCAACTTAATTTCATATCCACTTGCTGAGGAGTAATGGAGGAGCTGTAGAATGCATGTTTTCTTGCTCGATCTATCTGTCTAGCTCAATCAACTCCAGCTCCCTGTTGCCTGTGTATGAAATATTTTTCAACTTACTGTTTTATTTTAATCCATAGATGCACATGATTATAACTGTCGGTCACACAGTTAATCATTCCAGAAACTTTAATGTTGCTATTGTGGGCTTTCTATTACTTAGTGCACATATACTATTCATCTAGAACCTTTAATTTAAAGGTTAAAAAGGACCTTTAGTTTAAGCTTATTATGTGGCAAGAAAGGAAACACATATTTCTTTAATGATATAGATAATGATGGATATTGCTTACGGCAATGACCACAACTACTCATGGCCATTCAAAATACAGTTTTCCTTGGTGTGCCATATGCTTCTCCACTCTATGCACCATTCCCGCACGTCAAGGCACAAGCTAAAGACAATTTCCAAGGTGAGGTCATGCCTTGAGCTGCAAATGCACAGAACCTGAAGAGGCATAGTCATAGTCTAACTGAGGAAACGAAAGCCACAGCTGCTGAAGGTAGAAGAAAGTGAAGTTTTTTCACCACTGTACTTCTTCGCAATGCTTCTTTCTGAATATGCTCTAGTTTATCTTAGTATCCTGGTGTCTCCTATTCCAAATGAAAGAAATTATGGTAAGTCACGGTTATCCACCATACACTCCCCATCTTTTCTTCCCTTTACTCACTATAAAAAAATGTTCCTGTCTTTACAAAATGGAGAAACGAACGAGCTGGAGTGCAAGGGAACATGCATACACAAGGGCATATATAAGAAAAAATGGGCCCGATGTACACTTCTCCTTGCCTATACTTATCAATTCATTAATAAGTCCTATATACCAATATAGATGGAGGCCACTAAAAATCATTTATTGGAATAAAGCTAGATACGATACAACCAAGTTGGCCCACGTCACTGCAAAAGTATTGGCTATTGATTTCTTTCATTAATTATCTTAATTGATCCTACAATCCATCCGCAATAGAAAATTGATTGGGTAACTTGTTTCGTGGTTCGGTTCAGTCTGTTGATGCAGCCGTTGGACCCTCTGTACCTGGTTTCCCAACCTGAGGCTACATCGACGTCACCTCTCACACACAATTCACAAAATCCACCAAAAATCTGAAGCATACAACCAAATCCATTACAAATCACACTCATCCACTAGTAACGAAATGATTTTTGCGAGCACTTGCAAAATCTTTTCGTGGCGGCACTTTTTTTGCCCATCACGGAAAATACCCCGCCACGTCCAGCTTTTTTACGTGGCGGGCGTTTTTGCCCGTCCGCGGAAAGATTTTTTGCGTGGCGGGCACCTTAACACGCACGCCACGCAAAATAAAATCTTTTTGCGTGACGGGCGTGTTAAGGTGCCCGCCACGCAAAAAATCTTTCCGTGGCGGGCATCTTAAATGGTCCGCCACTAAAAAGATTGAGGCTCATCGGCCCAAAAGCGGGCCGATATCTGTCTTTGTATATATACGAGGTTAGATTGGACAAACCCTAGCCCCACTCTCTCAGCTTCCCTCGCGCAGCCGTCATTCTTCCCCACTCCTCTCCACCATCCGCACATCTCCATCCGCGCATCTCCATCCTCTCCACTCCTCTTCTCTCCACCACTCACTCAGCCATGCACATGCAAAGACATCCCCACCACCACGGCGCACCCTCCTCGCATGCCAAGCATACCAAGGCTCCTTCCACGGCACCTCTCAACCATGGCTCCTTCCACGGCGCACAGCACGGTCGATCTGGCCCCGCGCAGCGGATCCACGGTCGATTTTTCGGCGGCGGCGCCGACCATCGGAACGACGGCGCGGCGGCGCCCTCGGCTCCTTCACCCTTTGGCAGCAAGCGGCCGGCCTCCTCCACGCCTGGGGGGACGACGGCCCACAGCGAAAGGCGCGCCTCGCCCACGACAAGGCGCCGGGCGCTGGGACGACGGGGGCGGCGGCGTTCGAGCGCGAGGACGACGACGGCGACGCACGCTGGGACGCGGCAACAGCGAAGGGCGGGGGGACGACAACGACGGGCGGGGCGACTAACGGCGGCGCGCTGGCGGATCCGATGGCGGCGGCGCTGCGCTCCCATAGATGGGCTCGGTGGGCGTAAGATGGGCCGGCGGGCTGTCGAGGGTTTTTTTTTTTTTATATTTTTCAAAACTTGGACCGTGGCGGGCATTATAATTTGCCCGCCACGGAAAGATTTTAACCGTGACGGGCACTGTAGCCCGCCACGCTTATGCCGCGATTTACGTGACCTTTCATTAGTGACGGGCCCAAATGCCCGCCACGCAAAATTAAATTCGCCCGCCACACAAAATCATTTGGGTACTAGTGATCCTCAACAAGATCCTGGCCAGCGCAGCATTTCAGCGACGATGGAAGTGAAGGTGGTGGCCAGTATAGAGGAAGTTGGCTTGCAGGTATGGCATTCATCTCCAGCAATCCCACTGCCAAAGCTTCCGTGGCTGAAGTTCAACTACTGTCCCTTCCACAGAGTCGCTTCCACGGAGATGCCTCCTGTACCTGATGGAGGGGCATCTCTTCTCCCCTGTTGCCCTCCAGGTCCTTGCTTAATATGGACGCTGCTCCCTTTGTCGCTTTCTGATGGGTTGCATCGGTGTAGGGCATTCGCTCGAGAAGTATCTTTGTTTGGGGTTTGATGCATCATCCGATGAGTCATGTGAAGAGGATTAATTGTAACACATTAAAAAATACAATGGCTTGCAAGAGCTATTCAGCACGATCTGGCTCTGGCAGACCACCCTTCCGCCTGGCCCAAGTCACTTCATCCACTCCTTGAGTTGATCTGCCATGCATCTTCCTTGGCGATTCATTCTATTATATTCATTTCTTATTCCCGATGTCTCCAATTCCAAATTGATCTAAGTTGCTTTTCCATGTTGCTATTGTCCAGTGGTGTCCATATGTATCTATTGGTTGTCCACCAACCTATAATATGTGGGCAAGTAATAGTTTAAGGTTACTAGCTTGTCTGAATGAGATGAAGCAATTTAGAAAAAATGTTTCGAGTTGCTAAAAATATTAGAGGTATCAAGAGGTACCAAAGGAAGAAGTATTAAAAGGTACGAAATGCATAGTAAAGTGGTGGGGTCACTAGAAAAATTGGGTCTTTGGAAGAGTTTTTTAGAGTCTTTATATCACTGCACTCTACCACCATCGTTCCGTAATTAGGGAGCAATGGTTCACCAACTACATGCAGAGACATACTGTAATATACTTCCATATCAAAGAGGATAATATGCATTTGTTTTCTAGTAGACCGTTAGTGTTACTGCTTGCAACAAATGGCCAAGAACTACTCATGGCATGCAATGGAGAAGAATAATAAGTACTCCCTTTCTAAATCTACTGCCAGAAGCAGACAATTCTATTTTTATTCCTGTGCCATGCCTGTCCACAATGTGCTGTATCCCACATGTCAGGGCTCAACAGATCATGCACAAGCTAAAGACAAGTTCCTCTGTGAACTGGCACACCCAAGCTACAAACGTACACAAGCAGCAGAAAGTGCATTATCATCTTGTGTGAACTAGCACACACAGTACATACGCCACTCTCCAAGCAGAAGAAAGTGGAGTTCTTCATTCACCATGAGGTCAAAGACAATTCTGTTCAATTTTGGCGTGCCGGGCTGCTGCTGGGAGGCAATAGCAATGCAATGTCAGAAGGGATGCCTCCAGGGTACTTGCTAGCATAGAGCATATTGTTCCCGGTCTCTCCAATTCCAAAGAGATTACTACTTCTCCATGTATAACGCTAAAATTAGTGATGTCCATACATGCCTATTGTCCCCAGACAAATTGTGGTGGTATATATGGAGCTGAGAATGAATCATCATGATATGATGTGCCACATATATATAAGAGAATAAGGAACTGGGCTATATGTATGTGTCTCTGCCTCCTACCTCTCCCTCTGGTAGACAATCAATGAATGATGATGCACGAACAGCATGCACGAGACACAATACACTAGTCGACCAACCTATACTGACACGATAAATGAAAATATATGTACATGGACAGATGTATGGCCAGTAAAAGAACCTATACCGACTTGTAGTTTGTACCAGTTCTTTACAAACCAATGATGCACCGCTAATTTACCACTTTTAGCAAGTGGTGTCTGACACTATTTTTGTTGGGTGGCAGAGTAAGTGAGATATAAGGACATGCGACAACAAAGGGTCCATTAGAATTCCGATCCGGGGAGTCCAAAGAGCTGCTAGCTTGATCAAGTGACAGTTGCTTTGTCAACACCTGTAGAAAAGCTCACTATATACAAAAGAAGGCTGTGGATAGAGGGAGCCTTGGGACAGCTGCTTCCATTGGATCTACCACACCTCCTCCATCGATCGATCACAAAGTCTGTCCTTCCTGCATCATCTTTGAATCACTCAACTTTATTTTGTGTTCCCGGTGTCTCCAAGTCCAAATAAATACATCTTACATCTTATGCATGTAGGTAAAAGTGCCCAAATGTATATACCCTCATTTTTATCATTCCCGATCACTAAACAAATTTTTGTTTCTATAAGCCTGAGAAATTAGCTATGAAATGGCATTGTGGGGTGGGTGGGTGGGGAGGGGGCCGGGGGTGAAGTTGTGTATATAACTGCATCTTATTACAACCCTCGCTCCATAATTTAGAGAACAACAGTTTATGTACTGCATGCAGAGACACAACACACTGCATATACTATATTAATGCACCAATCGATGCTCTACTATGGTTGTGAATGCTATTTTTTCTAATACAAGCGAACTGTATGTTGTTTTTCAAATCTAGAAGCTTGAGCAGGACTCCAGAGGATTTGCGAATGCTAGTTTTCAATCTCCGCAGTTACTTTTGGTTGGAATGAATAGACACATAACGTGCATGTGGCAATGGCCCAGAACTATGGCAACGGCCAAGAATAATATAGCACACCTGTTTTGGTCTGTGTGGCGTGCCTGTCCACATTGCACGGCATCTCACTAAACAAATTTTGTTTCTATAAGCCTAAGAAATAAGCTGTGAAATGGCGTACCTATATAAGAGCAATTGAGTGTGTGTTTGTGTGATTGTGCACTAATTTAGAGAACAACAGTTCACGTACTGCATGCAGAGACACACTATAGTAATGCACCAATCGATGCTCTACTATGGTTGTTGCGAATGCTATTTTTTATAATTCAAGCAAACTGTATGTTGTCATTCAAATTTAGAAGCTTGGGCAGGTTTTGAGAGGAGCTGCGAATGCTATTTTTCATCTTCTGCACCTTTTTTGGTTGGAATCAATAGACACACCCGACCACATAGGTCGGTGGTACCATTGCAGGATAAGACCATCTAATTCGTGCCGGCTACCCTTTTCTTAATTAGTGCACATAATACTATTCATCTAAATCCTATAAACTGCCATGTGCAAGCACGGACCATTGGCAGCTAGCCAATTCCTTTTCTATTATGCCTATTGATCGACTATGGCTACACACTAAAACTCACCACCAACATAAACGCGCCATCAACCCAAGACCATGAGAGATCGATGCGTGCTGCAGCGTAGCTCATAATTGTTCTCTGAGTCTGCAGTCTCTCGATGTAGGAGGGGCATTGTGATGGGTACTGCAAACTGTGGTAGGGACAATTAAAGTGGTAAATACATTCGTCTTTTGCAGGTCGACCATGAGATATCCATGCATACCTTATCATAAATCACATTCGTCTTTCTTATTACAACAGTACCTCAGAGATAATTTGCAGGTAGCCAGGGGAGGAGCAAGAGAGCCAGGGCTCACTATATTTGTGCAATAGGCAGCTGTCATTGTTGTCTATAGATCTGGCCCCTCCAATATAGACCCCACTAAACTTCTCCCAAGTTCGACGAAAGTGAAGTTATATACAGCAAATGGGAGCTAGATTTGATGGATGCAAGGTGCGCCCTCACTGAATGAATGTCCAACTTTATTTTGCTATCCTGGTGTCTCCTATTCCAAGTGGATCATATTGTAAGAGAGCCACTGGCGTCCATACTCACCCATATGTTTTCTAACCTTGACTAACCAAACAAAGGCCCTTGTTTTACAAAGTAGAGAAATGAGCACGGGAGCCAGCAAGGAAATGGGCTTTATGTACACTGCTCGCTACCTCTGTACTAAAGAAATTCTCTTTCTACAAGCTTGAGAAAGAGGTGTGAAATGCCATACATATATATACGGGGAGGGGGAGGACGGGCAGTGAAGGTGTGTATATCACTGCATCCTATACCACCGTCGCTGCATAATTAGAGAACAATAATAGTTCATGTACTCCATGCAGAGACACATTGTACTATATTAAACCACCGATATATGCTATATGGATTAGTACTTCTAAGGAAAACTGCTCTGGCTCCTACAAAATTAAATGACCAAAAAATATTTTTTAGGAAAATATAATCTCTCTTGAAAAAATGTGGGCTACAATTGGCTTAGAAGCTTTTACTCTTTCCACTGGATTTGTGACACCATAAACTCAATAAATATCTTAAAAAGTTGCAGCTGCTATTTTTTTAATTCATGTAAACTCTATCTTAAAAAGTTGAAGCTTGGGCAGGATCCCGGAGGAGCTGAGAGAAGCTATGTTTTTTTGCTCTATGTGGCCAGTTCAAAACCAGCTCCCGCTTATAGTTGCATGTCAATTAATGGAGCTATTTTTCATCTTATTATCCACTTTGTTTTTTGGTTGGAATCAATTGATACACCACATAGGTTGGCACAGTTTGCCATTGCAGAAAGACCATCTAATTCGTGCTGTGTTCCTGAATTAGTGCACATAATGTTCATCTAAAACATATAGCGACTGCCGTGTCCAAGCACGCCAATTGCTTCCTAGAAGATAATCTGCATTTGCTTCCTAGAAGATGAAGAGTGCTACTGCTTGGGGCAATGGAAAAAACTAATCATGCGCGGTACAACAAGAGGATAGTCAACTTGCAGAAGCACACCAATTTTGGTCTGTGTGCCATGCCTGTACACATTGTGTAGCATCCTGCATGTCAGGTGTAACATCCCAGACATTAAAAAGTAATTAAAATTTTAAATATGATTATCATCATGTGAAATTATCAAGTATCATGGCAATAATGCAATTCATGTTTCAGTTTTATCCTATGAATGTTGCATATGCCATGTTTCATTTATTTCATGAAATGTTATTTATGTTATGATTAAGGTTTTGGTGAATTAATAAATTTACTTTTCATGATGAAGAAACTTTCCAAATTTTTTTTTATTTCCATGAACCGGTGTGATGCTTGAGCTTTAAAATAATGTTAATGGTTGAGGTGTTTGAATAATGTTTGTTTACTAATTAAATACCGAATTTAGAAATAAAATAAGTATTAATCCTAATTTTAAATTTAAATGTGGGAAACCTACTTTCAAAACTATTGAGAATTTGGCGATGAGCCCAAAAAGCAACAGTGTAGATCTTGTTAAATTGAGAAACTTTCGTTCTTGGAGATTTTCAACTTCTATTTAATTTTTGGGAGATTTTTTTTTGAAAAAAAGAGAAAGATGAACTAGTACACTACTTCGAGAAACAGCCTAGCTGCACATACATGCTTGCTTGCCGTGCTGTCGCCGTGAACCGTTTGGCCACCGTCGAGGCGTTGACGCGCGGACACCTGCGTGGCCGGTCCAAGCACCTGCTGGCAACGCCTGGAAGCTGCGCGCCCGTCCTCAAAGGCTCAGTCAGAAGCCGTCGTCTTCTTTTCTTGCTCCTGCTGCCGCTGCCGCGTTCGATCATCAGTTCGCCGGCAAAATCCGCCGACGCCACTGCAGCTCCGCCCGCTCCATCGCCTAGCTAGCCTCGCGCTGTCCTTCTCGGCCGGAATCGCCCATGCGCGCCGTTGTCGCCGCGGCTGCGTGTTCACCATGGCCGACACCACCGTGCCACTGCTCGTGTGGCCAGGTCGTTACCGGCCGCGCGCGGCGATGGCACCTTCCCGTGCGGGTGAGGCCAGGGGGCGCTGCTGCCCTGCAGCCATGCTGTCGCTGCCGGGACTACCGGCGGAGCCGGAAGTCGAGGTGGATCAACGGACCGCTGCCGACGCCGTTCCTCTCCCTGTTCGTACGGAACGAACGAAGGTAGAAGACTGAGGACCCAGATTCAATTAGAAGCTCTTCGAGGATTCCTGATGTAAATTTCTTAACTCATATAAATAGTGTTTTTATATTTAATTGCAGTTTCATAAAAGTACAGGGTCTTTTATGAAAAAAGTGCCAAGGCATGCCTAACCAGGCCGCATGGGCCGGCCTGTTTACGCTGTTGGGCCTTTGTGGGCTACTTTGAGCCCGAGTGCTCTTTTCTTTTATTATGTGTTTTATCAATTTCCTTTATAATGAATAGTGCTGAATTTGTGAATTTCATAACTAATTATTGGTGCATGCTAAATTCATGAAACTTTTTGTGTAGCTCTTATGTGATGGTGTTTACATATGAAAATTATGAGATGTTGAAAATCAATCGTTCTGGCATGAGTAAAAATTACATTCTTTAATTGAAAAATGTGTCTTCCATGATTTCCAGTAATTAAAATAATTACCCCAAAATCATGAAACTTGTTTTGGCACTGTTTTAGGGTATGTCTTGCCTCCACAAAAGTTCGAGTTAACTTTGAAAAGTTTTAGTGATTTATTATTTCATGCTCAATTAAATAATTCAAGTAATTAGTCTTAATGACTCGGGTTTGTGTGACTTTTGGGTTGATTTGAAGCTTGGATCATACCACATCAAATGGTCCTTGAGAACTCCTTTAGTAGTAATGAGGATCATGTTTACCTTATGAGTAGTGCTACAAGTTAGTTTTGTTGGCTTGCAACTTTATCGTAAAGGAAAGTTGTACTCAAGTTAATTAAGTCACTATGTCTTTTCATCCAAGCACTTTCATGCGTTATGGCATACATTCTATCATGTTAAGCAATGCATCATGTATTACATGTAGTAAACAAGAAAGAGAAAGGTTGGAAGCTGCAACCAAGCGTGTGATGCTTTGGTCTCGTCGAAATTAAGGCAAGTGCATGACGAGTCTTTACTTGGGCTTTATGCTTATGGTTCGAAGTTTTTCTTTGCTCCTCAATGTTCAAGCGTTATATATTCTTGGCTTATTGTTCAAGTTTCAGGTTCATCGACTTCAGTTTCAAGCTTTCATTTACATTCAATTCCGGTGCGGTTTTTATCCGGAGGTGCAATTTGGTTCTTATATTCAAGTGCTGTGGAGTAAGTCTTGGCCTCACTTGCTTCGGCTTTACCGGTAAATGCTAAGGAGTATTCAAGTGCTGTCCGTTTCAGACGGATACTACTATTCATTTGGAGTTCCAATAATTCGTTCATGAATTCTCGAAGTATATTGTTCTTCCGGGTTCTAAATGTACTTGCCGAGTGTTTTCACTCATCCTTGTTTTATTTGGTTTTTAGGTACTAAACCATCATGGCTTGTATGGGGACTGGGAGTAGCACCGTCATCACAAGTATTCACTTTTTGTTTACCAATGCGTATTATTTTGCATAGTTGTTGCTCCTGTAAAAGATAAGTAGAGGTTGTTATCTGTTTTTTTAGTCCTAGTGA
>JADLZK010009723.1:0-48164 GCA_015847255.1 Hyparrhenia diplandra
ATTCGGCTTGGAGTGAGCTCCACACCCGACCCACACGCGTGAGAAGGTCGACACAACGGAGACGTAGCTTGACTGGGTGCTCAAGTGAACTTCGGGATAAATCATTGTCTCCACTTGTCTCTTGTTGTCTCTTGGTGATTGGCAACGATTTGGTTATCTCTATTGTGTCATCTTTGATGATTGGATTGACTAGCCTCGACTATTGTGGTATAACTCTTCTACACTCTTGCATTACTTTCATAGATAGTGTAGTTTGAGTAGCCTTGCTAGTTGCTTAGCCTTGTTTAGAGTAATCTAGCTTGTTCACCTGAGTTGGTAAAAAGTAGCGACTTTAGCTCTTATGTGTGTGAAGCCCAGTAGATCATAGTACTAGAATTGTCGATAGGAGACTTGCTGACAAAGAGAGAAGCTAAAAGCAAGCGTTTATCGCATTTTATTATTCTAACAAGTTTGTCAAGTGTTTTTGTAGAAATTTTTATTAAGCTCTATTCATCCCCTCTAGCCATTTAAAACCTTTTTGGGACGCCCTTAATGCTAAGCTCAGGTCGTTCGAACACACGTCTTCTTCCTCGAACGGTGGACGCGGCGCAACCTCGTCCACGATGCACTCGTGATGACCTGGTCCACTCACACTCGTCTCTATCTCCTCCCCCGATTCAACTCCACATCCTCACCAGTGCTGCAACTTTAGTAATGAGATGGCCACCCGCCCAATGAAATCCCCACCACTGCTCCACCGTTTCCAAATCCCATCCGTCCAACATGTGCACAGGTTTTATCCATAGCTACGCTGACATTCCAGAGTTATTCGGTCTCCATATATCCAACTAAAAACAATCTGTATTATGTAAGCATTATCCTATAAAGGACTGAAATGACAACACGATATACCTAATATTACTTGTCTTTTTCCGATGTATACTTCCATGATGCGCTATAAATACGTGTTCCTTTGCTATCTGCTAGTACTAACTTAAATTTGGCTGCAATTTTCTCCATTGGATGCATTTCTCCTGTGGATCTACCAAACTAGGCCTAAATAGGATTACATATGATGTTGTTACATCCTTACATGACACTATATGTTGTAATCAAAAGGCACCTAAATCTTTTCCATATTTTTTGGATCATCGCAATAGACTAATTATAATAGATCTGAGAGGATCTACTAGTAAACAAAAAGGCTAGAATTAGTTTTTAATTTGGATACTATGTAAGCTGCAGAAGAACGGGCCTCCTGGGCCGTACGCCGCGGGCCTTGAAGGCCCTTTTGGTTCATCCAACTCCGCTTCCGGTTCCGGCCCATCGGCGTTGCTCACATCGCCGCGCCTCCGCCGCCCTTCTCCTTCGCCTCGCCCTTCTCGGCTCCTCGTTCTCTCTCTGCAGCGGCGAGGGAGCTGCATCTGCCGTCTCCCGGAGGGAGGAGTAGGAAGAAGTGCTGCCGAAGGGGTGATTACAGAGCAGAGCGCCTGTTACTTGAAGCTAGAGTAGTTCAAAACCAGCGAACCCCATCCCCGCAGCTCCCGTCTCCAACGAGCGCCGCCACCCGTGATCTCTCCCCAAAGCATCCGGTTGCAACTGAGAAGCTTAGCATGGGTGAGGAAGACGATGACCCTGACTGGCTCCGCGCGTTTCAGGTACCATCTCGCTTCATCTCCCTCTTCTACCCCATCTCTACTTGAGGCCAAGTCTCCATGGCTAAATCGTGGCGGCATCTGCTGGGGCAAGCCTCTTTTGTTCCGGATGCAAGATGCGATAAATTGATCTGTGTCTTTGTGCCCATGGACTCGTTCTGTGCCATAAATTGTTCCTGTAACCATGTCCTACTCAAGAAAGCTCCTGCTCTTCTGTTAATTCAAAACATTGTTTTTCTGGGGAGCATATAGGCACCAAGTGTGGCACCAGTGATGCTTTTCTTCTGGCCGATTCCTCGTGAAGCCACAAGGACCAGTACATCTAGAGAACAAGACAAAAGGGAGAGAAGCAGACTAGTCCAGATCATGCAGGTGATAGAGATGGTGCTTCACAAATAAGAGCAAAATCTCTGCTGCTGCTGAGAGTGAAAAACTGCTGGCAGTAAAAGGGTAGAACTTGCCTGTATATTTTTAGTACTATAAAAGACTGAGGCACGACTCCTTAAGGTTTGATCCGTATCTATCACATGGTTGCTTATAGATTCTTTTGGCAAATATGCAGAGGGATCAACCATGGATAAAAAGCAAGCTAATACTCCTAAAATTTCGGTATGGATTTGAGTGTTTTTGCTTCATTCATTAAAAAAGGATAACATAGCACTACGTAATTCCTACTTTACTATTAGAGGCTCACACTACTAGTTTCACCCATAAATTAAACTCTTGAGCATCATTGTACTGTATGGAACCATGGATTATCTGCACCTGTTTTTGGGTGATAACATTTTGGGACCTTATCTCTCTAATGTTCAATTTCTATTGTGATATTAGTGATCAAACATTGCAACTGTTATGTTTTTTGTTTTTAAATTCACTATGTCATGGTAGTTGTATACTAGTTCTATATTTTAAATTCACTATTTGTGATAGTAGTTAATTTTGTCGCATAAAATTTTTGTAGACTCCAAAGAAGGATATGATAACACTTTCATCTGGTTCTGGCTTCTTCACTGGGAAACAGCCTTCAAAGGGCTGCTGAAGATAATCATGAAGAGGACTCACTTAGCACTGCCAAGAGAAAGGATGCTCAACAAACTAAGACTAAAAAACAAAGGTTGCTGGAACAAAAGCTGGTCAGACCAAGCAGGTACTAAGACACTTTCATATGACT
Source organism: Hyparrhenia diplandra (assembly GCA_015847255.1). Lineage (NCBI taxonomy): Eukaryota > Viridiplantae > Streptophyta > Magnoliopsida > Poales > Poaceae > Hyparrhenia > Hyparrhenia diplandra. Next base: position 2,806 of record JADLZK010009723.1, read on the forward strand.
TTCCTTTCAATTAATAATTGTTGACTTATCACTCAGATTTGGAATGACACGTGATACTGTTTCATGGTTCAACATCAAGATGGAGATGCTGAGGATGATACGCAAGAGATAAACTCACAGGAAAACTCTGTGCACGATGCCAACTCAACCATCTCTCCGCTTTATCCTTTTACATGCTCCTTCAAATTTGGATGTGAAACTGTAGCTATTTCAATTATATATTTTGCAGCTCTCTGATCAAGTGTATGTTCCTCTAAATGCCAGGTCTCCCAGAGGATTTACCATTAATATTTCCTGATAAAGTTCAACGTTCAAAGGTATGCTCAACTCTATAAGGCACTGCTTGTATATGGATCACTCTCTCATTAAAATTTCTATGTTTTGCAACAAAATGCTATCAACATGGCTGTTATCTCCTCCTTATTATATTTATATTCTTATTTTCGGAACAAGTGTCTTCTTAGCCTTGCTGTGTAAGGAATAGGTTATATAGTGTGTAGAGGTACAATCAGGAGACATGACATAGTACTTGTTTATATGCGATACATTATGTATGCCCCTTTGAGAGAACAATGATCTAATCTAACAATTGCAGCATGGACTACATCACAACAGCCACACCTTTTTTTTCCCCTTAGCCTTGAACAACAAATGGCGCCATGTGAGCTGCATTTTATATTTCCTTAATTGATAGCAGAAAAACGATTAGGCTTATAACCCAATCTGAAATCTGAAAAGAGAAAAAAAATTAAAAATTAATGTGCCACAGAGAAATTTAAAAAGAGCGGCCAGAGCAGCACAATGGGGAAAAAAAGCCTCAGCCTACTTATACTTAACTAACAAGCTCGGATCTCTAGAGCTTTGGCAGTGTACCAAACAGCCATATACTTATTGGTTATTATTTCTGAAATGTGTATCTGTATCTGTGCGTTAAATGGAGCGGTGAACAACTAGGCATCATTCCCTGTTATCTAAGAATATATACCTGCAAAAATTCACTGCATATCAAAATTTTTATTTTATTAATATATTTCCCAAGTTATAATCCTTGTTTGTTTTTTTTTCTTTGTAGGCATTGATTGAATGTGATGGTGACTTCGATAGATTTGAGTGGAGATATTGGTGCGGTTGGTAGGATAGTTGTTTCAAATGGTCCAACTGGAAATCAGGATTTGTTGTTGGACCTGAAAGGTACCATCATTTTGTGTACTTCGTTGGACACTGAATTGTAATGATGTAATCTGTCAAAGAATCCAAGGCCAGATATCAGTACTGAAGCTTTGCAATCTTCCAAGACTTGAAACCAGCCCTTTTTTGTCTTTGAAACCAGCCCCTGTTTTTCTTAAATCTTTATGTGTGCAATATTAGAAGACTTGAGCATCTTATTTAGTTATTTCTTCTCTCCAACTCATACAGGAACAGTATACAAAACAACTATAGTTCCATCAGGACATTTTGTGTTGTAAGTCATGTTCCAAACCCATGTAGAGGTTTATCGTTTTGTGTTAGTGTTTAATCACCGATGTATTTTCCTTTCAGGTGAGTGTGGGACAATCAGAAGCAAAAGGTTTGTAAACTAAATTTTGCTTTGCATATTTGAGCTCTCCACAGTGTCAATTTACACATGTCATAATTTTGAGCATTTAGTGTGCCATTTCTGCTTGTTAATTTGGTTATGTGTTCAATTTCTCAATTTCTGTGCAGATAGAGGCTATAATGAATGACTTCATTCAGCTGGAACCGCATCCAATTTATTTTGAAGCAGAGACTATGATGGAAGGTGCATACTTCCAACAGTTACTGCAGGGTGCAGGCTAATATAAATTCAATTTTTTCTCCAGAGCATCTCTAATGTGTAAAGCTGGCATGCATACTGTAAACTTGTAAATAGTGGCATGCTCCTATCATTCTTCAGTTGAGCTATTTCTTGGTGCATCGGCATTTTGCGGCTGTAGCTCCAGTCTTTTAATTTGCACTACGAGGAAGCTATGGTCCCATTATTATTTGGGATGATAGCCTGTGCTACAGTTTTTTTTTCTTCTCTAATATTAAGATCTATATTCTGTTTAGGTACCCTTGATGGATTCACATTTGATTCAGACGAGGAGGGTGACAAACTCTATGAACCACAGGCTAGTCAAAACGATCAGAATAATGAAGATGAAGGTCAACCCAAGGCAAAGACCAAGGAAAGCAGAAAACAGCGGTGTGTTTTCTTGACTCTGATAACTAGCCAGCAACTATGAGTAGCTAGAATCCTAATTTGTTATATACAGAAGTTTCCAATTGGTTGTGTTGCAGATTTTTCAATGATCACAAATTCTGTATTGGATGTGTTTATCAGGAATTTGCACAGGCCGTTTGCAGTAGTTATGCTTCCTCGCTGCTGCCATGTTTGATAAAGTGATCATTTCACAGACCAAAAAAGAAAAACGTTGTAAAACATGCTACCAAACAAGTTTGGTAATTTGCAAGATAGCCGATACTCAGATTTCAGCTTGCTGTATAGGCTCCTTGCTGCTACCTGCTAGTGTACATGCGCTATCCTCTCATAGTAGCCCTTACAAATTACAAGTTGATCTCATGTAGCACAGAAACTTTATTTACTTTGAATAATGCTTGTCGCAACATCCGAGTGCACCTGACGTGAATCTAATCTGATTCCTGTCACATGCAGGGAAGGCACCGAAGAAGGCAAAGGTCACAGGAAAGGGCACTAAAAGGGTGTAAGGAAAACCCAACCTGCCAAGAGAGGTAGGAAGGCCAAGAAATGACAGGCATGCATGTTGATTTCCTCGGAAAAGAAGAAGAGGCTACTGAAAACCTGAGATAGTTTGGCAACGGAGATGAGAATTCTTGAACGAATATCCGTTGCTGTGAGGCCATATGTGGTCTGGTGTCGTCAGTTTAACATCATACTTGTTTTAGAGAAAGAGAACATGCAAAACTGCAAAGCTGATTTTCTATAGGTAGCTGTGTACTCTAGGAGCTTTCAGCTTTGGATCCTGATAACCACATTGAGTTTGTGTAAACTTGTTTCTTCTGAGAAGGTGTGGTCTGTTGTAATCTGTACTCTGTTCAACCAATCTGAATTCTAGATTTTTTGTAAAAATCTCCTGCCAGGTCCGGCCAGTTGCTTTGTTGTGTTGATAATAAAGGTAAATTCGAACTCGATTGGTTCCCCAATCCCAATTGATCATTACGGATCCCAAATTTCATTTCATCACCATGAAAGGAAAAGAAATGCCTTCTTTATATATAAAAAAAATTTAATAGTATATATATATAAATTCCATGCCATCCGATTCCTTCCTGGGTAAGGTACGGTTCCTTCCAGCCAGCCTGGTGACGAAATTAGTAGCGAGCAATAATTGTCGCAGCGTCCAAGGTTGTCCCTGCCGTCCGATCAGCCGCTCAGGACCATCCTAACCGTCCATGCTCTGCTAGCGTCAACTGCCCGCACAGGGAATGAGGCGTGCGCCGCGCAGCGCAGGGCAGAGCTGCAGAGCGCCCGAGACAGGCGACGCGTCATTCCTCCCCCTTTCCTTCCGGCCCTTTCGCCGCCTGCTCCGCGCTCCCAATTCCTTCATTTCCGCGTCGGCTTCGCCTCGCGGTCGGCTAGTCGCAGCAGCAACCGCCGCCCCCAGCTTTGCTCCTTCTCCACCGACCTCCTCCACGCCCTACCTCTCCGTCTCCGCCCCGAGCTCGTCGGCGGGCTCCAGCAACGCCGTGGCCAGCTGCGGTCGGGTTCGGTCCCCGCATCTGGGGGCCGGTGGTGAAACGGCCCGCGTCCTCGGCGCCTCTCGACGTCGCCCCCGCTTCCTCGTCGGCGCCATTGTGTTCGTACGTACGCTTCCTCTCCCCAGCTTTTGCTCGCTAGCTTGCGAGTGTGGCTTGTTTGGTTGCTGACTTGCTGTGTAGTTCTGAGGAGGGATCGGGCTTGTGGGTTTCGCTTTTGCTCTCCTCTGTGCTTTAGAGCCCAGATCTACTGCCCCAAACGGATGTAGAGGTGCTGCTTCGACTTCTAGCTCGCAACATTTCGACTATCTGGTTGGAACCACTGACCACTGCTCCGTGCTTGAGATTGCGCACTTGGGTTCCCGTATGCGCGCGGAAGCGGAGCAGTGGAACAGGGCGTGTTGGGTTCCTGTATGCGCGGGAGCAGAACAGTGAAACAGGGCGTGCTCAACTGTCCACCTTGTGACTGTTAATTCCACACGGCTCTGAATAAATGCCACACTGACTGCACAATCTGATGCACGGAGTGTACTTGACAGTTTATTGAACGTAGATGTGCACATACGGATAGACTAGTGCTGTAGTTTTTTTTTCTTAATCTGGCATTCTGGTGAGTGCCTTGTGTACATGCATCTGTTGTGGCCAAATTTTTTAGATGCCATACCTATTATTAGAATGAAAGTACCACAGTAGGTCAGATCAGCATAGCTTGGTGCAAGATAACACTCTTGTTTTTTTAAACATGCTGCAGCCAACTTGTCACTTTGTAGTCTTGTCATTACTGCTAAATTTGTTATTCAGCCTCGTACATCTGCCTGCTCCTATTTAACACACATCTTTTTATTATATTATTATTAGGTCTAAATCCCTTTGTGATAATCATCACTGGCTAGTGATGCATTCTTCGGAAAATAAGCTGGTATGCTCCAACTCGGGAAGATCATCTAAAGGGAGGAATGAAGCCTCTATGGAGTTGGTTCCTGTACCAAAACCAACTAGATCTGATGCTTCCCGCCAATGCAAATCTGATTCTCCTTTGAAGCGGTCAACAAGGAAAGTTAGAAATGCTACTCTGGCAAAAGGTGTAAAGAATAAATATCATTGTAGTCCCCTCAAACAGCGGAGGGGTTCAGATTCTGTTGCTGGGAAAATTGTGACAGGACTAACTGCGAGGAGGAGGAAGAAAAAGAAAAATGCAAAATACTGGCGAGGCAACTTCGCTTGGAACGAAGAGCGAGATATTTTCTAATCAAGATAAAACAGGAGCAGAATCTGCTAGATGCTTACTCTGGTGATGGATGGAATGGGCAAAGGTATGTCCTGTGCTCTCCCTGCTGTAATCTGCTGGTGAAAAGAAATTTTTCAAATCTATATACATCTTTGTAAAGTCCTGGGCAAAGAAAGTTTCCTTCTGCTGGTGAACAGAGGAAAAATTTACAGGAATGTATTGTAGCTTTTAAGGCTTGTAACCAACAAGACGCCTGTTCTTTATGAACTTTTACACATGAGATTTATATTGTCCCATGAAGAATAGGTGTATGTGGGCATTCGACAAATACATGTTTTTAATTATTTAAAATTAAAATTTCTTAATTATAGTAATATCACAGGTCCACTGTCTGCTGCCATCTGTAACTTATTAATATTAATGTAGCTTTTCATGGAATGAAGTCTCTGTTTGGTACCTTTTATTGACTGGGCTAGTGAAAGAACCCTAATTTTTCTGGCCTTTTATAAAACTTCTCTTGAATCAGTTCCACAATATTTCTGTATATAATTTGCTTCCTCATTGTTTTCAGTTCCTTTATGTGTTAGTACAGTAAAGTAAGGCATGATAGTAAAAAGTACACTAATTATGTTCACTTTTCCAAACAGCCGGAGAAAATAAAGCCAGAGAAGGAACTGCAGCGTGCCAGGAAACAAATCATAAAATGCAAAATTGCTATACGTGATATCATCCGCCAACTTGGTTTGTATATTTCTACTGGGAGTGTTGATGACCCAGCAATGCCTCCAGATCAGTCTACCAATCCGGAACATGTATGTATGTTATCAAATGAAGGTCAGATGTTCTACTTCATAGGATCTATCAACTGATAAATTGTCAATATTTGTTTTGCTAGACCAAGTGTTCAACATGCAAGTCTCATGAATCATTTCCCAGCAATAAATTTATCTTCTGTGAAGGGCCCTGCAAAAAGGGCATATCATGAGAAATGTTTGGAACCTCCCTTAAGCAAAAGCGTAATTATTTCTTGTTTTACTTCCAAATATGTAGCCTTATATTTGTTTGACATGGTTATTTGTTGAGTTTAAAGCCTAACAGATTTGTTTTGAACTCTCTTCACTCAAAACTTTGTTTCAGCCTTTCATGCTGTCTTTTTGTGCTTAGCGTAATAGTACTGTTACATGTGTATGTCAAAAACAATGCCTATTTTGTTTGTTGACTGGTAAAAGTTATAAGGCTAATTTTTCCATTTCGAAACCAGTTGATCATTGACATATAAACAGTATCTTGACATGTTTTGCTTTAGATTTATCTCTTACTAAAGAAGGCTTCCACCTCCTAAACTTTAGGTGACTAAACCATGGATAGTGACTGGGTGTTTAGTTTGGGTGACTAAAAAGATGCCTTTTAGTTCCTTTTTAGTCAGGGTGTTTGGCTCCAAAGTGACTAAAAGTTGAGGTTTAATCCTCTTCTAGTCACTTTTGGCACCTCTCGGTGACTAGTGGGACTAAAGTGTTTGAGTCACTTTTTTAGTCAGTTTGTTTGGACTAAAATTCAGGCTGACTTTTGATAATATCTGTGTTGACTTTATTTTAGAGTTATATTTCATGTGCCACCACCCACAAGGGTCCTCAGCAATAATATAATAGTTCAATACTGCCTAACTTTATTGTTTTGTTAATTTTCTTCCTTCTATAATTCTGTATTAAAAAACCCTATGTGAAGCAAGTTGAGATTTTTTATCCGTACATTTACCACATAGGATGTACATGGTCTATATGGCCTGGATGTGAAACCAGCTACATTCTGCATACTAATGTCTGCAGTTTGAATGCACTTGTTACTGATGTCACCATTATTATCATGAAAAGTTTGCTTATCATGATTGCAATGTGTAATACAAATATGGATTGGCAATGGGCACATGCCTAGCATAGTTATGCCAATCATCTAAATTAACTTATGGAAAAAAATAAATGATATTGCAAATTTATGGAACTGCAGTCAGCAAAGTGTAGATTACCTGGGACCAAAATCAACAGTACTAGAGTTTAGGGCCAAACTTTAATTGGCAAAGTTTGAAGTATGCACTAACTCATGGTTGTATATTGATCTGTATATTCATGTAGCCTTTCTATGTAACAATAGCTTTCATGATGTGGTGATGTCGGTACGCCTTTGCTTTTGGTCTTATATGTAGTAGACTCCAGTAATAGTTGAGTGCCATTTATTTCGTAGGAGTTGCTGCTCATCTTTGAAGTATTATTACCCTTGACATGTCTGCTTTTGCAATAGTTCTATGCAGATTCTATTATGATGTTGCAGTGGCATTTGTTTTACATTTACCATTGATACATTTATCTGTCTTGTTCTTTTCATCAGCACTTGCAACAAGTAGCCATGGATGGCTTTTGCAAATTCTGTTTGTGCAAGGTGAAAATTTTAGAAACTATTAATGCACATCTAGGAACAAGTTTTACAGTGAAGTGTCCATTTGAAGTAAGTGTTTTATCGTTCTCACACCCATATATTATGACTATTTTACTTCAGCATTCCGGTCACTTTTAATACTTGCTTTCTGTAGGATATATTCAAGGAAGCAACGGAACAAATAGACTCGAGGATGCACTAGATGAAGATTGGCTTTCTGAGTATTCAGGTGATGAGGACTATGATCCTGATGAAAATGAGGACAGCGGCAACTGTATGGACAGCGGGAGGAAATTATGTCTGATGATTCCAATGGTTCAGGAAGCCCCTTTTTATTCTCCAAATGACGATATTCCCGACTTCATATCAGCAGACTTAAATGACGTGGAAGGGTTTTGTCACACCAATTTAGACTTAGGCATTGATGCCGTTGGTGATGAATTGGCACAGATCCTTACCTACCAAAGACCAAGAAGAGATGTTGATTATAGAAGGCTTAATGAGGTTTGTTTCAGCAGTACAAATTGTTGTTATCAATAGATTCAATACTGTAACTCAAAACACTTGCTTGGCAATATTTTGTAAAAGTCACTCATCAATCAAGTGTTGATTACTTTTTATCATGTGCAGGAAATGTTTGGAAAAATAATCGGAAATGAAGAACAGAGTGAGGATGAAGATTGGGGCCATGAAAGAAGAAAGAAAGAAAAGGACACGTTCAGGTGCTGCTGGGGATAATTCCGTGGGTTTGTCGAACATTGTATCTGATGAAAAGAGCCAAAATAAAGGGGGAGAAAACTTTTCAGGATTCCTCCTGCAGCTGTTGAGGTAATTGATAGTACTACTTTAGATCTGTATATTATGATTCATACAAGGCCTGTTTGGTTTTCCTTTATGGTAGCCTGCACCGCATCTAGCCAGCCAGGCCTCCTCTGTCCATGCATACTATTGTTATTTGGTTGCCATGATTGGCAGCGCCAGGCTCTGGGAGAAGTACAGGCAACCAAATGCAAGGGAGCCTGCATCCCATGAGCCAGTCCAGGCTATATCCGGCCAACCAAATAGGCCCATATGTATTTGCTTTCATTCTGTGGTACAATGCCAACTCATGGCTGTAATTTGAGTTAAACTAGCTTATTGTGTCTGCATTTTATGGAGATACTACTTTTACCTTGTTAAGCTTTCATGGCTTCAGGCTTGCTTACATTATCCTCTGCTCTTCACCTTGCTAAAACAGGTACTTCGCAGATCTTTTGCTGAAAATGAGCTTCCACCCCGAGATGTCAAAGAAAATCTCTCAAGAGAATTGGGAATTTCTTTTGAAAAGGTATTCAGTGTTGGATTGGATTAATGTTGTCATCTGTGCATTACTGAGCCCTTGTATGTGTTGATTCACCTGAAAGTTGCTTTATGGTGTTCAATTACCATTAGGCACCTTACTAAATTCTACACTTGTGAGAAGAGATTCTATAGATGCCATTCATTTTTAAAATCAGATAATGAAGTCCATATCACAGTTGTCACTCTTTCCATCTAACAATATATTAACTACAAATTTGTTTTTTCTTAAAATGTCTTAAGATCAGTAACCAATGTTTGTCATCCATTTACAGATTGATAAATGGTTCAAAAATACATTATTGTGCTGCTCTCCGAGATCGTAAGGTTTGTATTTATGTCCCATTGTTATTCATATGATCTACATTATATCATTGAATCAATAGTATTTTGTTGCATTCAAAAGTTATCTTTTGATTCTTGTCTTGCCCCTTCCCCCACCCCCAAACAACCACTTCTATTTTTCTCTATACAAACATTTGTAGTGGGCCATAATAGAAGTTCAAATAACTAACAATGACATTGCATTTATGCCAGTGAATCTGTGTTTTCTATAAGTGCACTAAATATACAGAATCATTCATTGGCAGGAACTGAACCTTAATTTAACTGTTATAGCTTCGACTATAGCATATGCTTTTATTCTGTGTAAATTTAATGGACACATATCATCAAGTTCTGATAGTTTTCATTCAGTAACATTCTTGACATTGGTGCCATCTTTTTTAGGCTCAAGGGGAAAAGTCATAATACCGCTCCCAGCAAAAGTTCAAGAAATAAAGGAAAAGCTGGAATTTCAGGCAAGGTTGATTCAGCAGACAATTTGTACTTTATTGATTTGTTCCCATGTCTGAAACCACCAATGACCTGATCCGTTTGTGAGCAATTGAGAAGATTTTGGTGGTTCTCCAGTTGTCTATTTTCTTAAGGATTCTTTTTTTGACAAGCTTAAGGATTCATGTTGGTTCTGATGGTTATAATAATGCCAGTGCAACAGTTAGCTCCCCAGGTGAGGGAGCTGCCAGCCAGGATCAAATCCTTGTGGCCAAAAAGAAAGGCCTCTTGCTGCCCAAATGGTAGTGGCAGGCTGCAGACCTGTGGTAATGGTGCAGCCATAGGGGTGGTGAAACCAGGGTTTGGGGCCTTTCTTCGGTTGGTTGACAGAGTTTATTCTTACTGCAACACAATGGGGTTGTCTTTTCTCCGTCAGACGGGTTTTTCTTTTTTAAAAAAATAATAATAATGCCACATCCCAAAAGATTAATAGTCTGTGTTGATTCCATTCTTGAGCCTTTGATTTATGAAGTGTGAATATCACCTTAGGGTTACTTCATTTGAAAACCACATTACAATTGGTCACAAACTAAACTGAACTGTATTTTTGCGTATTAATCTTTTTTTTTCTGTTATTCTTAGTATTTTGGTTTCATGCAGAAATTTATTGAAGGAAGGTGTCAAGGATTTTTTTTTTTCCCCATTTCATTTTGTGTATATGGATATCCAATGCAGTGTTTTGTAATCTTTCTTCTGTTCTACAGGCTGAAAGAAATGGTCATGTTACTGGTCCCTGCAATAACTCAAGAGCAAATGAAGAAAAATCTGGTGTATCGGTGAAGGTTGATTCAGTAGATAACTCTTGGTTGCTTCCCTTGTCTGAAATGATCAATGTGCCTATACGATTGCAACACAATCTTGAGATAGGGAAGATGGAATCAACCAGCAGCCCTGTGTGGCTGCACAATAAAGGGGGTTGCTTGTCTCCAACAGGCCAAGCCAAGGTAGAAATGACACAATGTTGATTGCATTTACAGATCTTGTCTTATTTAACGAGGGCCTTGACACCCCCACTCCCACCCACCCACACACCCTCCCACCAAAATAAACTGTTATCAACTTTCATCTAGTTGATTTTGTGGTCTGAACATGTTTGCAGGAGAGTATATTACCACCTATAAGCAAACCTTGTTTGCAGTCAGAAATAAGACATCCAACAACCAATGAAGTGAGCACTTTAGTGCAAGCTACTTCTTGGATGGATGCTGGGGCATGCGCTGAGCAAGAAGCCCTCCTTGGGTGGATACTGGAGCCTCAGATTATCAGCCTTTCCTGGACGTGATCGATGAAATGTGCGGACTTGAGTACAGGCTGCAGAGGTTGAAGGAGAACATGCTCTCATCTGGCATAGATGGAAAACCCACCGGTGAGAATGACATGAGAAACCAGGCTGTGGTGCTTTGTGCCAAACCGGCCGAGCTCAAGGAAAAGCGCCGCATGGTGGTTTATTTGGGCATTATTACCCATAGGTCTTAATATATAGCAGATAGCTGTACAGACAGCCAAGCCAAAAAAGGAAGAAGAAAAACAAACAGACAAGTGCCCGCTTACATACCGATCTATACTGTCAGATACTCCCCTTTCTTGGGCCTCGACATTACTAATACTGTGGTAGTCCAGAACCATACTTGTGTGCCTTGGCGGTTCATATCATATCATATGTTGTATATCAGAGTTGTGCGTAGTAGTAACAATGGTGTACACTCCTAAATACTAATCCAATTTCAGACTGTCTGGATTAGCTTGCCATGTGATTGTACTGTTGAGAACAAACAGATGTCAACTGGTCGTTTGATTTTATAGAAAGAAACTTAACACGGATGATTTTGAACCGTTGTGTGCCTTTTTTTTTTTTTTTTTTTTTGATAACATAATCCTGGTTGGTAGGAGTAGTTGAAACACCAGAATACAATCAGATTACACGAGGTACTGGCTGTTTAGCCACCGATTCTTGTTTATATTAGGAAAATGAAATCGATCCTGCTGATGCTGCCAGGAGAAATAAAAGAGACCGCTGGATATTCGGCCTTGGCCATTGAAAAGGATCTCCAGTTCACTCCAAATCGCCAACCTTGTGGAGAAAATTTGAAAGTGTAGGAGTGGTACGTATGACGAAACAAGTCGCCTGCAAAGGCGGATGCGGCGGATGCATGCAGTATCAGCAGAGGTAGCTGCTGCCCTTTTCTGTAGAAGAATTGGTGGACGGTCGGTCGTCCACTCCATCAATCCATCGTGCATCATGCATGCGGACGGACGTCCACTGATCTCTGCACCAGCCTCATCTTGCAGAAAAGAAAAGGGCAACTGTCACAGCTCGGCAGAAGCAACCAGTCAAGCACCGCAAGAGTACGCCTTCCTCCCAGTCAGAAGTTTCCCGATATAGGTAGGTAGAATGTGGTACGTGGAACGTCAATTTTAAGTTCTCTGTTCATAGCGGGTATAATTGGAACGTTTGGATCGGTGATGGAATCATGATTCCATAGTTAATTGGAGTGAACTCAGTGAAGTACCGGAACGTAATAGTTTTTTTTGAGAATTACCGGAACGTAATAGCTATGGAACGCGAATTTTTCCCCTGATTTATTTTCTTTTTTTTTTTTTTTTGCTATTTTCCCTGAATTTTACAACTCTTTTGTTGCCATTATTTCTCAATGGGCTGGAGGCCCATTTACATTTCGTCTCAAGTTGGGCTCGCTCAGCCAGCCGAGTTGCACGTCCCAGCGCTGAGTCGAATTCCAATTCAAACGCCGCCGCCGTCCGCAGCGCCACCCACACCCACGGCCGGCCCTGGGTCCCTTGCCCGAGCTCCAGGCCGAGGCACGGCACCCTCGACCTCCAGCCCCTTCTCCAGCTGACAGCCCCCAAGCCGGCCATGATGGTCTCCAAACGCCTCTCCCACCCACTCTCTCTCCCTCCTGAGAACAGTGCAATCCGGGTGTATAAAACCCACCGCGTAAACCCCATCTCGCTCTCGCTTCAAATCTTCCGGCTCGTCCTCTTCCGTCACTCACCACACCTTATCCTCTCGTCTCGTCTCACTTTATAAGCTTCTCCCTATCTCAATGGCATCCGCGAATGCCATCTCCACCGCCTTCCTCAGCCGGCCTCTCTCGCAGGTACTCAGCTCCTCTCCTCTCCTCTCCTCTCCGCCGCCCAGCTTTCTAGCTTCTCCCCCGCTCTACGATTTTCTGATTTTTTTGGTTCCATTGCGGGTTGTGGTTCCTCGGCCGGCCAAGGCCATCCCACAATTTGGGGCCTTTCTTGTTCGTTGAATTGTGGTTTCCTCATCAATTCTGTGTCTTTCAATATGTAATATTATTTCTTGTTGGTGGCCAGCAGAACAGGAGGGCCAGGAATGGCTGGTCACAGCGGTTCGTGGTGCGTGCGGAAGCCAAAGACATCGCCTTTGACCAGAAATCCAGGGCAGCGCTGCAGGCCGGCGTCGAGAAGCTCGCAAACGCCGTTGGTGTCACCCTCGGGCCACGAGGTAGAGTTCTTACTTACAATCTGGAACGGAGGGAGTAGTCTAGATACACTTCATTGGTGCATTTTGATTACTAAAAGACAAGAATTCCAGGAACTTATGGTGCTGTAGAATAAAGATGGATCTCTTCAATTCATTCACAGTGCACATACAAACAAAGTTTTCCAATCAAGAGCTCCTTTCTGAAATTGAATTATCTCTTCCATTCTTCTTATTTTACATTTTTAATAATGTCATAATCTGATTGTATCTCCAGTTTTCCCAAAATCTTCATTTTTCAAAAACAAAATAAAGTTTCAAAAGACATGTCTGAAAAACAAAACACCATTAATCATCGATATAATGTTTTCACAGGGAGGAATGTAGTGCTTGATGAGTATGGCAACCCCAAAGTTGTGAATGATGGAGTCACTATTGCGCGGGCTATTGAACTGTATGATCCAATGGAAAATGCTGGTGCAGCATTGATTCGTGAGGTGCTTTTATTTTCTTTCTTTCTTTCGTTTCATCAACATGTGGTGTCGCATTGTTATTTGAGGATTCTGAATACCAAAGTCGACTTCTTTGTCGTTAAAGGTTGCTAGCAAGACCAATGATTCGGCAGGTGATGGCACTACAACTGCTTCCGTCCTTGCCCGTGAAATCATCAAGTTAGGCCTTTTGAGTGTAACGTCTGGTGCAAATCCTGTGTCACTTAAGAAGGGAATAGACAAAACTGTGCAGGGTCTAATTCAGGAGCTTGAGAATAAGGCTAGGCCAGTCAAGGGTGGTGGTGATATCAAAGGTGATTCTTGTATTTTCATGTTATTAGACTATTTATCATTTATTCGTTTTCACTTCGCAATGTAAATATGTAACAAAAAATGTGTATTCAAAACATGATTAATGTCTAATTTGGAGCTGTTCTGTTTTACAGCCGTGGCATCTATCTCTGCTGGCAATGATGAATTTATCGGATCCATGATTGCTGAAGCAATTGACAAAGTGGGGCCTGATGGTGTTCTTTCAATTGAATCCTCCTCATCTTTTTGAGACCACTGTTGAAGTCGAAGAAGGAATGGAGGTTTGTATTGTAGGGAACCCAGCTTGTACAGTTCTTGCATTTATATATGATAGAAGCTTCTGATTTATAACATCAAAATGGCAATCCGTATTTACATATACTATCATATGTTCTCAAGTTTTCTTGAATATTGCAGATTGACCGTGGTTATATTTCCCCACAATTTGTGACAAACCTCGAGAAATCGATTGTGGAGTTTGAGAATGCTAAGGTTCTTATTACTGATCAGAAGATCACAAGCATAAAGGAAATTCTTCCAATTTTGGAGAAGACCACACAGCTGAGGGCCCCTTTGTTCATTATTGCTGAGGACATTACTGGTGAAGCTTTGGCAACTCTTGTTGTTAACAAGCTTCGTGGAATTCTCAATGTTGCAGCGATTAAGGCTCCAAGCTTTGGTGAGCGGCGGAAGGCTGTACTTCAGGACATTGCCATTGTCACAGGTTTGTATTGCTACCAACCGTAATATTACAGATTGTCATCAGTCTCTAATGTAGTTGCATTTGTTTTGGCTGCTAAATGTATTCTAGTTTGATTTCTGCAATATATTTATGCATTAAAATACACATATTGTGCTTCATTCTCAGAGTAATGCCGTAACAAATAAAAATAAAGATGTTATTTTTTTTTTTTTCTATATAATTTGTACAAGGTCCTATAGCCTTTTTCTCAATACATCCAATAGATCTTTAGTTTCATCAGCTTGCTATAGCTTCTTTCCTAATATTGAACAAAATTGGGTGAGAATTGTTGCACGGATCAGATTCTTCATCATGAATGTCAAGCTTTGTCCAACCATCTGATGCAAAAAGTTGATAGAATTATAAGTTGAGCTCACCATCTCTCATTTTCAGAGTTATACTTAATTAGTCATTGTCAAACTAGCAAACTGTTCAAATTTGTGTCTTTAGCTCGTCCATTAGTCCACTTGAAGCCGTAACCCTACATATTGAAGATTTCAACAGAAGTGACAGCCTGCAAGAGAAACAACGGTTCTTTGTGTGTATACTTGCATCAATCATGATGTTTCAGACTACTGAACATTATTACAACTCCTGGCAAGTGAATGCTGGAATACCTGGATGGTTTCCTCAAAGTTGGTTCAGATTATTTGCTTATGCTAGACGTTTTGGTTATCCAGGCCCTTTGTTTTGAAATTCTTCTATAATAATTGGCCATTTATTTGTCTGTTTCATTTTGCTTATATCATGTAATTTCACTTTCAGGTGCTGAGTTCCTCGCAAAAGATCTTGGTTTGTTGGTTGAAAATGCTACAGAGGAACAACTTGGTACAGCAAGGAAAGTCACGATACATCAGACTACAACCACCCTCATAGCAGATGCAGCCAGTAAAGATGAGATCCAAGCAAGGGTTGCACAGCTAAAGAAGGAGCTTGCTGAGACTGATTCAGTTTATGATACTGAGAAATTGGCTGAGAGAATTGCTAAGCTTGCTGGTGGTGTTGCTGTTATCAAGGTTGGAGCTGCAACTGAGACTGAGCTTGAGGACCGCCAGCTAAGAATTGAGGATGCAAAAAATGCCACTTTTGCAGCTATAGAGGAGGGCATTGTTCCTGGAGGTGGTACGGCATACGTGCACCTATCTACCATTGTCCCTTCAATCAAAGAAAACATTGAGGACCCTGATGAACGCCTTGGTGCTGATATTATTCAGAAGGTAACTTGGTTAACATATTTATATACTGATCAGTGCCTATGCAGTTAGATGGTTTGAACTGTATTAGCCAGAGGTCCAATCTCATTAATATGTTTATCTGTGCTGGTAAAATGCGACTAGGACCCATCATCTAGGATGTGCGTTGCTAAGTTTGTGAGTAAATCTATACCATCTTAGTGCGTGTTGCTGGCTTTGAAATTTATTTAGATAATTCAGACCAGTTCTTGTCATAGCAGACACATATACTATACTGAATCCTGTAGAGGAATAAATCATTTTTTTACCCTATATTATCTACTTGTGCAGGCATTGGTCGCACCTGCTGCATTGATCGCACACAATGCTGGAGTAGAGGGTGAAGTGGTTGTTGAGAAGATCAAGGACAGTGTGTGGGAGGTGGGCTACAATGCAATGACGGATAAATACGAGAACCTGATTGAGGCCGGTGTGATCGACCCTGCTAAGGTGACTAGGTGTGCACTGCAGAACGCGGCCTCAGTAGCTGGAATGGTCTTAACCACACAGGCAATTGTTGTCGAGAAGCCAAAGCCAAAGCCTCAAGTGGCAGAGCCAGCAGAGGGAAGTCTTGCCGTGTAAATTTTAACATTCTTGAGGCTGCTATGTAGACGGTTGAGATCAGTTGAAAGGGTAGAACTTTGTTTGAGAATTTTGGTTCAGGTCCAATAAAAGGTGTAGAGTAGGTTTGCAGACGTGCAGACGAAGAGTAATTTTACTCTGGTCTGAACCTGTCCAAATCAGAGAAATATGCATTACCATATTTCAAATAAATTCATGGCGATGATTGATTGTGCGAGTAAGTACAGTATATTTTAGTCCAACTTTAATCCAACTACAGGTGTGCTATTACCTGAACACCTTGTATTCTATACTTAAATCACAAATGAGTGTGCAGTGTAATGGTAGAGAGGTGTTGCTTGAGCTGATCGTTAGTTTTGAATCGAAGAAAACAACCATTTCGGTTAAAATTACTAAAAAGGCAGGCCTTTTAGGATTCATAAACGATCCCAGAAAACTTAATATTTCTTGGCTGCTCCCACAAACTCTTGCCTCTTCAGTCATAAGAAACTTGCAGAAAGAGCTCTATCGGATTGACCCAAAGCTTCTAATAGAAGAGAACCTTTTGAAAAGGAAAGAGTCATCACCTATGGTGACAAGAAAAGATTAGATGGATCAAGGAAGGAGATGCTCAGAGAAAACTCTTCCATGCCCATGCCACAATGAGTCACAGAAGAAAAACAATCTCCTTATGCCATGAGACATGAACAAAAAGCATAGATGATTTGGGAATCCTTAAAGTCACGACTAGGCTCCTCTGAATCTGGATACATTCTTTTTAACCTAAATGAGTTGCTAGTTCAGCCCTTAGACCTCTCTAGACTGGAAGCAAACTTTACTAAGGAGGAAATTGATGTTGTAAATGGCAGAGTTGCCCTCAGATAAGTTCCCTGGACTAGATATTTTCAAAAGTCAACCTGAACTTTAGTCCAAGCAAACTGCCTTGATTTGCAGCGCCAGGCCCCGGGAGAAGTACAGGCATCCAAATGCAAGGAACCGCATCCCATGAGCCAGTCCAGGCTATATCTGGCCAACCAAATAGGCACATATGTATTTGCTTTCATTCTGTGTTACAACTTACAAGGCCAAGTCATGGCTGTAATTTGAGTTAAACTAGCTTATTGTGTCTGCATTTATGGAACTACCACTTTTACCTTGTTAAGCTTCCATGGCTTCAGGCTTGCTTACATTAATAACCACTGTTCTTCACCTTGCTAAAACAGGTACACTTCGCAGAGCTTTTGCTGAAATTGAGCTTCCACCCCGCGATGTCAAAGAAAACCTCTCTAGAGAATTGGGAATTTCTTTTGAAAAGGTATTCAGTCTTGGATTGGTTTGATGTAGTCAGCTATATCCCCGGTCTCAAAAAATGTTGTCAGCTGTGCATTACTGAGCCCTTGTATGTGTTGATTCACCTGAAAGTTGCTTTATGGTGTTGAATCATTAGTAATAATACAATAAGATTACTGAACCCTTGTATGTGTTCAGAAGAAACTGATTTAAATCTTGGTTGGTAGTAGTAGTTGAAACACCAGAATACAATCAGATTGCACGAGCTGTTTAGCCACCGAATCTTGTTTATATCAGGAAATGGATCCTGCTGATGCTGCCAGCAGAAATAAAAGAGACGGGCTGCGCGTGATTGCCTGCCTACTCGCATCGCATACATGCATGTTATCCGGTCCGGTGTGAAGCAGATAAACGGAGGATGGGTTAGCTAGGGGTCCAAGTGTCTGCACGCCGCACCAAGCAAATTGCAACGCCCCCTCTGGCCTTATGTACAGGACTAGCGAGGGATGGGCATGGTACACACTGGAGTAGTACAGTACAAGTAGAAGATGACAGAGTTGGGATAAGATCGATGGACAGGCAGGTCATGGGTTTCTGCTGATGGGGACGGCAGATATATATATGCTAACCTTGTCTTGTGGTGGCGGTGGGCGACCAGTGCTCTGCTAAAAATCACCAACGTTTGGCCGTCTTTTTTGCAATTTAGCCCTTTTTTGAAAAGATTTTCTCAAATCCACCCTTTTTTAGTTTCCGTGTGCTATATGGACCCCTTGCTCGGCGCCATCAATCGCGGCGCCGAGGTATAACGTGGTTGGCGCCACCGCCGACGGCGCCGAAGCTTGACGGGCGGTCGGACGGGGAACAGACGGCGGCGGGTACCTCGGCGCCCGCGGATCACGGCGCGGGCCGACCGGCGCCACGGATCACGGCGCAGCCCGGCGCCACCACCCACGGCGCCGACCCGAAAAATAAACGGGCCCCCTTCTTTTCTTCCTCTCTTTCTTCTTCCCGCCGCCTTCGGTCGACCCAGTGCCCGGCCGCCTTTGCTTTCGCTGACGCGCGCCGGCCGTCGCGCGCCCGCCCGGCCCCCGACACGCCGCCGACGCGCCCTCCCGGCCCCGACGCCGCCGCCGCCCGCTCTTGCCCGCCGCGCGGCAAAGCGCGACCCTCCCGGCATGGTTCCCGCCAGCGGCGGGTTAGGCGCCGCCGACCCCCCTCCTCTTCCGGGGGCGGCGGTGGTTCTCCACGGCGACCCTCGGCGCTCCTCGCTGCTTTGCCCCCCGCGCCCCTCCCCTCCCCTGTCATCGTCAAGGTACATTTGCTTGTCAACTGCTCCTCTCAGTTATGCATAGTTTCTATTTTGGTAAACATTTGCTATTTTGGACTAAAGGAACATATTAGTTATGGATAGATTCGCTATTAGTTAAGAACATAGTTATTAGTTAGGAACAACATAGTTAGGAACATATTTAGTAGTAGTTAGTATATTATCATATTATTTAGGAAGAACATAGTTACGAACATATGTTTAGTTATTAGTTAGGAATAACATAGTTCGAACATATTATTAGTTATTAGTTAGGAAGAACATAGTATTAGTTACTTGAACATATTATTAGTTGTAGTTAGTGACTTATCGATGATGTGAAGTTTCTATTTTGGACTAAAGGAAGACAGTTTCGATTTGTGTATGAACTAGATGGACAACATAGTTACCATATATCATGGAGGCACAGTGGAAAAGGATCGCTATGGATATGTTGAGTTTGTTGAGATGCAATGTGTGCCCGTGCTATTTGACGAAAAGACCATCATTTAGTGAGTTAGTTGAAAAGGCTCGAGAGGAGGTGCACCTGTCTTGGTGGCATTGAAATTGAGGGTGTTCTTCATATTGGTTCCCCTCCCAATATATTCAGAAGGTTGATTCCAATTGGTTGTGCGGATCAGTGGGAGAAGTATTTGAGGGTAGCTATGAAGAGCCGGTTGCAAATGTCCGGATGTGGTCGTGACGTCGGGTGATGGAGGCGGAGGCACACTTTGTCCCACCTGTGCAAGGTCATTGTGTGGATGCAGAGGTTCCTCCTTTGGTCCCCGATGCTCAATCTGCACCTAATGTGATGCACGTTGGAAGTTCGGCCAGAGACACTTGTCGAGCGGGAGATTTGCCCGGCAAATCTTCCACAGATGATCCCTTCGAAAGTGAAAATAATCCTATTAGTAAGAGCCTAGTCCTCATCTTTCATTTTGTTCATGCTTCTATTCTTCTGTTAGTTCTAATTCTTTCCTTATATTTATGCTTGTAGGAGACCACACCGATAATGTAGTTTTGCCTCTGTTGGTTCAAATGCGGCATGTGAAGAGGCATTAGGGCCTCCAATGAAGTTGAGCCCGACGGGCAGACCGTATGAGACACAGATGGCCCTTGATTTCGATGATGATCGCCTGTGGGAGAGTTGACGGAGAGTGATGTAGAGATACTCCGGCGTATTTTCCCCGGTCGGGACCCAAGAGTGGGAGAGTTCAGTGATCTGTCACTTTCTGATATGGCTTTTGCAGAAGGACGGGATGATGAGCTCCTCGAAGCCCCAGAGGTTGGTCCTAGCATGAGAATTGTAAAGGGGACTGTTTTCAAGGACTTAGTTGAATTGAAGACGTGGTTGCAAAAGATTATCTTTGTTGTCCGCTATAGGCCTTTCGTGGTGTTACATTCATATGTAGAGCGGCGTTATACGCTTGTTTGCGACAAGGAACGTTGTCCATGGAGGGTTTGTGCAAGGAAGCAAAAGGTATCGGTCACCGGAAGATTACCAAAGTCGTTGGGCCTCACACTTGTGGTAATCATGACCTCAGAACAAAGCATCGGCAATTGACATCTACCCTTATTGCAACAACGCTCCTAGACTTATTGAAGTCAGAACCCAACATGAAGGTGAGCGCAATTATGGAGGGTATTAAGCTCGCATTCAAAGGTTACAAAATAAAGTATGGGGAAAGCTTGGAGGGCTAAGCGCGGGCGTGGAAGATGATTTATGGCAGTTGGGAGGATGCGTATGGCGCGCGAGAACTTTTCAATGCAATCAAGGCAAGAAATCCGGGCATGCATTATGAGTATATCCCAAAAACCGAACGTCCACGATGAATGGTCGGCGGTATTTTTCCGTGCGTTACGGTGTTTTTCCTCGATGCGTGGAGGCCTTTAGGCATTGCCGCCCTTTGTTTTCCATTGATGGGACATTCTTGGTTGGCAAGTACATGGGCACCGCTCGATTGCCATCTCTTGTGACGCAAAACAACAAGCTTGTTCCTTTGGCATTTTGCGTTGGTTGAGAGGGAAAACAATGACAGCTTGGGGTTGGTTCTTGCGACTTGTCAGGATACATGTTGTTGGTCTATGGACGAGAGGTTGGTGTCATATCGATAGACACGGGGCATTCTAAATGTCAGGCGCGGGAGGAGATAGAGGGTTTTCCCCGTTGCACCAGTGTGTGGTGTACTCGGCACCTTGCCGAGAATCTACTTCGTAAGGATGGTGTGAAGGATAACTTTGACCTATTGCAGGAGGCTGCTCGCATGCTTGAGGACAGGTATTTTCGGATCAAATTAGAGCAGCTCAAAACTGCTACAAATGCTGAAGGTAGACAGTGGTTGGCAGGGTTGATGAGAGAATCTGAGAAGTGGACAAGAGCACATGATATGGGCGGATGGAGGTGGGAGTTTCAATGTAGTAACATGGCAGAGTCATTCAACAAGTTGCTTAAGGGAATACGTGGTATGCCTGTCAATGCAATAGTTGAGTTCACATTTTATAAACTTGTGGCATGGTTCAATGATAGATATGCTAATGCAATGCATTTGAGGTCACAAGATAGAAGATGGGCAGAAAAACCAAATATGCACCTGGAGAAAGCAAAGGCGAGGGCTGAGACACATGATGTTGTATGCTTTGACCTAGATAGAGGCATTTGCGAGGTAAAGCACATAGGTGGTACTACGGCCGATGGTGAGACTAGAGAGTCATCAAATCCATCGTCTAGCTTTTCAGGGCTAGTTTTTTTTTTAAAAAAAAATGCATGGGTCCAAACTACTATAGTACCCCAACGGAACAATGCACCGGCTAGTGATGCCTCTCGGGTCTATATATACTACCAACTCCGTTTAGTGCATACGAAGAAGCAAACTAGTAGAAATGTCTGGAGGTTCTTCGGGTGGTAGAGGGAAGGGGGTGAAGAAGGGAAATGCAAGCCCGTGGGAAGTAGATCCAGATGTGTGGGGGGGAGGTGTTGGTCCTAAAGAGTTTGATGAACCCGACCCAGATCGTTGGCGTGACCAAAATAGGGGAAATTTCAATCGAGAGAACCCTCTCAAGACCTATGACAAACGTAGGGAAGACTGGCCAAAATGTATGCATGGTATGGATTGTTTGGTGCAGATGATGACAGATGGGACGGAAGGAGGTCGCCGTTTCTGGAAATGCCCAAACGCTTATGTAAGTGCTATTACTCATCATCATTGCATTTGGATCCTCACTTAAGCAATCTCTAACATGCTTACACTTATTTCAGAGTTCAAGGGCACCCGACCACTGCGGCTTCACTAGGTGGATCGATCCTCGGCCACTTCCACCACATCAGGAATACATCTGGTGGTTGCAAGAAAGAATCATTGATCTCGAAATGGAGGCACGTACCGGAAGAACAGACGACCAAGAGGAGGAAGACTACAACGGTGAGAACTCACAAGATGAACCATGCACCGATTCGTACTGCTTGTGCCCTTGTCACAAGAACAATGGGCCACCGCCACCACCGCCGCCTCCACCAGCACCGTCACATGATGCTTACTATGGAGAAGGCGCAACCCAGTACGCTATGTGGCCACATTACTAGGCAGAGTTCTTTCTATGGTCACCTATGGATGATTGTTGTTTCTTTAAAATTACCTAAGGCGTGTTAGGGTTAGCTTGGAACTGTTGTACCCTAGTTTGGTACGAGTTCTGACACGCCATTTAAATGCGCTTGAGTGTTGCTTTAATTACCTAAGGCATGTAGTGTTTAGTCCTGATCCTCTATACCCTTGTTTGGTATAGGTTCTCACATGCCATTTCACATGTTGTGTTGTACCCCTGTTTTCATGCAAATGCAAAAAAAAAAAAGTCGTGGCGTACCATTTAGTTTTAGTACTACTTCGATTCTTTCTAGTGAGTCCAAAATATTGTCCAATAAAAAGTGGTGGCATACCATTTCACATCCGCACCGATCGGGAAGTTATTAAAGATTAATATCGAGTGAAACAATACATTGTTCAACACATGGTTCAACTACCATAAACATGAACACATTGTTCAACTACCATAAACATGAAAACTCGATCCAACACCAAGGGCGGCGTGGGGAGGAGAGGAAACGCGAGAGAGTTCCTTGCAAATGAAAGAACTCGGCCATACGAAGGGGGTATCCATTTTTTTTACGTGGTATGGGGGTTGGCGCCGTGGGCGGGTGGCGCCGAAGTTCGGCGCCGTGATCCGTGGCGCCGAGGTCGGCGCCGCGGATCCGTGGCGCCGAGCTACCTACCGCCGTCCGTTCGTCCGTCGATCGCGCCGATTAAGCTCGGCGCCGTCGACGGTGGCGCCAACACGTTATACCTCGGCGCCGCGATTGATGGCGCCGAGCAAGGGGTCCATATAACACACGGAAACTAAAAAGGGTGGATTTGAGAAAATCTTTCGAAAAAAAGGGCTAAATTGCAAAAAAGACGGAACGTTTGGCGACCATATATGTTAACTTGGGGCTTGTGTTTGATGGAGTTCCATCTCTAGTCAAAATTTCGGATTTGGAGCTAAGTTTTAGTTTAATTAAATCGTTTGACTTAGGCCAAAAGGCCCAAAACCACTCTCTTGGTGTGGGATGTGGTAATACCGTATCAGATGAGGTCATTTTCAGTCAAGGGTTTTTTTTCATGATGTTATTGTTTCCCAATAGTGTCGTCAAATGTAGATGAAATAGTCACTATTAATTAATAAAAGATTCCATTATACTGTTTCATAGCCTCTCTATTAATGAAAAGGTTGCCGTTGTACATAACCAAACTCATTTTTTTTTCCTCCATCTTAAAAATGATGCTATATATGTCACTAATGTTTATAGGTGCTATGTATCCTATTAAACATGGATAGAACTTTTTAATTTAGGATGGCATAATTAAGGGTGCTTGGTCAAGTTAATTGTCAACTGAAACAGTTGATCATTGCATGTGTGAAATGGTGGTGGAGGGAGGGGAGGGGGGGGGGGGGGGGTCATGCCCCCTCAACATGTTCACATAAAAAAATTATTATATTAAGATGAAGACTATAACAAAATTCTTGTGATGTGCTTCGGCGCATAGATTGGTGTCGATGCTGGAGGAGCAAGACGATTGTTCCGCCACCGGTATGAGGCCATCCAGGATGTGCGCCGCTCGTTACTATGCGGAATCGCCGCACGACCTCTTGAGTGTCGAAGGAAGCATTGACCAAATCGCTCCACGATGAGGAGGTGACAATGCTTCGAGTTTTCTAGCGATGGTACCGGCGGGATGTGCGCAGACGAAGGTGCGTGCGAGGTCGAAAGCACGTTTTGCGGAGCTCGGCGGCGGCGAGTACATAGGGCAATGGTGAAGGAAGGGGCCATGCCCCCATACATGTCCAAACATTTTTTTACTATAAGTTGATAATTTTTTTATAATATTAAGAGGGAGAATATAATAAAATTCTTGTCATATATACCTTTAATCTTCTCTAGATAATTAAATCATACATAAAACGACTAGATAATATTCTCAAGCACCTTAAAAGGACTGAATTAACGTAGGTCTCAAGGTTTAGAAATCACCCTAAATGTCGTGTTGTTAAGGCATTATCGTGTACAACTGAAGAATAATGTCGTTGATCCTAGATTATATATAATAAAATATGGGCACTCGTGTCAAATCGATGGATTAATCTAGATGGTCACCACGAAAAACCTAACCAGTTATGCTCAGTTTTTACAAACAAGTTGGATCTCTTTGATCAGTCCTCCTATGAATAATTTGTGGCTCCACCACTGTATTTGTGTGGAAATAAACTCAATTTGTGTGCTTACAACGGTGTTTCTTTTTCTTTTTTTTAAGATTACAACGGTGTTTCTTGAAAGAACATTGTACGGTATCTCTTCTAATAAGTGGAGTTGAAGATCGAAAAGGCTTCGTCCTCGTCCGTCCACCACACGGTCGGTTTGCATTGGTCATCGTCTACCGTGTGGTACGGTGTGAACAAGAACAGCCGCAAACTTTTTTTTTTTTTTTGTCCTGTGGTGTGTGTGCGGTAACAGCTAGTAGCAGCTTTGCTGTGGTTGCATAGTTGCGTTGCCGTAAAGGATGGATATAACTACACTGGCAAGCACAGGCAGTAGTAGCTTTCTCATGCATGCATGCATGCACATATAACGATGTGTACGAGGCATGTGTTTTTATAAATGCTTTTTAGGGCGAAGTGAAAAAAAATCGTCCTAGTAGAGACAGCATGCCAAGGCCAAACAGTACAATGCAGTGGTTCCTACAGGAGTTTGCTCGTCCTCGGTCTGAAGTCTGAACTCTGGAATTTCTGAACTCGGGCCAGGACGAAGAATTTGTACGGCACCAATAGAATGCATGGCTAGCCTCTGCGACGCCGTTTTCGTAACCCAAAACGACCGCTCTTTGAAACAAAAAAAAAAAAAAATGCTACGTGTAAGTGCGTAGTACTTGGTGGCTGGTGGTGCTGTGCACGGCGTCCACGGCGCCTTCAGTTCAGTTCTTCGCACAGGTACAGCAGTGGGGCCCATGTGTCAGTGACCGTCCCGGATGGAGCTTCTAGGCTCTATCTAGCGGTGGCAACGGACACGGGCCGGCTGCATAGCGGTGGCAATAGTGAGTGGCACAGCTAGCGGCTTCGGCATCTGCATGCAAGCAAGCTGCCGACGTACAGTACAGTGGCGTGTCGACGCTGCCTGCCGGGCCCCTGGACCGCACCCGCCTCCCAGCCCACCCAGCCCGGCCCCTTTTTCTTTGGGCCCACAAGTCAGAAGTCACAACGCGGCAGGGCAGGAGATGGAGACGGAGCAACTCGACCGAGATGCCCACCGTAGGTCCGTAACATGCAAGATCTCTCTCTCACACGGTCTCTCTTGCCCTGTGCTGTGCGTGCACGGTGAGCCGGTGACGGACACTGTTGCTGACGTACCATGAGTCACATGCACTGGTCTCTCAGGGCCAGATCGAGAGCGTAGTTTGGCTACATTACATCATCATTAGGGCAGGGGCAGCATCCACGTACGTACGTACACACGCCCTTGGCTCCATCCTCCATACAGTATAATCCTCATCATCGTCGATCCTCACAAGATCAAGAGAGGCGCGCGCCAGTAATAAAGGGGGCCGGGGAAAAAAAGGGCGTGCCCTTTTGCCGTTGATCCAAACGCGTACGTACGATGTGGTCACAGGTGTTGCATGTACGCTACCTCTTGGATTTTTCCGGCAAATGGCAACCGTATCGGATCCCGCGATGCAATGCAAAAGCCACAGCCGCATGCAGGATCCATCGATCCAAGGTCGGTCAGCCGGGTAAGTAAATAACTTCTTACCACGCTTTGTTACTGCTCCCCTACTAGACAACGACGATCGACAGCCTAGCTCAATTCGAATCGATGAAATATATATGCATGGTTGGTATGCGTAGTGTACGTACGTGACCCTTGAGAAAAATTGAATGTACTGGAGATCATTTTTCCTTTATGGGATATTAATTATTAACTACTTTGGGCTAGCTTGACGTACAGGCTTGATGATGAGCGTGTAAAGTTAAACGTTTCTATTCTTGTGATGTTAAATCCTTTTGAGAGTAAAGTTTTCAGTACGCATGTGTTCTCGGAACCTAACTTGGGTACCACTAGTCCACTATATATATGGAGATTATAAACGTTGATGGATCCAAAAAATAATGATGGTTGACCTTTCAACAAGGCCTCACCAAAAATGCGAATCTCCATGCTTCCAAAATCAGCCAAGTACTTTTTTCTTAGTAGTTGTTGCCAAACTCCATCTTCATTCATAAGCTTGTATAACCATATGCATATGCCCTCCTTGATCAATCTTTGTCAATTGTCATATGATTCATTGAGATGCCTAATTAAGTAGCTAAAGGAAGTTGGCCTATACCACAACCAAAAAGGTTGTGCGAGTACTGATGCCTTAAGTTTTTGGCTTCCCCATAACAAAACAACTCAATCTTGTGAAATTGGTTTTAAATCTTGAAAGCTGTTGAAAGGCGCAAAGAAGAATCTTCATATTCTTTGCTTGTTGAATATGATTTTTTTTTTTTTTTTTTTTTGAGTAAGTCATCGGAGGGGTTTGGAGCCCCACCTGAATGTTGAATATGATTTTCACTAAATAGGATTGTGTCATATCGGCGTATTGTAGAATTGAGAGAGACCGTCATCTACCAAATGCCAAGACAAGGTGATTCTCTTTCACCAATTCTCCTAATAGAGTTGGCTCTTTAGGTGATCGGCAAACATTTTCTCTTGCAGGAGTCCATCTTCTATAACATGGTAGCTAGCGTGAGGTCAGACCTGAAATGAGGTTTATATCTTACTTTCATGAAAAATGAAGTTTATACCTTTTGGCTATAATGATCAAGATGAGAAATTAGGGAGGCTATCCAACATGTTAAATCAAAGATTGGGAGAACTAGCAATGAATTGTCTTGGCATGCCAATATATGTGATAAAGGCCAAGGCATATGTGTTCAACAAAATGCTTAAGCATCTAGAGTGGCTAACACTTTCTTAAGCAGCCTTACAATCTTATACACAATAGGGTTCTATCTTCTTCCGACTGGGGCTAGCTCTCTCTATGATGGGAGCAGATATAGTAACACAAATATGACATGGTTTAGTAGTATCAAGGAGGTCTCTGGGTATGTATTATCAACACCAAAACTACGAATGTGTGGCTTTTGGTGAAATGAATTTGGAAGGTGACTCTTGGCATATATTGAGGAAAATCATTCTTACATAGTGTTGAAAGCCAAATATATGACTGATAGGACTCTTTATACACATACACTACATTTATGGGGAATCAAAAATCCAAGCATAGTGCATAGTTTTTTTTTTCTTTGGCAATGTTCCCTAGATATTTTCTAAAACAATGTTTGGTAGGCAAGAATAGTGGAGTGACATGCATATAATGGAGGGAGTTAGGTATATACTACAAATAAAAAAGGTTTTGACAAGTAACTTTTCCAAACCGAGCTAGTATGTCCTCTTTCGAAACCCTAAAGACAGCGTACGCCAAATCGCCAACCTTGTGCAGAAAAATTCAAGTGTGTAGGAATAGTACGTAGTATGACGAAACAAGTACAGTAAGTCTCTGCAGTACAGGCGCCCAATGGTACGTCAGCTGATGCATGCAGTATCGATCAGTAGGAGCAGTAGCAGAGGTCGCTGCTGCACTTGAAATCATGTAAGTAGAACTGTAGAATCCAAGAGGCGCTAGCTGCATTGCTGCAACATTAGGATTGGGAAAGCATGGAAGGATGGATGGGAAATTTGGGGACTGCATGCATTGTATTGGTGGACGTGTGGTACCTCCTACGGTCGGTCGCCTCTCCATCCATGGTGCATCATGCGGACGTCCACTGATCTCAGCCTCATCTTGCCCTTTTTTTCCGCATCCCAGAGCCCTAGGCGCTAGCAGAAAAAGGGTAACTGTCGTCACAGCTCGGCAGCAGCAAGCGGTCAAGCAGAGACAGACAGAAAAAGATCAATGGAGGAGGTAGCAAAGGGGCAAAGCAGCTGAACCAGTTGCAGTGCATGCATGCATGGCTTGCTCAAAAGCGTGCTCTGCTTCGACTCTCCTTTCAGCTGAGCCGACAGCCGAAAAAAGAGAGAGAAAATGTAAGGGCAATGGCAGGGCAGTCAGCTCTCTACACCTAGGTGTAGCTAGATCGTAGGAGTAGGTCCTAGCCCATACCATGTAGTAGGAGGAGTACGTTGTACATTTCTGTAACATGGAGCAAGATTCAAACTGATGGATATATACACGACTCGTTTGAATTGATTCCATATATATATATAGTTATTACTCACATTATTATCTCTATAGCTCGTTTACAAGTCCAGTCTATTTCTCAAAATCCTTCTAGAGAATCTAGACGGTTTGGATAGGATGATAACAAATTTTATCGGAGCAACGATAAATCACCTTTTGATCCACCCCGTTCTCTCAGCATAACTTTGTTTTATTTAGTTTTGTCAGGCAATGTAATCCAAATGAATATATGTGCCTTTAATAATTTCAGTGCCGGACATGCCACCATTTCATTCTTGTTTTCTTATTGTATGGCCCCATCGATCGATCGTTTGATTGAATAGCTAGAGCAAGGTCTCGTGCTACCATATTCGCCATACATGCCACACATCTTATATTAATTCGTTTTGGCACTATTATATAGGGAGTAATATAAATAACATATACATAGCGACAACAATATCCAACCGCCATGCATAGCTTATCTTGCATGATAGCTGAGATCTGTTTTTTGTAGCTTTACTCAGCTAGCTTCAAATATCTATTCTGCTAGGCGGTACATATATCGGCCAAGAGTACATACACGTGGTACATGGTCCTCGTCATATATGTGTGGATAAGTACGCACGCCTACAAAGTACAAACTCTCTCTCTAGATGCATAATGAGAATGTTCTTGCCATTTTAGGGTAAAATATATTTTAACCCTCTAAGTTGCACGTAAATTTGTTTTTAAAATTCTGAACTGTGTGAAACTAGTTATCGATCAGTGCCCTCCAAAACTATTAAAATTGGATAAATCGAAGAAAAAAAAATATAAGCGTTAAAAACAAGTTTGGAAATGAAATTTGCGTTATTACACTATGTCATAAGCTTACTGTAAGAGCCTGGTCGTTTTAGTTATAGGAGCTGCTCAATCTTGAGCCGCCTCTACAATTACTTTGTCATGCGACCCGAAACGACCCGCCCTTGCTGATTTCGCAGTAAGAGCGGCTGGTTTTTTCAGCCACCATGTGTATGAAATATATATCGGGCGTTCACTAGTATAGAAAACGTAATCGTGGGCGAGCCCAATCGCTACTCGATTTTAAAGGTGAGACACATTTTTAGAGATTCACTTTTACCCGTCCCTAAAGATAGATAGATCTTCGGAGGCAATTCCGTTTATGAAAATAGCCCTGAAAATGCTATCTTCCTGTAATCGCCTCTAAAGTTTCATTTTCGGGGGCGGTTTCATTAAGATAGCTGCCTCTGAAAAAAATGTTTTTCGAAGGGCTGTTGTAGTACAAGAACGTTCATATTTAAAGGGGCGGTTGCAGTAGGAGAAATGTCCTCGAAAACAATTGTATCAAGGACGGCTGATGCAATGAAACTGCCCCATATCCATATGGAGATAATTGCTAAAACTTTCGATATTAATCTCTCTGTGTGTTTTTACACATATATGGCGTTACAACATGCTAAGTAGGTCTAAAATGAACTGCTTAGTTCTAAGATGGTCATATATCTTTCTACAACTGTTGGAGCACATCTGTATATATAGAGACTACTACAACAAAGTGTAGAAAGATGGAAGAGATGCATGGGTAACTCGATGAAATCATTTTTTTTTTTTTTTCTTTAAAACACAAATACACGATGTATATTCTTATCGGTTCAAATTTCGTGATGGTCATCCCTTCGAGAAGACGCATGTTGGCACATACACGTCGACATTACACAGCAAATAAAGGAGAGGCATAAAATTAAACAAGCCTTGCTAGTACGACCGTGCACCATATAACCAGACAAAAACCTCTCAAAATAGCTGGCCACAAATGCAACACACATCTGTTAAACACAGGCACACACAGCATCTAGCGGCTCTAGACACTTGATGGATGAGTCTATCTGCTAGACTGCAATCTGATCGAGAATCCCCTTTGAAGACTGCACATGCAGCTGATTGGCTGCTACATCCTGACCATTCAGGATGTAAAAGAGCTACTCCATGCGTTGTGTTGTGTGTTGGAATTTTGGCGGCAACAGCTAAAGAGATATTTATCTTCAGGATTATAAATATCTCAAAAGCCAACTAATTAGAACATTTATAAATCTGTTACTAAATATCTGCTACAGTGTCTCTCTTGTTATCATGCATTTATATTCAACCGTCAGTTATAGTTTTTAGTTCAAAAAACTTTTTGAATTAACGTAGTGTATATATGTTGATGATTTCACCATATCCCAATAATTATGTATGTAAAAATAATTTCCTCAAAATTGTGGCACCAACCACGCAAAAAGACGCTTTTGGTGCAAAAATAAATATCTTGCTGAAAGATCCTGCCTGGCCTACCATATGGGCAGAGAGAAAACCTCATCCTAAACAAAGAGCCAAGATTAATTTGGTTGGCTAGAAACGGCTCAATTGGACCCTCTCCTCTATCATTAGTGGTTGAACCCAGGGGACACAACGTATGGGGCATCACCACCACACATCCTAATTCGCAAATAAAAAAGGCAACTTCCAAAAAGGGAGAAGAGTTTGATGCTACGCGCATACGGAGAAAACTATGTTCAGGCCGCTGCTGTCACTGACAAGAAATAGCACTTGCTGACATAAAACAACACTAGCTACCAGTTGCAGCACGTGGCCCGTTCGCGGTCGAATGTTGTGATATAAACTTTCAATGGCCCCGTTTGGCACACCTCCATGAGCAACTCGCTAAGTGAAGCTAAGCTGTTTTGGAAAAATTATTTGGCAAATAGCTTCACCAACACCTTCATACTTGGGTACAAAGAGATAAATAAGAAAAAAAAGCTGAGATAAGCTATTTTTTTTTAGCTTCACACTACAACTCATGTCTTTGAGAGAGAGAGGAAGAAAAACAGTTTGGCCCATGAAGCTAGTGTGAGCTATGACAAACATACCCTATATGTGAAACTTATATCTTATTAAGGGGTCCCAAATCTTGGCACAATCCCAAAATTATTGCATGAAATGGAAAATGAAGGCGCACAAGGGAGAGAGAGAGAAGCTTTGTGGGGTGTGCGTAGCACTGTTCCTCTTGGTACTGGACCAATCACCATCAGCCATGCACACACGCTAGCTTCCAAGATCCTGTGGGCCCCGCGCTTAGCTTCACGTGAAAAGGTTGTGCCGAGCCGATAAAAGGGCGCGCCACGTAGGCCAGAGAATCCAGCGCGGCCATTGGGAGTACGCCATGTCAGCGGATAAGGAAAATCATAGGACCTTTTCCGTTGGGGTGGATGGGATGATGCGCAATCAAGCTGAGGCTTAAAGGCGTCCTATAGCTCGGCGGCCGTTTACTAAAATGCCCCTCCGGCTTTGCTTTTGGTGGTTACAACTCCACACTCCACAGGGATATGCATGCATACTGTTTTTATTTATGTAGGTAGGACATATATGAACAAAGGTATCACAAATTCTCAATGAATTTGTTCCTAAATAATACTCATATATACATATGAAATGATTTTTTTTTTTTTTGCAACTATATACATATGAAATGATGTGTGGGGGCAGTGTGAGGCAGGAACTTACACAACTTTCTGCTTGGTTTTTTTAGGGAAAAAGGAAAATTTTTTATTCCACACTCTGTAAGAGTTCTGCGCTCAATCATTCATTATTATAAAGTTCTATCTTCTGGTTGATAAAGAGAATCTTTCAAGAGACATAAAAGCAGAGAGAACAAATAAGACTAATAACAAACTAAGCACCAAACCTATTCAAAGGTAGCCACCCATTTTTGATAAAAATCTTCATTGCCGTCATAGTCTCCATCACTTTGCTCGATTTTGTTCTTGTTGTTTGTTACAATCTTCAAAATAATGCATGGGTAAAAACAGTAAGATTCACTAAGTAGAAGTCGCCAAAATGTATTATTTAATAATATTTTTTGACAATGTAGAAGTACTTTTTTGGCCACAAATTTATTACCATTTTTCAAGTGGCAACCACTTCCATAAAATTAATACAAGTGTGTACCTATGTCCTCCTCCTAGATGAGCAAGTCCTTTTAAAAAAAAGGGACACATGATACTTTAAAAGAAATATGGCGTGCATTTCTTGATAAATGGGAATATATATATGATTTAGACACTCCTCGTATTTCTTTGATACCCTCGTATAAGAATCTATGAATAAATAACGGATATACTGTCAGAATCTGGAATCTCATCTCTGCGCCTACATTTAGCTATATATATATCGACTGCACTTGGTTGGACCCCATCATATTGTTCTTGAATTTGTCCTCTTACCGAAATAGAAAAAAAGGAGGCAAAAATAAAAACTCATATGTACTTCATTCAGATCGACTAGCAGGAAGCTAGCAGTGCTGAATCTATCGATGCAATCGACCAAAAGCATGTATACACTTCACAGGAAATGCCAACATGCTAGTTTTAAACAAATCCCATTTGTACTAATATATTTATGCCGGAACACTATAGAAAGACGATTATTACTATGGGATGCCCAATTACATTAATTAATACTAGTATAATTAACATGCATCTACACACAGACATGGAGGCATGTAACATGCATAAGGACAAGGATGGTACTTGACATTTCACCAATGCAAGAAAAGAAACATATGGGAGGAAAGCTTCAAAGATTTGCTTTTCATACAGCACAAGGGGCATGACGACAAGACAGAGCTGTATTAGTCCAAAAGAGAATGCCATTAAGTAATACTTATTCCCGTGTTTCATTGGCCACTGCCGTCTCTAGAAGAAACTTATTTTTAATGCATGGTTACAAAGGAGACAACCAAGAAACAAAAGGCCAATTAAGCTTTAGAAAATAAGCTTGATGCACAAATAATTTATTTTTAATTATTTTTTATTTATAATGCCACGAAACCATTACGAGATCGTAACACTGACAAGAGTAAAAATGTTTCCAACGAGTCCTAACAAATTGCCAGATTATTGCTTACAATTTTCATCAGCTGTGATTAGCTCTTATTTTGTCGTCTTTCCTCCACACATTGCTATTATGTTTGTTCAATCAAAGGTGCACTAGCAATTATGGGAATCACATATATTGTTCTTGCTACTTCCAGCTACCTTACTTTGTGAGACAGACTTGCAGTAGTTGGCATAGAAATCAAAATACCTTCAGTCATCCAGTGAGGTTCTTCACAAAAACAAAAGAAGGGAGGATGGTGAATTTTGGGTGGTAGGGCAAATTGGTCTCATTTAGCCATTTGCACATCTCAGATGACCCAAGCAAAGCAAAGCAATCCCAACACATGCACAACCTAGAAAGGATGAATAAAAGAGCACACATATGACTTGGAGAGGGAGGGCTGCTGTGTGGGTCCACAGGGAGAAAGGGACCTGGTGAGAGGGTGGCTTGTCTCACTCTCATCCTCTGGCCTCCTATCCCAAGCCCTCTAAACCCCACCCTGTACCCCCCTTCTCTTGAACCCTTTCTTCCTCCTCCCCCCAACCAGCTCCAATTCCCCCTTTCTCTCTCAACAGTCTCTCTCTCTCTCATCCTCCAAAGTAAAGAATCCAAGAAGTACCATTGCTGCTCTCTTCCCCAATCCCAACACAGCTTCTCAACTCAGCTCAGGGAATTCCCCCTGTTTTCTTATTCTCAACTCTGCCTCTTCTCCTCTTCTTGCCACAGAAGAGGAGTGCATGTGCAGCAGCTGCAAACACAGAATCATTTCTTTTTCACCTCATCTTCTTCCAAGGTGTTGTTGGTGCCCCAGGTGGAGGCAACTAGCAAACTGTTTGGGTTCTTGATTTTTTTTTTTTTTTTTCTAGGGGCCTTGATCGATTAGGTTCAGCCATTTCTTGCCCCAGTGTTCTTGAATTAATCCAAGAACAGCTGGAGCTGCTCATTTTCCCTTCCGAGAAGGACGAGACGAAGACGAAGGCGATCGTTTCAACAGTAGCTGTTGCTGTTGAGGCGGTGCAATGTCGTCTTCCTGCATACCAACCGGCCTGCGGCTGGACCTGGACATGGTGAAGGCGACGGCGTCGCCGGGTGCGCACTCGTCGCCGCTGCGCCCGGTGCACTCGTCGCCGTCGTCGACGCTGTCGGAGGCGTCCAACGCCGCCTCGTCGTCGTCGGCGACGTCCGTGTCGCTGAAGCGGGCGCGCGCGCCGCGGAAGCGTCCGAACCAGGCGTACAACGAGGCCGCCGCGCTGCTCGCGTCCATCCACCCTCCGTCTTCCCCGTCAAGAAGAGCCCCAAGACGGGGCCGCCGCGCCCGCCGTCGCGCCAGCTCTCCGGACTCGCGGCCGCGTTCGACGCCTCCTCCGACCTCCTCCCGCCGCTCCCCGTCCTCGCGGACTCCGCATTCCTGCTTCGGGACATGCCCACGCCGTCGCCGTCGCCGTCGCCGCAGCCGCACCCGCAGAGCCCGTCCGGCGCCAAGAACTGCTCGTCGCCGGCCCCCGTGAGCAGCGCGTTCCGGGACTTCCGCGACCCGGCGCCGTCACCGGCGAGCCCCGACACGGTCGACGTCGACGAGCTTTTTGGCGAGATCGACTTCGACGACGACAGCTTCGACGCCGAGTCCATTCTCGACGTCGACGAGGCCGCGGCCGAGGGGCCTCGACGGCATCATGGGCAGCCTCACCGTCGAGAGCAGCAACACCGCCGCCACGTCCGATGACTCCATCCTGTCCAGCTCCGGAATACACCCCTACCTCAGGAGCCTAATGGTGGTCGGCCTCGCCGGCAGGTTCGAGCTCGGCCTCGGCTTCCGGCACGGCGCTCGGCCCAACCTCAACCGCGCACTGAAGCGGCGGGACGACGACGGCGCCTGGTGGATGTGGCCGGCAGTGCCGGTAAAGGACTTGACGATTGCGCCACCGACACCGCCAGCACCGCCGGCATCGAACGCCGCAATGCCAGGCAGGCCGCCGCCGCCGCGCCAGAGAAGAAGAAAAGCAAGAAGAAGAAGGTGGTGAAGGTGGAGAAGATCATGGCCAAGGGAAAGGAGGAGCTTCCCAACGCGAAATGCAAGGAGGAGGAAGCTGACGCCTCTGTCGATGCCGCTAATGGCGACGGTGACGTTGACGGTGCGGCGACGAAGGCGCCAAAGACCGGGTTGGGGCTGAAGCTGGACGCCGACGAGGTGCTCAAGGCGTGGTCCGACAAAGGGTCCATGTTCGCCGAGGGCAGCGGGCCGGAGTCGCCAACGTCAGCCGCCGAAGTGCGGGTAAGTGAATTGGGTACAATCTGCAGACATCTTCAGTGTTCTTTCATTTAAAATTTTGAAATTCTAAATATATTTAGATGCATAGTAGTAAAAACTATGTATAGAAAAGCAAAACAATCTAAAATCTGGGACATGGGGGGAGTAGAAAAGTTCATTTCAAAAATTGAGTTCAGCAATTACAAGAGAAAAAAAACATATTATGAGTCTCTAGAGAAACTATTGATTTATCTACTTGGATGGTCCCTCACACAAAGTACTGTGTAGTATAGTACTGCACTGCTGCATATCAGTGAGACACGTCTTTTTCAGAATATCAGCGGTACTGCAGTAACCCCCCATAGAAAAAATTATCTAGAAAAATATTTAGTTTTTGTTTATCTTTTTTTTTTCGAAAGATCAATTTTTGTTTATTGGTGAAGAAAGTACAGAAATAGCGAGCCTTAGAGTCTTATTATCAGGTCTCAGTAAACAGAGTTTTCAAATTTCGATGAACTGCTTTCTGCTCTTTGAGTTCAGTGTAATTCTGTTACACATGTGGGTGAAAATATGTTAGAGAACGGATTAACCTAACTCAGCCATTCAATTTGGTTATATATAGCTTGTTAAACCCAATTTTTCAACAGTGGACCACAGACAATAGAGTCTGGAGATCTGGTACCAAGGATTCAGCTGTGTCCTTTTTGCACAGGGTCATTTTGGGCTCAATTTTGATGCCCCTTAGGCCAATGATAGAGCAATTGCAACAAACTCTAGCCCCAATTCAGTTGGCTGTTCTGCAATTTGCTCGGGCACATCCAGCCATAATTACAGATATGTCCAGCCAGCCCTTTATAGTATGGACATACCAAGCATGTGGTTTCCATTAGAGACTATTCAGTGATGATGATGATGCAAAAACAACCTTCAAGTACCTTGTGAATATCTTTCCATTACAGTCTTACTGATGGACATTACATTGACCATTGTCACAGGCTAAGCTTGCAGACATCGACCTGTTTCCAGAGAATGGAGCTGGTGGCGGCATCAGAGAAGCCAGTGTGCTGCGGTACAAGGAGAAGAGGCGCACCCGGCTCTTCTCCAAGAAGATCCGTACCAAGTGCGCAAGGTGAACGCCGACTGCCGGCCCCGGATGAAGGCAAGCACTTGAATCTGATTAGAAAGCATAAAAGATCTGTTCGTAAGGCAAAAACTCACTGTTCAATCACATGAGAAAATACCATGTTTTCAGCCTGATGATGATGCAGTTCATCATAGCAAAGGTTCTCAAATCCTGACATGTTCTGTGTTCTCTTCTGTTGTGGTCTTGCAGGGAAGGTTTGTTAGGAGTCCATCCCTTCTTCAGCAAGCCCTGGAGGAAGAGAGCTAGCTAGACAGACAATGATCTTTGCTGGCATTTTCTTTATTTTTATCAGCACCTTTTTGGCCTTTTAGTTCCACATTAGCTAAGAGATGTGAGTGAGAATTTCCCAGTTTTTTTTTGTCTCAGAGTTTTACTCTTGAGAGGGAGAGGATAGAATGCCGTTAGAGCGGATTATTCATGGCATGGTGGTCAGATAGTTTGTCTCAGGTTTACAATGTGAGGTAAAGGAAGGAAATAAAGTGATGTTAGAAGAATATACAGTCATATACCAAGCAGCTCAGATGATGAGTTTTGTTTTGCTTTTACTGCTCCAAAATTACCGAATGTCTGAATATCACTTTGCTCTGTAACATCCATTGCGAAAGAAAAACGACTAGAAATTAGCATGGATTATTGTATACTACTATTAAGTAGCGCTGTGTATCAACCGACAGCATCTGCTGTTCATGCATTAGGCTTGCCACTGTTTTGGAGAGGTAAATTATCTGCAGCTGCAGGCATCCAACTATACGAAGCATGTACTGCAGTCCCTACCAAAATTCAGCTGCAGGCATCCAACTATACGAAACATGTATTGCAGTCACTACCAAAATACAGTAGCAAATCAAAACGAAAAAAAAAGATAAACACTACAGATCTCCTTGAAACTTCATCATCACCTGGAAACTTTGAAATCAAAATTTTATTTCACAAGACGTGCATCAAGTAAAGAATAACAAATTGTAAATAAACCAACACGTGGCTGGCTGAAGCTGAGGTTCAAGATATCAGATATTTCAGATGGTACAGTATCTTTTTACTTGCAGTGGATCAGACAAAAGAGCGAAATGATTTGGCAGAGGCACAGACCTGCTCAGATCAGTTAACCACATACATCTAGCAAAATTCCAACCAACGGCATGGACAGCGCAGATGAAATTGGTCAGATGGCAATTGGTTGATCCTCCACAGCCTCCACAGCTGACACCTGCATATGTATGCTGCTGCTCTGCAGAGCTGATCAACTGGTCCGAAATGGGACAGAGTTGATGACCCAGTTAAGCTCTCAGTTGTTTCTCCGTGTGTGCATTCAGCAGAAACGCCCTGCAGTTCATGACCGTTTTTTCTTTACAAATGTATGATGTATCGCCTGAACAAAAACAGAGTTTAAGAAAAGAACAGGTAGGGATTTTACTTTAACAGAGCTTCATGATTCATTAACTCATACAACATCACAACAGTCTGACAGATATACAGTACATACAACAAGTAATGGTCCATAGTGATAACATCTATCCATACGCCGCTCTTATTGGGCGCATATTTACACAAGCGGAAGTATCCAAGCAGACATTAAGGGTACTACAACAGCAGGAGCCGTAATTGGTTCCAAGCAGACATTAAGGGTACTACAACAGCTTAGGCGCCGTAATTGGTTCCAAGCAGACATTAAAGGGTACTATAACAGATAGGCGCCGTAATTGTCTAATCGCAGTAGGCTTTTATCAAAGACAAAAAAAAAGGTGAACCTGCTGATGTCCTGGGGCAGTCGAATCTCATGACATGCTTATTGGCTTATAGCAGTGACAACTTCAGGGTGGTAGTGGAGCATCTCCTGCCACATCATTTCCCTGATCATCTCTGAGCTGATATTTTCGTCTATGTCGAGATCGATGGGCACTTGGGCTGGGGGATTTGCACTTGGATCATACAGAGGGGACATGTAAGGATGCTCGAGAGCCTCGGTGACACTAATCCTTTTGGTGGGGTCAAAGATGAGCATCTTCTGCAATAGATCAATGGCAAGAGGGTGTGCATGTGGGTACATACTTGCGAGGGGAACACCAGGAGTGTAGGGAAGGGACTTAATGTATCTCCGTGCTTTTGGGTTGTCGATGAACTCTAGGTCAGCCTCACTCATGGTGCCGAGAACGTTCACTATGAGCTTGAGCTGATTTAGGCATTCAGTTCCTGGAAATATTGGCTTGCGGCCAAGGAGCTCAGCAAAGATGCACCCAACAGACCAAACGTCTATTGATGTTCCATAGTTGTCACAGCAGAGGAGCAGCTCAGGAGCTCTGTACCAGCGAGTGACGACATATTCAGTCATAAACTGGCCTTTACTACTGTTTGTGCGTGCAAGGCCAAAATCACATATCTTCAGATCACAGTTTGCATTCACCAGCAGGTTTCCAGGTTTTAGGTCTCTGTGGAGTATTTCTGCTGAATGGAGATATTTCAGTCCTCGGAGCAACTACAATGAAGAAAAAGAACAGTGCGTCAAGTTATTAGTGGTAATGTAGATAGCAAATATCAAGATGAAATGACAAAACAAAAATACAAAGGCTCTCAAAATAAAAATGAAGCTGGAATGCTGAAGGGTAGGTTGAACGAGAAATTAATCAACCTGCTTTTCATGTAGAAGATAAACTCTGCTTTTCATAGTTTCATCCAGAAATTCCTATGCAGAACTACTTATTAACTACTCACTACTGGATAAATTCTTAAGTCCTATGCAGATGTACTATTAACTATTGGATGGACTCTTTGAAAATATGCAAGCTGGCTGAAAGAACTGCTAGCTTTACCAGATGATCCCATTTTCAATAAGTGCTTTATTTGGAACAGGAAGTCTGATCAAATAAGGTGCAAGTTGTCTTACTCAAATATCATTTGGAGTGGGAGATCTGGCTTGAGCAAATCAGTAAAATAAGCTGTAATATGTAAACATCTAAAGGGAGGGTGTTAGGCGGCTGCATAAAGCATGTGGCCAATAATGTATAATTGTATATTTGATAAGTCAATGAGAAAATGACTGAGAATTGTTTGCATGTGACAACATAAGCAGATAAAATCAAATTTGAGAAATTGAAAACTTGTCAAAGAGGAAACATGGTGACAGAAATTAACATCTGCAGCATGCTCAACTGCTTGCTGATTTGGACTTCCATAAGAAAAAAAGCTGATGCATATCAGATTTGGATAATCTATGGACTAAAATATAACCCAAAAGGGGGATTTTCCTTTTAAGTCCAAAAGAAATACGAAGTTTTTTAAAATTTCACAACATTAGATCCGAAGCTGTCTATATATTTGCAGTGTAATCTGAGTTTCAAAGAAGAAGATAAATTGGCCAATTAATTAAGGGAAAGGATTTGTAAAACCAACCAGAATATCACTGGAGATTATGTGCTTCTAAATGCAATTATTTCATAGTCATTTTCGTATTCTATCTGGATTTCATGATTTCATAATAAAGTATTGTCATAACATTTTTTAGAAAAACAACTTATGAAAAAAGATGTTCTGAAGAGACCAATGCAACAGAACCTAAGGTTGATTTTGATATTATGACTAAATTGACACCCAGGCTGGATCATCAGTCAATAAAAATCAACTTCAAATTAGTACCAATGCTAATAATACTCCCGGGCTGCAGTGGAGGTTAAGTGTGGCAGTGTGCACCACATAATGACACTTATTTAGGTACTTTCCCTTCATTCCAAATTATAAGACGTTTTGGCTTTTCTAGTTACATTGCTTTTGACTATGATCTAGACATTATTGATGTCCAAGTGCATAGCAAAGCTTTGTAGATTCGTAGCCAAAATGTCTTATGATTGAGAAACTGAGTGAGAATTAATGGCAAAGACCATTACAATACACATAACCTCAGTTCTATTTGTTGAACATAGATATGAAAGAGTAAATTCAGAATAGAGAAGAGTGACCCAAGTATTACCTGAAAAAGAAAAAATACCGGCAATGGTCATTAGAAAGGCCCTGAGGCGATTTGATTATCTGGTGCAAATCAGTATCCATGAGCTCAGAGACCAAGTACACATCCTTAAAGCTCCTCCTGTGTATTGGCATCATTATATCCTTCAAAGCAATGACATTCTCATGGCGGAGATGGCGAAGGAGTTTGAGCTCCCGCAAGGTCCGTGAGCATCCACACGGTTGTCGAAAAACATTGTGTATCTTTTTTATTGCTACTTTCTCATTTGTCTCACGATTGATGGATGAACAAACTATTCCATAAGCTCCTCGCCCAATGGGCTTGATCGGCACATATTTGGTGTCTATCTCAAATAAGGTCTGCCACATAGTGTAGTAATAACTTTCCTTGGTTTCCGATTCCATTAGGAGGATCCACCATCATCGCCATTTTCTAGTAAGGAAAATGAAAGAAAACAATTTAGTATACAATGCTATAAGAAATGATCAAAACAAAAAAGTTGGAAAACTACAGATGCAGAAGACCAAAGAACTTGTAGAATTGAAGTCAAAGACCAGACATAGTCATATAACAGTGCAGTCACAGTTATCTAGAGTGCCCAAAAAAGGCCACAATATGCTCTAAACTGAAGCTTCTGAGTTGAGAGCACATCCACCTCAAGGGCATGCCAAATAATATGTTCTCCTGTCTTCAATTATGAATGAACATTAAGCTTAAACTCTAGTGTAGTAAGAATATTTAGGCTATGATGCTCATAACATCACAATCAGATCCCACAGTTTGGTACCACCAATGAAGTAAAACAGTACTGTAGATGTTGGATCAAACAGAACCGACATGCAGTCAAACATTATTGCCAAAAGGTCGCACACCAATTCGAAGTTCACAAAGGCATGGGAATTTCAGCCTTGGAAGGATGCACAAGCCAGACGTAGCAGCAGCAAGTATCAAATGCACAAACAGTGCACTCGCTGAACGACACTATCGTTTGACAACCGGAGTACAGATTCAATTCAATGCTAGGTCAACCCACCTTGGCAACTCCGCCCTCCCTCCACGAAGTAGCTCTCACCATCCAACAATTCCAGTTGGTGTACCCTCGATCGTTTGTCAGTTGTTACCGTTAATCCCACAACGCCCGCGCCACCACACCAGCACCGCCGTGCAATGCTTTAGAATATCCTCCGCGCTACAACAATCACACTAACTTGCTAATCCCAAGCATGCAATCAAGCTCAACCCGTAGCTCCCGAAGGCAACACGCGACCACGCAGACGAATATAAAACAGGAGCTACTAAGCACAGAACCAGCAGATCGATCACGGACACCGACCATCCCATCACATTCCTGATCATCGCGAATTTGCGAGCAGAGTACGAGATGATGGTCAATGGTCGGTGCCAAATCACACTCAGCTGCGGCGCATGCAAGCGCCAATTCCGGAGCCCTGGCGACCCAGATCAAGGGCACGAAATGGCGGCCAGCTGTCGCGAAGCGAGATCGGTCGTGCCGACACGAAAGCGACGGTCGGTCGTCGGAGCGCAGACCAAATCCAGACAACACGGACAGACCGACAGACAGAAAGGAAACGAAGAGAAGCGCGCGGAAGATTTCACTCACGAGAGGAGGGAGGGAGGGCGAGCCTGGCCGGGTGTTGGATGATGGGTTGGTGGGTGGGCCGGCAGCTCGGGTCAGGCGGCGGCATGTGCGCGCCCGGCGGGGAATCCCTCGCCTCCGGTCGCTCCAGCCACCGCGGAGGAGGAAAAGAAAAGAACGGGAGGGAGGAGGATGAAGGGGGTGTTCAGCGTGCTGCGGAGGATGGGGAAGGCGAGGAATGACCTGCCCTGCTCTGACTGACGAGCGGATCGTGATCGCATCGCATCACATCGCATCGCCGCGGCGCGAGCCGTCGATGCCCGCGGCCACGAGCGCCGCGCGGCCGAGTGCGGGAACTACGTCGCTAAAGCCGGAGACCGACACGGAAGTCAGGGGCGACCGAAGGAAGGGAGGAAACGGACGATGACGGGTCGACCTCGAATCATTTCTGTTCAATTCTTTTTTCACTTTCCATCACATCACATCGCGTCACTGTGCATACGTGTTGAAAGATGAACAAAAAGAGTAAAGCTAATAATTGGATTTAGATGACACATTCATTTGACGATTCTTTCGAGCCTGGGAATCTACTCATGTGGGATAATATTTCAAACAAACGAAGTCTTCAAGGCGAGTCTTGCGAGTTCGGGAGTTCTTCTTCTTAAAATTGCAACATCTAAACGGCGCCGTGTTTGATGGGAGAGAGAGGCCGAAGACGAGCAGGGTAGGCAGGTGGCGCGCCGACCAGCCGGCCGGCCTCGGCCCAGTGGCATCGGACCGATAGCACCACACTTTCATGGACTATGCTTGCAAATGATGCTTGAAATAGAAGAAAAATTGGGCAAGGCCTTTGTTTAGATATTTCTAACCTTTTTCACCTTCCTCCATCACATCACATTAAATATACCAAAAGACATATGTTTTGAGTATTAAATGTAGGTAAAAAATAGCCCAATTAGTTTAGATGTACACTTCTGAGCGATTCTTTATAGCTGTTCAATGTGGTAGGATAATATTCTGGCTATGAGAAACAACGTCTTTACGATTGTACGATGTGACACTTGGTTTCCAATTTTTTAACCATCGTAACAAGAGCCCAAGTATATCATTTTACATTTACAACTAGGATACATACCTATGGTGAAGTGGAGTTAGCAGGCACGAGCATACTCACGTATCGACAAATAGATCCTCAATTACAAGGGGGACTACGAAAGAAGTGGGTCTTGGATCTAGGGTGCCAGGGGGCAAGATAAGACTAGCGTAGTATGAAATGTCCATTTTTTGGAATGAGACAGAGAAAATCAGGAGAATTGATTCAAATATTGCAGTTTGCGGTGGCAACCAACTAAATCAGCATTGAGGCATATAGGTCCCACCTCAATGCTTACGGCTTGTTAGATTGCTAAAATTTCTAACATTTTCTCACTTTTCTCTCCATTACATTTCATAAAGATATATGTTTGGAGTATTAAATTTAGGTAAAAAACTAATTATCTGAGTTTAGATGTACATTCACGAAGATAATTCTTTTGAGCCTAGTTGCTTCATGGTAGAATGATATTCTGGGCTAACAAACGAGAAACATGCTACGATTGTGCGATGTGACACTACGGTTACAAAAATTTTAACTTAATCTAAACAAGGCCAGTCCAACAGCACATGCACTCATAGTAGAGAGGAAAGTTTTTTAATTTACATCATTGTTTGTTTTGTTTTGTGGGTCAATGTCATGCTCACCATTGCAGCTTTGCTCCATTGATGTTGAGTGACTGTGGTAGTTGTTGGGCATTGATGATGCCTACCATTGTCAATGGCTAGTCTAGGGCTAAGCTCATGTTTGTATTTCACAGGACTCATCAATCATGTTTGCTTGAGCTAAATCAACACTATAAATTAGTCATAGAATAATATTTTTATACCATAGTAGATACTTTAAATAGTACAAATAAAGTCGTAGCCACAATAAGTCCCGACAAACAAAAGCGTCTAACTTTTGATTTTTCTTTTGACTCCTTATGCAGGCTTTGTCCAAAAAAGACATATAAAGTTGGCTCTTGTATGGAGCTCGAATATTTGGATTGTTTTTGTATAGAGAGAAGAAATAGAGGGAGATAAAAAGATCTAACTCCACGCAAACTGTAGACAAAAATATGGTCAATAGTTACTGACAAAATATGAATTGACATGGTAAAATCTGTGATGAATATATATAATATGGTATGCTCTAGTCAACAAAATAGCTATGAATTATTTCTATTAGTTACAAAAGCATAGATCTAA
This sequence comes from Hyparrhenia diplandra, assembly GCA_015847255.1. Lineage (NCBI taxonomy): Eukaryota > Viridiplantae > Streptophyta > Magnoliopsida > Poales > Poaceae > Hyparrhenia > Hyparrhenia diplandra. The sequence goes on from JADLZK010009723.1 coordinate 47,700, forward strand.
AGGTGCAACAAAAATTTTGTTCTAAAAGCGTATCATATTATACGTCCGTGTGTAGATACACTCATGTTGAGTCTAACAAAATTGGATTTTTCATTTTATAATTTTTTTATAATTTACTATGATTTTCAAAGATTCACCAAAAAATAGACATGTAGATATACATATAGATATAATAATAGCAATACAGATACGTAGCAAAGTGGATGAACTAAAAGCAGTCTCAAGCGACTTATAATTTGGAATGGAGAAAGTCAGCGACTACCATTGGATCATTTTGCTCGACTTTTTAGAATGGCTCTAGCTCCACAATTTTTAGAGCCGGAGCCCTTGTATTGAGACATGTAGCACATCTTTGTGTGTGGTCTGCTCCTAGAGGTGGAAATGTCTCAATTTTGCGATCAGGGTACCCAAATGTCTTGACCCACTTTTTGCGAACAATGTAAGGAAATCAAAATCGATCTTGCA
>JADLZK010009724.1:0-133197 GCA_015847255.1 Hyparrhenia diplandra
TCAATTATCAATATTTATCATTGGTGATAACATACTAGATTTATGTACACCGAGAAAAAAGCGAGAACACGGGTGAAATGGCATGAGATATGGCGTAGCCATGTACGGTGGGACGGGTTGTTACGGACCATTCAAATACACCAAGTATCTTAAATAAACCAAGTATTGAAATGAATTAAAGCAGATCCAAGAAAATGGAAGCAACTAATAAACAAATAAATAAGAGTTAATTCCCCAAAAGCCAAAACTTCCCCATGATGTTGTATATGTTGCTCCACCATGGTCTAAGATCGATTTCGACCTTTCTCCATGGCTATGAGTTCAATTAATAATGGAAAAACATGTCCTCAATCAGTTGATCTATGCAAAGGATAAACACAATGGTAGTTGTTAGCAAACCAAGAAACATGAAACATCCATATAATCTAAACATTTCTTAAAAATCATCTAAATTGGTATTCGCATTTAATCAAGAAAGTATTGGTGGTCACATACATACAACATAATGCAGTGAGAACGAAAAGAAATAGCACAACTCCATCTTAAACACATGACAAGATTAAGCACATAATTAGTTCGTTGTAGGAATGCGAGGTCAAGTGAAGTAAACAATTTGCATATCAACGTATAGAGTTGAATAAGGTACCAAGCCGGCACGAGGAACATAGGACCACCATAGTCTCGGGCGATTGCCCATCATGTGCGGGCGGTACAAAGCGGTTGATTGCCCTTTTCAAGGTAGTGGACACGGTTTCAACGATAACATCTTCATGCTCATCTAGTTTGATCGCGGAAGGTCGGATGAAGAGGGTTTTCTTTGGCGGCGCATGCAACATGTAAGCGGAGAATGAATATTCCAAATTCACGAGAGGCGAGCAGCGAAACAACGGACAATATAGAAGAAAACAAGATAGGCGGGAGTGTATTGCGATTCTTTGACGAGAAGAAGCGAGGGCACGTTTGATGTGGAGCCACTAGGTGGCCTCGCGGTCAGCTTTCCTTGGGCGTGCAGGATTCCTATGTTCCTAGTGAGCCAAGTCGGGGTTGGGATTGTGTTTGATTTGTTGTAGAGATGGATGGGAGGGATGACCTTGCATCGCAAATGTGGTGAAGGTACCTCCTATTTCTCTTTTCGGGCATTCCTATCGGCACTTTGCTGAGTTAGCGCCACCGCCGGCGCTCAGTGGTCGACCCTTCTTACTGCATCAGCTCCTCCGCCACGCTTTGTTCCTCCAGTCCAGTGCGCATGCAGCTCATCGAGATGAAGCCATGGGTGATGAGGCGGTGGGTGAGACCGGCGCTGGCCCGAGAAAGCGGGCGTCACAGCGGAGGAAAAGCTGCTGCCGGGATGCGAAGACTATGTGCCGGGCTTATGGGCCAAATGAATCAAACGCTGGGCGGCTCACGAGACTTGCTTGGGCCACCTCAAATACGCACAAGGCGCCCGTGCGTACCCATCCAAATACGTGAGCTGTTCCGTCTGGCGTCCTATCTTGAGCCTAGCATCCTTTTGAGTTGAACTTCGGCGCGATTGGAATTTGGCATGCACTCTGCGGGCCAACTAATAATTACTAGCAAAGAGCGAATTTGGCATGCACTCGAAGGGCCAACTCACTAGCAAAGAATTAATTTGTGATAAACAAAAGAGGTAATTTGTTTGTGTTCGACAGTGGGCTGGCTTGGGCACGCGTGTCCAGTGGTCGGGGCCGAATATTCACACGACATCAGGCGAGCGAAGCCGTCTTTGCGCTCGCTAGGGGCTCGACCACACTTCTGCCCACTGGCTGAGGCGCTAAGCAGGGCTCCCCGCTCCCGCTTCATTAGCCGTGGTACGCCACAAAGCGATGTCGCACCGCCGAGCACCGGCCCTTCCCGCGACTGCCATCTCCTCCGACTCCGGTGGAGTTTTCCCTGCTACTCGACTTGGCCCAACCACCCGCACCGCCAATCAAGACTCTAAGCCTCCCAGCTGACCATTCTTGTCAGCGGCCTCGCCTACCTTCCTCGGCCGCCTGGACAATCTCGGCCGTGAGAAGCTGCGGAGGTGCGGCTCTTCGGAGGGCGCGGGGAGGAGGAGGGAAGAGAGAGAAAGAGGGGATGAGGGTGGGCCTTGGGTCACGCTGCTGGCCACTGCGGCGCTTGATATGAAGAAGAAAAACTGGTATATCTTGGGTGGTCGCGTGCGAGTTATTTAATCGTGTGCGGGTGGGACCCAATGATTTTCAAGGAAGAGCTCGATCCGAAGAAAAACACCTCGGTATTAAAGGCTAGCTACTCACAAAGGCTATATGGCACAAAGCGCACAAGACACATGCTGAAGCACGGCGCACGCCTAGTCGCGCTGACGCACGACGTCTGTCGCGTCCTTTTTGGCCGTTCCTTTAAATGCTAATAACTTCTTTCTCGTCATGCACTGCTTTCAATTCCGCTTTGCACCATCGTGTTTATTATGGCGGTGATACTATAAAGTTTGATCAGTGTTGTATATGTTTTGAAAGAAAATTTTGTGCATAACGAAATACGTATGATGTACAAATAGTTTTACATCCCCAGAGTACAAAAATTTATTGTTGGGCTACGTGAAGTTTTAGCGCCGGAGGTGTCTTTAGCGAATGGAAGCCATTCGCTTTCTTAGCTGAATGTAAGCCATTCACTTTAAGACCGCGTGAGCCGGCAGGCCCTCGCGCCTCGTTAGCAAAGCACATAGCGGGGAGGCGTTATAGAACACGCTTATAGAATGTCACTTACGCCGTAGAGCGCTACGACATTTACGCACTCCTAACAGAAAGCTGATGCGGCGAGTAGCATGGCTGTGAGCCATTCACTTCCTTAAGGCCGAGTAGGGCGCGGTGAGCCATCGCAGGCCGCGGAGCAAAGATCCCGCGATCAGCGTGTGCAAAATTTATATTGCGATAGTTCAAAAATATTGATTTGAAAAATTTTTCTTAAAACATAGCAAACTATGGATCTAGGCTGACAACAAGATCTGGATTTTATAGATCTCGCCATAATAAACGCGACGGTAAAAACGGAGGTAAAACAGATTTTTAATGAAAAGCTAGTTATGACATTTTAAAGAAAACCAAACGTCCGTTTCTGCAGGTGCGCTCCCTCCCCATACGCGTGCGCACGCTTTTTGAGCCAGCGGCGCGCGTGCGCCGTGGCCCACGTGAAGCCTCTGCTTCTGGACCCACCTTCCTCTCAAAAGAGAGAGCTACTGGACCGACCTGGATCATGGATGCGCATGAGGAGGTCGGCGCTGATAGCTTGAGGCGGTGCCTGCTGTCAGCGAAAGGCCCGGCGCGCGTAGCGTCGACGGCGGGATCGGGCGGCGGCGGCGGTCGAACTCGGTGACCTGCCGGCCGACGTGACCGATTCTTTGGTGCGGAGCCAGGGCGAGTCCCTCGCCGCGACTCGCGGGCGCCACATCTCCGAAATCCGATGATGCCTTGCCTCCAAATGCAGCCGGCGCTGCTGCCGTTTGTCTTGTGTTGTTTCGTGCTTCCTTTCTTTCTCTGTAGGGAGTTTAAATAGCAAAATTGCTTGTATTGTGAATAGTATATATAGCCCTTTGGTTTTGCACGAGTAGATCAGCTGTACAAATCCCTGCAACTGTGTGACGACGAAAACGAGAGAGGGGCCTGGTTGGTGGTTGCTGTCGTTCCGGAATGGAATCTGGATCTTTCAGTCACCCGGCCGTACGTGTGTCTGGCCCGGAGTCTATAGTACCTTCTGTTTCCCGGTCGTTTTCGGCAACGGTGAAATAAAGGCTTCCCTGGTCGCATTTGTGTGCGCGTTCGTCCGATGATGAGACTGTAGACCACCTGTAATTAAGTCACACCTACAGCACCTAGCAGTTGCCCGGCTGGCCGGCGGCAGCAAAAGTTGTGGCGGCACGGCGGCTGCTCAACAAAGTGCAGCGTCCGCCGATCAGGAGGGCCGTTGTTGACTTATTGCCACTGTGTATCCACTAACCACTGTGGCACTGTGCAGTGCAATGCCAAACGGAACATGTCGGCACGACCCGAAAAGGCACCACAAGAGAGAGAGAGAGAGGCGCCACCGTTGCCGATCCACTACTCTTCTGCTCTGAGGGACTACCAGTACTTCGGTCGGGATGGTATTAGAAGCCGTTTTGATAAAGGTTTGGATCAAACATCTTAATATAAATCATCCAATAACTTTTAAGTTGTTGAGTTTTGTAAATGTAAAATTATATGAATAGATTTATCTTAAAAAATACTTTGATAAAATTATATATATATATCACATCTCCATAAATATTTTTATAATAATAAGAGGTCAAAGTTGTGTTTTGAGGACCGTGTATTTGTCCTAAAAACGACTTTCTAATACCATCTCGGAGGATGAGTACAGGGTGTAACGATCCTTCTCAGCAGAATAGCAATTACAAGAGTATTGGATACGATTTTGGGAAGAACTAGAGGAATCTAGACTAGAATAAAGGGAATTTGGGGGTAGAAAAGCATGAACAGCGGAGGCAGTGACCGGGTTGCGGGTTCAGGTTGATTCGCATTCTTCGATGCCTTCACCGAATCCATCGGCGCCTTTTATATCCAGTGAAGGGTCTCTTGCCAGCTTGTCCATCCCAGGGCTCTGCCTTTTGGGCCCACTTGGCGGAGGTCCCGACATTCCCAAGCTTGAAATGCGGCTTGCCCCTCAAGCCACGTCAGTGGCAGCAGGAGAGAGCTTGCTTTGCACCACTCTTGTTTAGCGGTTGTCTTGCCGAGCTTGAACGTGATCTGTCCCTTGACGAACATGAGTACAAGGATCCCAAAGCCAATCACGTTCGCTTTCTTGACATTAGCCTTGACAACGCCCCTCGCGGTTCTTGACCGACAGCATGGTGGTGTGGCCGTGGAGCGTGGCGAGGTTGACGAGCGAGCCGAAGAGCCCCATCTGGTGCCTGTAGGTCGTTGCGTCGTCCGCCGCGCCATCACCGTCGACCACCGAGGATGGTGCACGCACCGCCATCGGGGAGCCACTCCACGACCATGCCCAACGCCCGTGCCTTGACTTGTTGTCGTCCTTGCTCAGCACCGTGAAGACGTACTGGAGCCTCTTCTCGTCCTGTTCCTCCACCATCTCCGTGAACTCCTCCAGCGTCCTCTTCCGCCACACTGAAGCAAAACGAGACCTGCTGCTGTCAATTTTTATGGCATATCAATAATGTGTCTATTCACAAATAGTACTCGTACTATGTACATACATTGTGGTAGCTAGCAGTCCTTCTATAATAAAAGTCGTCGTTGTAAGTGCAAAACCCCATGCTGTGTGACAGAAACACGGACGGAAAGAATGGATCCCAATTATCTCAAAGCGTTAACGGGTGGCGTGGATCCATATGTGACACAAAGTGAATGGAGGTTGAGCGCTATGATTGAGTTCAGTTCATCCACCAGCGTCTTGCCCTGCATCCACCAGCGTCCGTCCTATAGCTTTGCTGCAACTTGCAAATCCCCAGGAAATGATACTCTAGATAGCTGCTGACTGCAACACTTGTCTGCACAAAAATGCAAAATCTTCCGGGACCGTTAGCTCCAATAAAGAAACATGTGCATTTCAGGTTCAGCTCCAATGCTGACCTCGCCTGCACTGCAACCCAAAATATTTTGGGTTGTGTGCACTGTAGCATTTTTTTTCGTTCAGATTTAAAAAATTATTATCCCATCATTAACTAACTAGGCTAAAATGATTTGTCTCAGTTTTCAACTAAATTGTGTAATTAATTTTTTTATTAACCTACTTTTAACGCCTTCCAAACACGTTAAGAGATTCGATGTGACGCGATCAGAAGACTTTTGGTTCAACTTTTTTTAGGTTGCAGGGCAACCAAACATGGAAGCTGCTTGTGGCAGTCGGCAGAGGTCTAGGGTCGGGCGACGATCTGTCAGAGCGGAGACCACGTACAGGAGAAAACGATGTGGCGACGGGTTCATCAGGAAAGCAGCGGAGACCACGTACAGGGAGAAAACGATGTGGCGACGGGTTCATCAGGAAAGCAACTTGTACCTGTACCAATAATGCAACAAGGCCGCCATATGATGCACGCAACGGTCACTATACGCTAGCTGGACCATGGGGAGCTGGAGCTCTTCAATAATCCGGTCTCCATACGCTAGCCATATATATGATGCACTGGCGCACTGCTATAGCTTATGGCCACGCAAGTTCACACTACGCTATCATCCACAAGACGCTATCGTCCACAAGAAAACAACATCAACAAGCTTATCACCGCGAAAACTACCGTACCAAACAACTTCGCACAAGTTGAAGAGTACATTTGATCGTGGACAAGAACAAAAAACTTTACATGTATCTAGGTGTCCCACACGGCCACACATGTGTTACACTCACTTTCGTTTAGCCCAACACTCCACCATAGATTGAACGTTCATGCACATCACGGTCCGGCAAAAGGCCAATTCTCCCAAAAGCCGGACTGATGGGAGAGAAACTCTCCTCAGTAAGGATTGGTCATGGCCCCTAGCCTAGGTAAAGGTGGTACTAAACCGGCGGCAGCTAACTGGGTCGGTGACATCCCACCCCCTAGGAAGCCTCTAGGGGGCATGAACATACAAAGCGACTCAGCTCATACGCTGATGGCGACCTAGGAAAGGTGGTACTAAAGGCGGCGACTAAGCGTCCGGTGACATCCCAACCCCTAGGAAGCCCCCTAGGGGCATGAACATACAAAACGGTTCAGCTCATAATGTCTTTGACAAACCATAAAGAGACTACTCCTACTCTTTCATATAGTTGAATTAATTAAAAGGTAATATACCAAATTACTAGTTACAAATGCATATGAATATCATGTTGGGAGATGCATCAATCGATATAATTGGTGCTTAGGGAAACATATGGCGATCAAATCGATTTTTGCAATCCAAACTCCTTTAAAGATTTATTCCTACGTTTTGAAATCTGTTGTTTTTACTTTTACCCTCTACCCCTATTCTGCTTTTTTTCCTTTCTTACGTGTTCCAAACAGGCCTTGAGCCTAGGTCCAATGTAGTCATTCAGAGAGAGAGAGAGAGAGAGAGAGAGAGAGAGAGATCCATTGTTTGCCTTAATTACCTTGGAGTCCTCTTGTCATGGTATCATGTTGGGAGATGCATCAATCGAAACATAATTGGTGCTTAGGGAAACATATGACGATCAAGCTATTTTTGCAATCCAAACACCTCTAAAGATTTATTCTACGTTTTGAAATCATTTGTTTTTTTACTTTTCGCTCTACCCCTATTTCCTGCCCGGTTTTTCTTTCCTCTCACGTGTTCCAAACAGGCCTTGAGCCTAGGTCCAATGTAGTCATTCAGAGAGAGAGAGAGAGAGAGAGAGAGAGAGAGAGAAAGAGAAAGAGATCCATTGTTTGCCTTAATTACCTTGAGTCCTCTTGTCATGGTTGATCGGTGATGATGGGTCAAATCTATAACCCGTAAAGAGAACCCCACTTAGGGCAGTCCCAATGGTGTAATAATGGTAGTTTCTATGTGTATTAATTATCTTACAACTCACCATTTTGGTGAGGTGGCGTGAAAATAAATGAAGAAAAGAGAGCGTAAAATGAAGAAACCGTTTCTCATGCAAGGAACGAAGTCCACGCTAGAAACGAGGCTCTACGAAACGACCAAAACGCCGATGGGGAGAAACTGCCGTTTCTATTAGCATTCATTCGGATTAGGTATGCCCGCCAGCTCCTGCGAGTGCCCGCTTGCGTTCCTTCTCCCGCTCTCGCTCCCTTCCCAGCGCTCCTCCTTTCCTCCCCCTCCGGTCGCTGTCCTCATGTTCCAGGCAAGGGGCGGGGCAGGGCGAGGCAAGGGTGCTCCGGTAGGTATTGCGAGGCCACGGGTCTCTGATCAGCGACGCCGCCAGAGTGTTCTTTCCGGTAGGTCCCGATCGCTCCAGTGCTAATCTCTTGTGATCCCCATGTGTGCCGGCCACCTGTTTGTTGTATTGACTGAATGGGAAAAGAAAAGGCGTTCAACTGTTCTAATGGAGCCAAAATATGTTTCTGTTTGGCCTGGTTTTAGGAAATACTACAGATTGAGAATTATGGCAGCGTTTGTTAAAATGTAATGTGACGGCATCTGTTGTACAAAATATTTGCCACAGATTAATCCATCCCTTTTGTACGTTGCATTTAATTTATCCTTTGTATCAACACTACGTGGAAACTATCGGTTGGGAATGATAGTTTCTACAGATATTAATTCTCTTTTGGATGTTGTGCATAGTGTCTACCATTGGGACTGCCCTTAGAGGGATTCACGATCTCCTTTTGCGTCACATCATCAAGGAGGACCCACAGCCATAGGAGGTAACCTCTCCATTCCCCGACACATGAACTGAACAGGCGTGCAGCGGCGTGCAGCCGCTCCACTTCACCTTCCTTTGTTTTAATGAAAGAATCTGAGCCGTCACCATGACTGAGTATTTAATGGAATAGGCCTTCGAGTCTTCGTTACCTTCGAAGCTGCAAAACTCACGATGTTGGAACCCCGCGCCCGCGCCATCCAAACCTGCCGCCGCCACGATTCCTCCCGCTGCCGCAACGATAAAAGGTCCTGGTTGCTGAGGGGATAGCCTATTAAAATATTCTACAACAACACTTAAGCCAAGATGTTAGTATATAAGATGGCGTAGCAATTTAGTGATGCTACAAACTAGCTATGCAAGCCTTCTAGCAATTCTATAATCTCTAATCACACTCAAGAGCTAGGTTGCTATAAATGTTTATATATTTTAATTGCCGACAGTTATTTCTCGCGAAGCGAGAACGACAACTATTTTAGAGGGACGGAGGGAGTAGTGTTGAAAACGGACGGAAATTTTTCCGTTCCGACTTGTTCTGTTTTCTATTTTTTTGTCCGTTTTCGTATTTGTGGGATCCTGTTTCCGTATTTACGGAAGTCGAAATGAGGGTTTTCCGTTCGTTTACGAGGAATCTCGTTTTCACCCGAAATTGACCCGTATTTATTCCGTTTTCATCTGTTTTTAATCTCCATGAGATATTTCTAAAAATTTATATGTTCATAAACACACTAATCACTAATTATGCATGTTAACATGTTAACACATGGCATACTAGTGAATATTAAACTAATAATTTTGTACATGTATATTATTTTGTGACTTTGTTCATGTATACTCGAGAATATTTGATCGTGTTATTCTTTCGGCTCAACGTCCGTATTGGTTCGTTTACGTACTTTCGCGTATTTCGATTCCATTTTTACCAGCATTTTTCGAACTTGATCTCGTTTCCGCCAAAAAAGTATAGAAACGAAAGTAGAAATGATTTTTTTCCCGCCCGTTTCCGTCTGTTTTCATCCTAGGAGGGAGTATGAGAAGTTTGTAAAAACACACGTCCTGAGTTGTTCGAAGGTGATTAATCTTGACGGTCGTGCGATAATTTTGCCCAGAAGAGTAAAATACAATTTGTTCCTGAACTTGCGTCATAGAATGTCGATGATATTGGCATGCCTATGAGTTATCATAGGGAGTTGCGAAGGCAAAGCACGCACGAGGTATTGTTGATACTCCTCTATCCCATGAAGTTATTCGTTTTTGACTTTTAAACTTCATGTTTGACCATCCGTCTTATTCAAAATATTTATGCAAATTATAAAATAAATTAATCAATATTCAAGTATCTTTTTTGATAAAATAAGTCGTAACAAAATAAATTATATTTGTGTAAAAAATTTGAATAAGACAAAGCATCGAATAAGATAAGACGAATCGGGGTGACAAACTTCCGGTGGGACGGAGAGAGTATGTTGGAAGAGGTGGTTAGGGGCAGAGAGTTGCAGAGCACGTGTGGCGTCAAGAGAGTTGCAATACCACACAGATCGATAAATATGTTCACTTCCGATAAAAAAGGTAAGCTGAGTGTCTGGACCCGTTCATATACTATCCGGATTCTGATGTATACAAGCGATGTGTTTTGTGGCTGCATCTCAAATGTGTGTACCATGGTGCCAACCGCCGGCGACTTAACATGCCAATGCAAGAGTCTCTCTCATCTATATCGGCACCGAGAGGCAGCGGAGTGGACTAGTGTGGTCATCCATATTCCAGCCTAGAAATGATGGCTTGACCAATGTGCAGGACAAGCTTTCTGTCAAAAAAAAAAAAAAAAAAAAGGGCAGGACAAGCTAACACGAGGCCTTGTTTGGATACTCTAGCCGGGTTAAAGCTAGAGTTAATTTTTAGCTCTAGCTCTAGCTCCAAACCGGCTCTTGTTCTAGATGCGTTTGGATTCTTGGGCTAGTTTGATACTAAATGCACCTTTTCAATTATTTAGTGGCTCAAAAGAGAGAGAAAAATAAACTTTTATATAGTCAAAAACAAAAACCAGCCCCCAATATACACCTCATGGATGGACTAGTGATTTTGGGAGGGCTAGTTGCTTTTAAGCCTAATCCAGCCCCCCCTGTTTGGATCCCTTTGGGGCTAGTTGAGCCTAGCCCAAACTAGCTCTAGGCACGGGATCCAAACAGCAATCAGCCCAAGCCTTGCTTCACGGCCATATACATTGCTATGTCCCGCTCAAAAAAAAAAAAAAAAAAATATACATTGCTATGTGCGTGATCCTAAATTAGATGGTAGCACAACCCACAAGGATTTTTATACGTATTTAGGCTCATAGTAGGAGCTAGGTAATGTTCTATTCTATTTTAGTAATTGTATTCCTTGTGCTTAATTAATTTACATGATATGGGGTACACCAAGCCGATGGTGGAGCAGTGCTTTCTACTTACCATGAATGAGAGAGGCCCTTCTTTTTTTTTTAGACACACTTCCTTAATTACAATGTCAGTGGAGATGTCGCGGGTCCTGTCTGGACTTTATGTAATTGTCTTGCCCTATCCCGTTTCCCGTGTCTTGATGGCCAAGTATTAAGGATTTACGCCTTCGAGGTGGAGGTGAATAAGGTAGAACCAAATGTTGTCACTTGTAATACGTGGGTTCTATCGTCATGTGAATTGTGATACCTGTTGTAAAACACACGGACTCTGTCTTAGAAAAAAGGAGAAGGAGGAATTCTAATCCTAGTCCGTTCAGTTTTCACACGAACGAAAAGAGTTTAGCAAGCGACCTGAATGTAGCTACATTATTTATGCACACCCTTCAATATACATGACTGAAACTACTGCTTATTGCCAGCTTCCAGGACTCGGCACCGGTACTCACCCAGAGCCCAAATTGGGAAGATGTTTCTATACTGGGAGTAACTGATCATGCAGTTCTTGTTGAACACTCCTATGATCTCCTGTGTCAGGCAGTACAATAGTTGCTTAGTTAGTAAATAACAAAAGGGTGAGAAGTTGAACTTAGATTATATGAGTTATTGGAAGAGTGAACTAATGTGGACCGGTTGTTAAATTACTTACTTGCTGAGGAAATTCTCCGTCCTCTGACTGCAAGTTGATCAAAATCTTGGCTGCTCGGTGTAGGGGTGTTGGATCTCTGTCAGCCTGTATATGGACAAAAAATAAAAAATGTTAAGTACCATTCTGATTGCGCACATTGGATCAGAGTATATATCCAAAGCCACAGGCTAAAGTAACAGACCTGTCCTGCATCAATCAGTGCTAGCATGACCCAACTAGTGTTCACTGCATGAGCTCGGTTGCCTTTTGAGATTGGTGTAAACCTGATTGAGTGTGTCAAAAGATGCATGGTTAATGCAAAAGGTCTTTCCAATTCCAAGAATCAACACTGTTTTGCTCACTAGCATGTTACCATTTCAACTGCTACCTACATAGCAGCAAGCAGCATTGCCACTATATCCATAACACTGTTAAGAGCAACTCCAGTGGACACTCTAAAAATTAGGCCCTCAAATTTTAATTTACATGCTAGACTAAAAATAGTAGGGGCTCAAATTAGATGCAAGCTCCGGCGGGGACCCTATTCCTGTGAACGAGTTCAAGCGGGAGCGCCGCCATGCAGCTCCGGGCGCCGCCCACCACTCGAACTTCCACCTCTAGCCCGCAGCCGCCATGGCTGAGCGACGCGGTGACGCCTCCCTTCCTTGGTTCTGCCGTCGGGGAGGGAGGCGGTCGCGGGATGGGGAGGGCGCGGAACCTGACCGACGACGACCTGAAGGAGCTCAAGGGGTGCGTGGTGTTCATAGTGTAATTTGGCTTGTTAGTTGACATACATATGGTTGGCCAAATTTCTGTACTTGATGGTGATCAAATTTGTCAGTTAGCACATTTGTTCAAATATTATTTTTACAGGGCAGATGTGTTCGATATACAAAGAATAAATGTGACATGCTCATGATGAAAGTCACGTGTATGAAGAGAAGACATAAAGAAGCTTGGAGGAGGTGATTAGAGGATTTTTCCACAGATTATTGTTTTGTTGGAAAGTTCAAGCTCTACTCGGATTGGCTGGACAGAGAAGATTTTGATACGTTTCAGGAGTCAGGAAAGGCCAACGAACAGGAGAGTTAAAAGGAATATTTTATTCGTTATTATCTACATGCAGATTTGTAACTAATTGGGCTGTTTATCCGGCCATTAGATTTCCGGTTGATATGATGACCAATCGTACACCTATTCTAGTTTAGAGTCCTGGCCGGATACAGCTTGTCAAAGACCGTGACATACCCATATATAAACACTGGGTGCATGGCCGATTGTTTTTTCTAGCCAATCGACACAAACAAAATAAATCTATTCTTTTACTGCTTTCTATTTTTCTGTTCTAGTTCTTCCCAGGCCCTAGCTTCTCTAGGGATTGGTTCATCTTTGCCGTTTTTGCACTGAAAAACGGTTGGTTTCCCTCCACGAAAAGCGAGGATCCTTTGTTGCTTTGCTCGGAAAGCAATCGTTCGTCGTCGCGAAAGCACGATAGTTATCGTGTTGTTGTGCGGATCAATTTCGCGTGCCAACACGTGGATCTGCGGCACGCTGCCGGCGCTCGACGACGACCGCCTGGGACTCTCCAGCGGCGACACGCCAAGATCGTGGGACGGCGCCGACCGCCCGTTTCATCCGTTCGAGGAAGTGGCCCGCACGACCGCGGCCTCGGCCCCGCTGGCCGGGCGGCGGCCGCGTGGCGGCACCGCTGCTCGCTCGCGGCTCTGCACGAGGCCCCGCGGCGGCCGCAGCCTCGCCCCACGCCGCGCATGGGGGAGGGCGAGGCCCCGTTCGCATCCGGCAGCAGTGCCGCCACGCCGGCGCTTCGTCGGAGGAAGAGCTGCGACCGCCTCTGCCGGTCGGGACGCCGTTGGGCGGCGGGAGGCATGGGCGGCGGCGCAAGGAGGTGAAGTAGCTCTTCTCGGGGTCCCGGCCGCCGCCGGCGAGGCGGGCGCGACGGCGCGGCGCCATGGGGAGGCAGGTGAGCAAGAATATTGGCGTAACGCCTGGAGCAGCAATCTTGACGGGCCGGCATGGAGGTCGGGACTGGGAGGGGAGGGGGAAAGTGGGTGGGACCCGGATAGGGCCCTTTCAGATCTGGGGGTTTAAGACTATTATTTGAGGGGTATGGAAAATGAGGGCTTAAATTAGGGGCTCCATTGGAGTTAATTTTTTTTCCTTAGGCCCCTAGAATTTAGGGTAGGGGCTTAAATAGGGGCTGCATTGGAGTTGCTCTAAGGGTTGTTATTTTAAAGAAACCGACAGAAGTGAATTTACCTGGTCCTGAGATGATAAATAGCTTTCTCCCCAACCACCGGAAGGAAGAAGCTCTTTTGATAACAGAAAGTCGCATGCCTTTCTGATTGCAGGGCTGTTCTCAAATGTTCTACCAGCAGCAATTAGTCCCGTCACACCAAACCAAGTGCCATATGTGAAACAAACAGCCCAAGAGCCGTACCTATTGGAAACAGATAAACATATAGAAGGCAAAAAGAGTGCTATTTGGAGGCACCTTCCAAAATAAAAAATCTATTTAATTGGTATTTTTGTTGCGTGGAGTCCAAATACTGACCATGAACCATCACTTTTCTGAATACTCTCAATGAATTTAGCAGCTTTGCTGATACAGTTGTCCACCTCTTTCCTGCGGTGTCCAGGGTATAGTTTTTTGAATGATGCCAGGGCCTGAATTGCTGATGATGTACATTCAACATACCTGCAAAATGAGTTCTATGTTTTCTTAGTTTGCTTTATAAGTAAAAATCAGCACAATGAAAAAGTTACTGTGTCTTACGGGTAATCAATCATGATGTCCCCAAAGGTCTCAGCAGGATTGATAAGCTGAATAAATAAGAAACAATGTCCATATAGATGAAACATGAAAGATTCAAGATTTCTGATGAATTATAATGTTTTGAAACAGAGCAAATATCATATTATGTATTTCTACTCAATGTATTTCACAAGTGGCCGATTAACATTCATCCACCTACCTCCAGCCAGGCATAAGATCTTGTGAGTTCATATGTCGCGAAACCACCATTATCATTCTACAAAGATTAACACAACCCGATGAGACATTGGCCCTCTAATGGATTTACTCAAAACACACAAGAACAATGTAACAAAACAGAAACTGCATGGAACAAAAAATTCAGGATGCTTACCATATAAGACAATAGACAACTCACAGCATCGTAGAACCTATTAGCTTCCACCGGTTCACCAACAATCTTAGGAGAAATCTCTGATAACAATAATGAAGCCTGTAGTCAAAGAAAAGAAGCAATTAAAATGTTTAAAACAAATATGACAACATGTTGTAACGGTGACGATTAAACGATGAATAAAACACAATCAAATCATAGTGAGATACAAGATTTAACGTGGAAAACCCTCCCATGCAATGCGGAAGGGAAAAACTACGGGCGCCAGCCAGCAAACACTCCTCACTGTTGTCAAGAGTCAGATTACAACACCGATGTTGCGGCTTACAAGAGAATGAATTGGTGCTCGAAGTGGAAACCCTAGAAGGCTATATGTACTGTATGAGGGGGGGGGGGGCACCCCCAAGCATTGTATTTCTTGGTTGTGAACGCTCAATAATAATTATGCACAACTGAATTTGGAACATATTCAACAAACATGACACTATCTTGTCAAGGATACCGGCATATACATGGCGGGGAACAAAACTAAACCTTATTAGCTACGTGAGCATAAATATTTGCAAATTTGCCACTCTTAGCGTTGCCCCTTGGTTATGAACGCCACTTGAGCCAAGCACTATACCCCATAGATTAATGTGGAAAGAATTTATAGATGATGTAAGAACAAAGGGTCCTAGATCTCAAAAGACAAAAATTTAAACACCTCAAGTAAATTTTCTTATTAAGTTCACCTTTAATCTTACGGTGCAATCCGATACAGCCCAACCATTATCAGCGGTTGAGAATGTCCATGCACCTTTAGACGGGTGGCGGTACCATTCATTCAGATCACCAGGGTAGTCATCAAGAACCTTTCAAAAAATAAATAGCCATTTATTAGTATTGTAAATAGACATAAGGTTGAACCATATATATAGACAAAAAAAAAAGGCACTTCAAATGTACCGCGAATTCTTGATATAGTTGTGTGCTAGTTTAAGGGTGGGACCAAAGTCTTCAATAAGGTTGGTAGCAACAATGGCTTGAACTGAAAGCCATATCCCAAAGTTGGCTGCCATTATAACCCTATAGTGGAAATGGCTAGTTAGGTTGAAGAGACCAAAACAATTGCTAATCCCATTAAGAGGCAACAAAATTGTATATCTTGACAGGTTTCTTTGTCGCAGTAGCTGCCTAGAGCTAAAAGGGGTTTAATTAAGTAAAAGGAAATGAGCCACGGAACAAGCAATAATCACCTGCATCTTCATGCCATCTTCAGCAAGCCACAAGTAATCATAGACTCGTGGAATGTGGAATTTGAATGCCTCGACTTTGGATCTTCAATCCAGCAAGCAAGCATATTTAATACACGCATATAATTTCTTGCAACAATCAATTGAATAATACACACACGTACATCTAAACAAATTAGTAGGTTGTCTTGTGTAATCGCATGCACATCAGAATATGTTACATCATATTATAAGTTGTCATGTTATATTTATGTAACTAAAATAAAAATATTTAACGCATCTTATAGATCATGCATGCATCAAATTAGATCGAGAAAAAGATTTTGACGTATAAAAATTTCTATTCTATAAAATAGAAAATTAAATAAAAATATGTCTATTACCTCCTAATAAGTAATTGATAATCTTAACCATCTGATCTAATTAAATGAATGTCTCACAGTCATTTGAGGGTACCACAACAAAGCCCTCTTGATTTCTGCTTATATGTCTGCACGGTACAGGAGAGGGTTCATTACTGTACTTCCATAGTTGTCTAAGCCCGTGGAAGCTAAAAGTTAAAGGAAGCACTGAAATCACAACTTTGTTACTGCACCTATAGGCGCCGGCGTGACGCAAGGCGCGCTGTAGAGCGCGCGGCCAGGGAGGCTGCCACCGTGAGTGGCTAGATTTAGAAAGAGAGAATTAGTTTCCTTTTATTATGCCTAAACTTTAGGAGTGATTTGTTGGGGCCTTTGGCCATATATATCTTGTAACCATACTTGGAGGAAATCAAGTCAGATCAGTTATCCTAAAGCTTCTCCTCTCCCTAATCTTCTCAAGCCACCGGTGAGCACAAATCTCACGGTGAAGGCCCTGGAGCGCGACTACGAACTACGTAGCCGCGGTCCGGCAGTGTTAGGCGTCGAGGCGCTTGACAGTTACCCTAGCAGCAGCAGTGTAGTGGGTGTGTGGGTTGTGCTTGTGTGTGTGTGGTTCTGTTTTTGTTTTGTATGTGTTCTTGTCCCATTTTATTCTTAATATAATGATGTGTAGCTTTCCTGTGTTTTCAAGAAAATAAAGCACCGAAAATCACAAAATGTCCCAGTTTTTATTTCTGATTATAGAGTAAATAAATCTATATTAAAGTCTCTAGCATATGGATATGGCCGTCTTTGTTCTTGTAGAAAGTGTATGACAAAATAAAACCCCATCTCCTTTGTAAAGGTTCAACAAGCAAACATAACCCTCAATTTACCTTCGATACAGGACCAATGCAAATGTATTGAGTGTTCTCATCCTCATAGTGAATATGTTCCATGACAATTTCTAGAGCATTCTCCCTCAATTTGGAACCAGGCCAGTGCAACATAACTGGTTCAACAAATTTATTAAGAGTTGCCCATAAGACATCTTGAACAAATGGGTGTGGGACGGTACAGATCTTCCTACAACATAAATGTATCAAAATTCCTTCAGACACAACAATCAGAATCCAAAATGGACCCCTCATAGAACAAGGAAGATATACATAAAAGTTCCTTTAAGCTTCCAGAATTAAGCAACTTTTCAAATAGCATCATTTGCTAGTTAATGAGTGCTATTAGAGATTCAAGTTCCACATGGTTCGGGTCATTGGGTCAACTCAAAACTTGCTAAAATGAGCTAGAATGGCATGCAACATAGTTAATTTAGGAGGGAGAAATGAACTAAGGTAGCTGACCCACAAAACACCATTGGGTAGATTTTTCATGTGAACCTTATTTTCTTGAAATTGAGTTTTATTGAAAACCCCAACTTGAGAGAGAATTCAAAATTCATTGTGAAGCCCCGATCTTTTGCCAAGATCTCTTGGAAAAATATTTGTCATGGGTAGGCAAACTTTGTGCAAAGTTTTAAGAATTTCAGAGTTCATTTGCTTGTTTTTTTTTTTTTTTTTCCCACAAATTTTCAAAACTCAAATCTGTCAAAACCATCCTAACCAAGTTTGGCATTTCCAATGGGTTGTTAAATAACCATGAAACCGGACTAGCCAACTTTTGCAAATAATTTTGCAAAGTGTTCCATTCTATTTGCTCGTTTGATTCCGTATCTTCCTAGTCTCTTTCCCAAGGTTAGTAGGCTGTTTGTCACTTTAGAGGACTGGATTGGTGTAGGACATAGTTTACATATGACTCATGTCCTTGGTGAGAAAATTTTGAGGCTCCCATTCACCCTCTATGGTCCCTTTAGAGAGTTTCCAAGTATAAGAATACATAGAAAGAAGCCTCTTTAAGCTTTTTGATAGTTTATATATTCTAGATACTTAGTACGAGTTAGAGCAATTGTTCACCAAATGAAATCACTCTTGTTGTAAAATTAACAAACCTTAGCACATAGATTACGGGCCTTGTCCCAATCAATCTTGTTGTAAAGGTCTCTGAAAATTTCCTTTCTCAATTCCAACACAAGTGGTGTTATTCGGCCAACAAACTTCTTTCCATAAATGTAGCACATAGGCAAATACACCATTCGAGAATGACACCACATTCTCCCTACAAGACATTGTAAAGTGCAATAGCATATCAACAAGAAACAAGATAGAAACCTTCACCATTGAGTAATTTGATTGCTGGTCAATTGGCCAATTAAAAATAAAAAAGAGGATGGTATATAAATGATGAATTTCAACATATAAGATCATTAGCGATTGGAATTTTCAATTAAGTCATCACTATATTTAACCTCTAGGATCAATTATCAATCTTTACCATTGAGTGGTAGAATGTATATATATACACACCTATAACATACTAGATTCATGTACACCGAAAAAAAAAGAAAGTAGAACCTGGGTGAAATGGCGGGAGATATGGCAAAGTAGCCATACTTCCTGGTGGGACCGGTTGTTACCATGCCATTCAAATACACCAAGTATCTTATATAAGCCAGGTAATTAAAATGGATTAAAGCAGATCCAAGAAAATGGAAGCAACTAATAAACAAATAAATCAGAGTTAATTTCCCCGAAAGCCAAAACTTCCCCATGATGCTATATATGTTGCTCCACCATGGTCTAAGATCCAGTTCGACCTTTCTCCATGGCTCCATCTCCGCTATATGGCCCTTCTCCAAGCAATCTCAGAGTAACATAGGCCAGTGTTGAGCCAAACATGGTGCTCGGACCCTCAATGTGTAATCCCCAACCACCATCTTCATTCTACAATTGTGGCGACAAAAATTACATCACATTTAGCCATTGTAAGGATGAGAGATTTAGGATTGAATCCTTGCCTGATGGTTATAAAGATATCGGCGGATCTCCTTCTGGTGTTCTTGTGATAGGACAATGTTTAGTGCTCCAGTCACATACAACGTTATGATCTATGTAAAGGATAAACACAATCATTAGTTGATCTATGTTAAGGATAAACACAATCGGTAGTTGTTTTGCAAACCTGAAACAAGAAACATCCATATAATCTAAACATTTCTTAAAAAAACATCTAAATTGGTATTCACATTTAATCAAGAAAGTACTGGTGGTCACGTAGAGTATATACAACATAATGCACAAGTGAGAAAGAAAAGAAGTAGCACAACTTCGCCTTAAACACATGACAAGATTAAGCATAGAATTAGTCGTAGGAGTGCATATCCAAGTGAATTAAAGAAATTGCATATCACTGTATAGTTGGAGGAGGTACCAAGCCTGGCATGAGGAACATAGGACCACCATAGTCTCCAGGCCAGTGCCCATCATGTGCCTGGACAGCAGAAAAACGGTTGATTGCCCTTTTCAAGGTAGTGGACACGGCTTCAACAGTAACATCTTCATGTTCATCTAGTTTGATCGCCGGAAGGTCCAACTGAAGAGGGTTTTCTTTGGCGAACTGCATGCAACATGTAAAGGAGAGAATGAATATTCCAAACTCACAGGGAAGCAGAGCACTGAAACATAGACTACAGAAGAAAACAGGCTTAGGTAGGACTGTAGTATTGCAGTTGCTGACGAGAAGGGGAAACTGAGCCGACGGAATCAGTTGTTTGTTGCAGCACTGAGCAACGACATGAACGGTGAAATCTTGTACATATAGTAGCTGCCAAAGATGCTAGTTCAGTTGGTTTAGCGCTTCCGGCGGCACCCTCCAGGTCTGGGTTCGACTCCCTTCAGGAGCGAATTTTCAGGCGGAGGTAAAAAATCCCGTCGCTAGCCCCGTGTGCTAAAGCACTGGTGGTGACAGCCCGTCCCCGGCCTGTGGCATGTGGTCTGGGCTACGGTGTTAAACCGGCCCGTTGACGGTGTTTCGGCCCAGTTACGGTCCCCACGGGGCTTGTCCAAGTGTCCAGGGGCGGGGCTAGGGTTCAGTGATTTTCTCGGTCGGGGAGCTGACAGCTTTTTCTTAAGTACAATACCGTGTTGGGGGGTCTTTCCCCACCGTTTTTGTACATAATATAGTAGCTGATCAAATCAGTGTCTCACTAGTCCTATTTTTAGACTAGCATCCTTCGTTGAACTCAACCAATGTTTTTTGTTCTTTTAATATACTATGCGTAAATGCTTGTGCTTGTTCTTTGAGGTCAAGAGCGGAATTTGGCATGCACTTTAAAGGGCCAAGTCATTACTCATTAGCAAAGAAATTATTTTACCATTAAATTTTGAATGCATGCAGATTACCCAACACAATTACCATTAAATATTATATTTACTGCGCCTCTAGCACGTGGATTGGATGCGACCTACTTTTAATTTGTTTGTTTTTTAGACAATAATTTGTTTTTTTTTTTTTTTTTTTTGAGGCGTAATAATTTGTTTGTTAGATTTGCGCGGCAAGAAGAGGACAGGAGCAGGGTTCTGTTGGATTGGGCTGGGCTGGGCTGGTGTGGAGTAGTTATGGCCCAGGGGAACAGGCTATGAAAGGCTAGGTACTAAAGACCCACCTGGATGCGCATGAGGAGGTCGGCGCTGTGCTTGAGGCGGTGCCTGCTGTCGACGAAGGTCCGGCGCGCGGCGTCGACGGCGGGGTCGGGGTCGGCGGCGGCGTCGAACTCCCAGACCTGCCGGCCGACATGGCCGTTCTTGGTTCGGAGCCAGGGCCAGTGTCCTCCCTCCGCGACCCGCAGCCGCCACATCCCCGCACGCGCCTCCGATGATCCTCAAATGCAGCGGGCTGCCGCGCGACCGTACCACAGCCTGCCCTTGTTTGTTTCGTGCTTCCTTCTTTCTTTCTTTGCATTGAGTTTTGAATGGCAGAATTGCTCTCCTTTAAGTAGCAACTCTGCTAGAGTATGTTTGAGCTTTTTGGTTTTGGACGCGTTCATCCGTCGTGCATGGGCATCTCTGCACAAGGATCCGAGACCAATCCCTTTCTTATCTGAGTAATAAGAGTAAGATTACTTGAGTCGCTTTCTAATAATCAGGTAAATTAGTGGAGTATTAAAACTATATCACTTACCACTTCCAATGATTTTTTTCGAAACCGGGTGTTTGCCCGTATTGCATTAAGAGACCCTGTTTAAAATAGCCCGCTATAGCGCTGCTATAGCTTCTGGAAATACTCGCCGCTAAGCTATTTGCATTTCCGCTATAACACTGCTATTTAGAACTGTCGGGGACCTAAATATTGGGCCCCGAGACATTCTCCAAACTATGAGAATCTGCCGGCCCGCCAAGGCCATAAAAAACCTAGCCTCGCTATCATCCCGCACGGAGGGACGGCCCGACGGACGATGGACCGAGCCATTGGCCACGACGCTCACATGACGACGAAATCGGCCCACCGGACGCCCACAAAGCGGCCCAAATGGAGTCATCACGACGCAAAGAGCTTATTACGCTCACGAAGGACAAGGTCAAGGACCTCTACAAAACAACGAACCATGACGTTCCACGTCGACAAAGAGCTAAACCATGGCTCGGACTCGACCACGCATCTCCGTTTCGTCCGAGGCTGGCCTAGCTCACCGGCCCAGGGAGAAATCTCGCCGTCCGAGGGTGGCCTAGCTCACCACCCTCGGGCGCAAAAACTCCGCCTCCCCGAGGGAGACCAGCTCTCCATCCTCGGGTGAGGCAGCCCAACTTGCCCGTCTAGGGTCGCCCGACCCTCGGGCGTGGGAGGTTCGTCCGGAGGAAGGGAAACCGCCGCATTCAATGCGATTACGGCGGCGCAGGCGCCGGTGCCATCGATTACACCCGATCAAATCGAATCGCCGAATCGTCTCCCCAATCCGACCGATGGGACACAAAGCGAACGGTGGCGTGCTACGCCACCCGGCACGGGAAACCCGGGATGACACCTTTCATTTCCCGAGCACCGTCAAAACGCCACGTTGGGCGGACCCTCGGGCACTTGACACGCATAGCCCGCCGACCTGCGGGACCGCCCTCGCCATGCGGATTGTGAGGGGCCGCCTCACGGGACCCTCGGGGCCGCGCCAGGGGACGGCACGTCCACCATCGGATCCCGGACGCGTGTCTTCGTCAAGCAACATCCAAGCGGCCAAACCCTCGGGGCGCACATGCAACCGTGCGGCCTCGGGAATTAGCCACCTAGGCGCCCACCGTATGAACATTATCTCTCTCCTTCTCCTATAAAAGGGGGAGTAATGCCCCATTAGAGGAAGGGTCGATCTTTTTCGACTCAACTCCGGTTCACACGGAGGAAACCGCACACCACCACCCCCATAACCACGATCGTGGGGCTTGAGACCCGCGTCTCTCCCCCGCGACCGCTGTAAACCCCTACTGCAGGCTCACCTTTGAGCGCGAGGTAACACGAAGCAGGACACACCCCCCGCTGGACGTAGGGCCCCGTTGGCCTGAACCGGGATAAACCGCTGCGTCCCGTGTCCATCTTGCGCTACGCCATTGAGAGAGGGGGCACACGGCTTATAAATTCTTTATTGCCCGGCACCGAGGCACCCACCGATTCCTCGAAACGCCGACAAGAACTACTCACCGCTATTTAGCGCTATAGCGCCGCTATTTACCGCTATTTCATATTTCATTTGTTACTAATTTGACATTTTGGTCGATTAAGTTTTTATGAAACATGTTGTAATATCATATTGGTATTTGGTAATGTTATTTAGACTTGTAAAACCTTATAAACGTATTTGTGTTCACCAAATATCATATTTGCCTTGTTTTAGCAGAAATTATTGAAGTTTTTTCATAGTTTTTCTTATAAAACGCTATCTCTGTCATAGCTCCGCTATAGCTTTATAGCCCTTAGAAAAAATGCGCCGCTATTTACCATAGCCCGCTATTTAAAACTTGGTTAAGAGAGTGTTTGGAAAGTTTAGTTACATTCTAGTCAAATCTCTGGCGAGATGCCAGTTGGTAGACTAAGCGACACACACAAATGGCACCGGCTAGAACGGTGGAGCCCAATGATAAACAACCTAGCCGGTCTGCGCATATATACATACATATACAGCTTATTGCTTTTATATATAACCCAGTCTTTTACAACAGTTTTTGGTAAAATTCAAAAACCAGACAGTTTCTATTTTCTAGGCTCTTGATCAACCATTTCATCCTCTTGAATCTTGATCGATCCCTAGGTTGAAATTTGAATTTGATAGTTGTGTCATCATGAACATGACACTACTTAACTTGGCCTACTGTTAACATCAATTGAGTTTAACAACTACAGGTTTGAAGCTGAAGGCAGTTCCATCACTATTTCATCTTATAATATTTTCTTTTCGACATCACGCATGTGTTGTATTGCTCTCCTTGTAGTGGAATGCTGCAGGATAGGAAGCCGGGGTGCACGTGGAGCTGGCCGGCCCCTAGGTGACCTCAACACAGAAGACGAAACAAGCGAGCCAGCCTGCTGCTTCAATGCTTGCCTCCAGTCTATCTGACCGACGTAGAGCCGGTCGGCCTGCATGCGTGGATGCGCATGAGACGGTCAGCGCTGTGCTTGAGGCGGTGCCTGCTGTCGATAGACGAAGGCCTGGCGCGCGGCGTCAACGTACGGCAGGGTCGGGGTCGGGGTCGGCGCGGCTGCTTCGAACTCCCATACCTGCCGGCAGATCGACGTGGTTGATCTGTAGTCTGTGCAGTAGGCTGCCGTTCACTTGTGTCGTTTCGCTTCCTTTCTTTCTCTGCATGGCGGTTTAAATGGCACAATTGCTTCCTTTGACTTTGATTAATTAACTACTCCGCTAGCTACCTAGAGTATTTTGAATAGTATAGCTTTTGGTTTTGGACGCATTCGTCCGTCGTGCATAGTCATCTTTGCTCAACGATTCCATGGTTGACAATCTCTTTTTATTTTACTTCCTCCGTCCCTTATAAAGCATGTAATTGTAGGGTTTGAAATTTGTCTCACAAAGGATGGAAAATCTGCTTTTTCAGTGGACAGATCAAATAAAAAACAGCCACTTAAAAAAAAGAAAAAAAAAAAACAACTACATGCCGCACATGAGCCTTGGGTGGCTGCTATTGGCCCACGTCAGGTTCCTTGGTGAATAACATCATAGCTGTAAAGTGTAGTGGCAGGGCCGTCGCTCCCCATGTGCAACAGGTGCGCTTGCGCAGGGCCTCCAAATGAAGTGGGCCTCCAAATATATACATAATACACTCGTACACAGCTTAATAGAAAATGTTTTGTTGCCGGCCGCTGGCACCTCTCCGTTCGATCAATGGGCCAAGCAAAGCAAGCAATACGGCAGCTAATTGGGCTGGCCAGCAGCGATGCAGATTGCAAGAAGAAGCAGCAGGGCGTTGTCGCTAGGCTTGCCAGTTGCCGATCCCAATTCCCTTGTCCTCATAGTCGTACCGCCCGCCGCTATTGGCCATCGCCGACGCCTGCAGTCCAACTGCCGACGATCTCGCCAGCAATCGAGCCAAGCGTGACGAACGCAACAGCCAACAGAGGCGCTGAGCAGGAGGCCCTGACGGTAATATTAATCTTTCATTTTTTTTTTCAATTCATTCGCAATCACAGTGTAGTGGATCGTTCTCTAAGTTTTGTTCTTTTCATCTTTGCATCTAGCCATGTCTTCTGCAAATCGTCCTAAAAAATTTGAATCGGGTTCGCAAAAGCGTAAGAAAAAACAGAGCGAAGCTTTTCTAAATTAAAGCTATTGAAGACTTATTTGCGTTCTACAATGACACAAGAAAGGGTTAATGATTTGGCTACAATAGCACTTGAAGGCGAAATGTTAAAGAAGATTGATTCTGAGCATATCAAGAGTTTATTTCAAAAAATACTAAAAGAATGATACTATTCAAGTAAAGATTATACAACATAGGTACTATTATTAATATATCATTTTGCAAAATATTTCATACTACATCATATCATATATTTATCATTATTGTTTCTAGGCTAGTAGGCCTCATTTTTTTGTTTCGTACAGGGTCTCCAATTTCTTCGAGACGGCCCTGGTAGTGGCGACATGGACCGCGAAACTTGGACAGTTCGGCAGTTCAGTTGCTTCCATCTCCTCCTCCCTCAGGCCTGCTTGCAGCAGGAATTGAAGAAGAAAGAAGCTGGAGCTGTTCCTGCTTGTCGCCTGTTTGACCACTTGAACGACGCCAAAAGGCTACCCTCCAACCGTTGAAGGCAAGCAACAAAGCATGCGTGTCTGCCATGTTCAGATACAGATGGTCCCGGTACTTGACGACGCTGCTGCTCATCGACAACAGCCAAGGCATCCGAATGCTGCAGGAAGCCCGATCGAGCGCAAAGCTAAAGATACCATTGCACACAGGAATCGCTTGCTATCTAAAGTTTTAGTGTTTGCAAAGTTAATCTATCCTGAGTTCCAACCATTGATTGTCGACGAACCTATCGGCTAGTGGATTGCCGAGTTCCAACTGTCGGCTCTCCACTGGCCGATACTTCCTCCGTCTCAAAATAAATCAACTTTTAGAGTTGTTCTAAGTCAAACTTTTCTAATTTTGACCAACTTTATAGAAAAGACACCAATATTTATGACATCAAATTAATATTAATAGATACGTAATGAAATATATTTTGATAATATGTTTATTTGGTTTTCATACATGTCACTATTTTTTCTATAAAGTTGGTTAAAGTTAAAAAAAATTTGACTTAGCACAACTCTAGAAATTGATTTATTTTTGAGGGAGGGAGTAGTTTTTCCGCCAGTGGGCATTGGCGCCATGTTATAACAGTTTCTACATTGCAGTTATTCATAAAAAAAAATATTTTAAACAATCGTTGACCTCAACACAAAGATAATTAGATAACCGAGAAGCTGGTCAACCTTGTTCGAGACAAATGAGCCAAAGATCTGAGATAAGCAAAATAGCACACATGTACTCCGCCGATTGGATTTCAATTTTCATTCTATTAACTTTCTCAGTTGCGTGAATGAGTCACAAAAAGATAAGGTGTGTGACTGAGATCGCTGTGGAAAATAGCATGACACAGTGCATACCAGGTATATTCACACACACAAAAAAAAAGTGCATACCACCAGCATTGCCAGCAGCAACGAAGACCGGGCGTAAAACGTCTGTAGGTGGCTTTTCAAGTCCGCAAATTCCAGGGGCTCAACCTAGACAGGCGGTGGAAACTACCAAGCAGTACCGGTATAATAGTCAACTGACAATCACCCAACTCCGACTATATCACATCATTAGCACATTAATGGAGTATATATATACCTGAATCTAACATTATACCACAATATATTATTATTATTATTAGAACTAGGAGCGCAACCCCTGAACATAGCTACATTTATTCCAACTACCACATGGCTGCTCACAAAAGCTGATTCAGGCGACAGCTCCCGTTCGTTTACCGGCAAGACAGACAGTCCTTGGCGTGCCAAGACAGAGCCACAAGGCAACAAGGTGCCTTTCAATCTATAGTTGATGGAGCCATGGAGGCACAGACACTACTGCGTATTGCCAGCCCCCAGGACCCGGCACCGATACTCTCCCAGAGCCCAAATTGGGAAGATGTTCCTGTACTCGGAGTAACTGATCATGCAGTTCTTGTTGAACACTCCTATGATCTCCTGCGTTAGGAGATGCATTAGTTAGTTTTGAACAAAAGGGTGAGATGCCCATGCAACCAGCGATTAACCCTAGACAAATAAGACAAACTGATATGCCTAGAATGACAAGATGTTTAGATATCAATAAGACCACGACTTGCTTTGTCTCATCAATATATATGCCTAGAATATAACCAATCATTTTTTACCATTTGCTTCTAGAGCAAAGTTTTTCAATAGAGATTATATTTGATGGACGAATGATTACAGATAGTATCTCTGTGGAGCCGTTGTTACTTACTTGCTGAGGAAATTCTCCGTCCTCTAATTGCACGTTGATCAAAACCTTTGCTGCTCGGTGTAGAGGCGTTGGATCTCTCTCAGCCTGTACGGATGAGATTTGAGTACCATAACAAAATGTGCACATCTTATTAGAGTATCCAAAGCCACAAGCTAAATAACAGACCTGTCCTGCATCAATCAGTGCCAGCATGGCCCAACTAGTGTTCACGGCATGAGGTCGGTTGCCTTTGAGATTGGTGTAGACCTGATTGAGTGCATCAAGAGATGGTTAATGCAAAGTCCTTTCCAATTCCAAGAAGTCTATATGCATATAAGAATCAACACTGCACCACTGTTTTGCTCAATGGCAAGCTTGCATTTCAACTGCTATCAACTTGTACCAAAATCTTCAGAAAAAATTATGCGCTCTAAATAGACAGGTTTTCTCTGGGCTTGGTATGTTATAAATCTAAAAATAAAAGCAGGTTGCCCTAAAATCTTGACTGTAGCAAACAGATGATGAAAAATGGAAAGGTAACATAATGAAGCAAAGAACATTGCCAGTAGAACGGTAACACTGTTAAATCCTATTACTTTAAAGAAACTGATAGAAATGAATTTACCTGGTCTTGAGATGATAAATAGCTTTCTCCCCAACCCACGGAAGGAAGCTCTTTTTGATAACAGAAAGTCACATGCCTTTCTGATTGCAGGACTGTTCTCGAATGTTCTACCAGAAGCAATCAGTCCCTTCACACCAAACCAAGTGCCGTATGTGAAACAAACAGCCCAAGAGCCATACCTGTTGGAAACAGATAAACATATAGAAGGCAATGAAGGCTATCTGGAGGCAACTTCCAAAATAATGAATCTGTTTGATTGGTATTTTGTGTAGCATGGAGTCCAAATACTGACCAAGAACCATCAGTTTTCTGAATAGTCTCAATGAAATTAGAAGCTTTGCTGATACAGTTATCCACATCTTTCCTGCGGTGCCCAGGGAATAGTTTTTTGAATGATGTCAGGGCCTGAATTGCTGCTGATGTACATTCAACATACCTGCAAAATGGGTTTTATGTTTCTTCAATTTGTTTTATAAGTAAAAATCAGTGCAATGAAAGGTTACTGCATCTTACGGGTAATCAATCACAATATCCCCAAAGGTCTCGGCAGGATTGATAAGCTGAATAATTTAAGAAACAATATTAATATAGATGAGACATGAAAGGTTCAAGGAATGCTGACGAATTATTCTGTTTTGAAACGAAACAAATATCTTATCTAGTATGTATTTCTACTCAATGTCAAATGGGAATAAAAAGAAATTCACAAGTCGCCTGATTAACTTGGCAATTGGTGTTCTATACTTCAGAAAGTAGAATGTGACAGGTAACTTCACATTTTAGAGGGAGAGCATGCAAACATGAACTTAAAGTTCTGACATGCTCGCGCAAAGGTATCTGCATTATGCACGTAAGTTCATCCACCTACCTCCAACCAGGGATAAGATCTTGTGAGTTCATATGTCGCGAAACCACCATTATCATTCTGTAAAGGTTAATGCAAACTAATGAGACATGCTCCCTCCAAGGGATTTATTCAAAACACATAAGAACAGTGGAATCAAGGAGAAACTGCATAGAATTTAAATAAGATATATGACCACAGTATAATAAAAGGGCTGGTGCCAATTCAAGGAGTCTTCTTTTCCATAACACACATAATGTTTACAGAATCAACCATTGCATTAAAAATCGATTCAACAGCAACAATTGAGAGAAGATGAAAAAAATTCAGGAGCCTACCATATAAGACATTAGACAACTGACAGCATCATAAAATCTATTAGCTTCCACCGGTTCACCAACAATTTTTGGAGAGATCTTTGATAACAATAATGAAGCCTGGAGTAAAAGAAAAGATGCAATTACTATTCATTAAAATAAACAATTATGAAATTATGACAACGTGCCAGACACTATACTGTCAAGATTGCTGGAACATAAATGCTTAAACTTTGTTAGCTACATGAGCACTTTCCTCAAATAGGTTAAGAATTAGAGATGCTGAAAGAACAAAGGATCCTAGATCTCAGAAGACAAAAATTTTAATCTACTAAAGTAAATTTCCTTATTGGTAATGCTCATGACTGAATTCACCTTTAGTCCTTCAGCAGTGCAGTCAGATATAGGCCAACCATGATCCGCAGTTGAGAATGGCCATGCACCTTTAGATGTGTGGCGGTACCAGTCATCCAGACCACCGGGGCAGTCATCAAGAACCTTTTATATTAAAAAATCATTTATCAGAGTGCCGTAAATGAACCTAAGATTGAACAATATAGACAAAAAGGCATGTAGACTGTACCTGTGAATTCTTGATATAGTTGTGTGCTTGTTTAAGGGTGGGACCAAACTCTTCAATAAGGTTGGTAGCCACAATGGCTTGAACTGCGAAAGCTGTATCCCAAAGTTGGCTGCCATTATAACCCTACAGTGGAAAGAGCTGACTAGATTGAAGATGCCAAAACATTAAGAGAGTAAAATATTATTTATATGTTGACAGGTTTGCTGTTGCAGTAGCTGCCTAATAGGAAGTTAATTAAGTAAAAGGAAATGGACCACAGAACAAGCAATAATCACCTGCATCTTCATGCCATCTTCAGCAAGCCACAAGTAATCATAGACTCGTGGGATATGAAGTTTGAAGGCCTCTGAGTTTGGATCTTCAATCCAGCAGGCAAGCATATTCAATACCTGCACAGAATTTCAAAAATTAGTCGAACAACATTACAAGATATAGATCACATGACAATCATAGCTTAATGAGGTGGAAGAAGTGACAAATCGCATAACCCGTGGCAGCTATTGTAATATTTAACACAAATCTGTGGTGGACTGGTAGGAATATTTTATTCAAGAAATTCAGGAGAAAGTAACGGGTTAAAAACGTGAAGATTGTAATGGGAGGGTTAATCATTTTAGTGCCATAGTAAGCTAAGACAGCACAAGCTGAAAGTTAAAGGAAGCACTGAAATCACAAACGCTCAGCTTCTTTCTTATTAGAGAGTAAATAAATCTATATCAAAGTATGGCCTGAAATAAGACTGCACCTCCTTTTGTAAAGGTTCTGCAAGCAACTATAGCCCAAAATTTACCTTGTTTACAGGACCAATGCAAATGTAACGAGTATTCTCATCCTCATAGTGAACATGCTGCATGACTGTTTCCAAAGCTTTCTCTCTCAATTTGCTACCAGGCCAATGCATCATAACTGGTTCAACGAATTTATGGAGAGTGGCCCATAATACATCTTGAGCGAATGGGTGTGGGTAGTACAGATCTTCCTGCAGCACAAATGTAACTCCTTCAGACAGAATAATCAGGATCCAAAACGGACTCCTCACAGGCGAAGAAAGATAACCATTACAGTTCTGTCTAAGTTTTTTCAGAACTAAGCATCTTTCCAAATAGCATCACTTGCCAGTTAATGACTGTTAAAGGGACTTTGAGACACATTATGTGAAAGATGGATCCCATACTCACTAAAAAGAAGTACAGATCCAGATCAATTGGGCCCATCATGGTAGTAACTGGTAAGTCACATGGTTTTTCTCGAACAAATAAAAGAAAGAAGAGAGTTTCTAAGTATGACAGTTTATATATTTTAAGCATAGTTACGACAAGGTTGTGCTCTTTTGGCAGTGAGATTTCTGAACAAGGACTAAGGGCAGCCTTGGCCAAAAACAAGATCAACTTGGAGACTAATAGATAACTTTGTGGTACCTCATGCAATGAAGTTATGCACAATTTGGCCCATATGTATGAATGTATCAATGCCCATAAGAAACGTTACACGAAAAAGTTAACAAACCTTAGCACATAGATTGCGGGCCTTGTCCCAATCAATCTTGTTGTAAGGGTCTTTGAAAAGTTCCTTCCTTAATTCCAACAGAAGCGGTGTGATTCGGGCAACAAACCTCTTCCCATAAATGTAGCACATTGGCAAATACACCATTCGACAATGACACCACATCCTCCCTGCAAAACATTGTAAACCACAAAAGCGTATCATATGAGGAAAAGGAACATCATAGCAACCAAGAGCACACTACTGAAAGGCTACAGACCTATGGTAATGCAAAGTAGATTATATATAAAAGACAATTTTATGATACACTAATATCATTGGTGATTGCAACATTCAGTTAGGGCTGAATATTCTATTGTTTACTCTTCAACACGTAGTATATACAACCTTTAAAACCAACTTAGCAATCTTTACCAGTGAATGATAGAACGGGTATATATACACCTATGATATAGATATACAAGATTTATTTATGTACACCGAGGTAAAGAAAGCAGAACCTGGGTGAAATGGGAGGAGATATGGCAGTAGCCATACTTCTGGTGGCACCGGGTTGTTACCAGACCATTCAAATACACCCAGTACCTTTAATAAGCCAGGTAATTATAAGGGATTAAAGCATATCCAAGAAAATGGAAGCAGCTAATAATCAAATAAATAAGAGTCAATTCCCTACCGAGAGCCAAAACTTCCCCCATGATGTTATATATGTTGCTCCACCATGGTCTAAGATCCAGTTTCGACCTTTCTCCATGGCTCCATCTCCACTATCTGGTTCCTCTCCAAGCAATCTCAAAGTAACGTAGGTCAGTGCTGAGCCAAACATGGTGCTTGGACCCTCAATGTGCAAGCCCCAGCCTCCATCTTCATTCTACAGTTGCAGCAACAAAATTAGATCACTTCTAGCCACTGTAGGGTTGACAAATTTAGAACTGAATCCTTACCTGATGATTATAAAGATACCGGCGGATCTCCTTTTGGTGTTCTGATGACAGGACAGTGTTTAGTGCTCCAGTCACATACAATGTTATGATCTGGATAAAGGATAAAATACAATTAGTAGCTGTTTTGTGAACCAAGAAAAATGAAACATAAATTTTCCATATATAATCTAAAAAAATGAGATGCCTGCTACAATTTGCCAGTTCCTATTTAGGAGGCATCCAAATTATTTGGTACTCACATTGACTCATTGAGCTCACATATAACATGAGGCATAATAAGTGAGCAAACAAGATAGCACAATTTTGTTTTGAACATATCATAAGATTAAGCACAGAGCACTGATTTAGTCATAAAAATGCATATCCAATTGAAGTAAGCAAGATGAACATATCACTGTAGCAGAGTTGAGAGAGGTACCAAGCCTGGCATTAGGAACATAGGGCCACCATAATCCCCAGGCCAGTGTCCATCATGCGCCTGAAGAGTAGAAAAACGGCTGATTGCCCTTTTCAATGTAGTCGACACGGCTTCCTCGGTAACATCTTCATGCTCACCGAGCTTGACCCCTGGAAGTTCAAGCTCGAGAGGATTTTCTTTGGCGAACTGCAGTGCGTAAAAGAGAGTAGATGTTACAAATCCACAGGGAAACAGAGCACTGAAGCAGAGACTGCACAAGAATGGAATACTGAGCGCAAGACTGGACTGTGGATTATACCACGTTAACTCCCCAAAACGGTGTCTGTTTTCAACCAGTTTGAGTGGTACTAATATTTGAACGATAGTGAAATGTCATCGTTTTTGGCAAAAAGTGACAGTGAAAGGGTTAACGTGGTCAAGAGATGACACAGACTTTTTCCCTTTTTATATATTTTTTTGAAAAAAGTGACAGTGAAAAGGTTACTGAGGTGAAGAGACCAAGAGTTTGATACTGAATTATCTCCCACAAGAACCATGAACTCAACCATGTGATGTGTCATCATGTTTACATTCGCCTGCAACAAAATTGCAAACTGAACTACGGCAGATGGCACCCCATTTTAAAAGGGGCCGACACGACAGTAAAGCACGAACGGTATGTATGGGGGAAAACGGAGGAAGTCTGAAATCGTGACAAGAGGAAGGATGATCCTCCCTGCAACCTGCGAGAACCAGAGCTCAGAGCCCCATCCTGGCTCGCATACCAATCATTAAAATTGTGCGAGAGTCCCATGAACACAAGTTTTGTTAGTTCACCGATCGGCCTCACATTGAAATCGAGTGGAAATTAAGGCAGCGTCGTCCGTCGGGCCCGCGAGAATGTGCCCAGTAAGACCGATCACCCCCGCGGATTGTTCTGGCCCGACGCACGACGGCATCCCGGCCACAGCAACCGCCATCCGTCAGCGGGCGGACCAACCGAGGCGGCGACATGCACGCGGGCGGGCGGGCGAGGGCAACTGCAGCCGCGTGCGAGGAACCGGAGCGGGGAAGGAGGGGGTCAGGCAGGCATTACTACGAGCGGGTAGCGATCCGAACCTGGATGCGCATGAGGAGGTCGGCGCTGTGCTTGAGTTGGCGCCTGGTGTCGACGAAGGCGCGGCGCGCGGCGTCGACGGCGGGGTCGGGTTCCGCGGCGGCGTCGAACTCCCAGACCTGGCGGCCGACGTGGGCGTTCTTCGTGCGGAGCCAGGGGTCCCCGCCCCCTCCGCGATCCGCAGGCGCCACATCGTCCGTCCCCTTCTTCTTCCTCAAATGCGGCGAGCCGGCGGACGGACGGGCGGGCGGGCGAGGGGATCCTGATCCGCTGCGGACGGCCGCCCTCCCCTTCCTCTCCCGCTGGTGTGGACTGGCTCTCGGCTCGGCTGCTGCCTCCTCCGCCGCCTCCGCTAGGAGCTAGATGGCGAGGGGTGTCGAGCGAGGACAGTGGACAGGCCTGCCTGGATCAGTTTGATTTGGGATTTTGGAGTTGCAGGCTTGCAGCCGTTGCAGCCGCGGCCAC
The DNA here is from genome assembly GCA_015847255.1 of Hyparrhenia diplandra. Classification (NCBI taxonomy): domain Eukaryota; kingdom Viridiplantae; phylum Streptophyta; class Magnoliopsida; order Poales; family Poaceae; genus Hyparrhenia; species Hyparrhenia diplandra. Next base: position 33,830 of record JADLZK010009724.1, read on the forward strand.
TGGTGCCGTCCCGTGCGTGTGCGCCGTGGCGGACGCAGGTGGTGGTAGGGCCCGCGTGGATCGAGTCCGTTCCAGAGTGGGGCCACGTCGCCGTTCAGATCGTCGCATTCCTAGAGCATCTGGTGGATCTGGCGAACCACTCGCTGGCTGTGCTGTCAGCCTGTCACGGACCACGCCACTGCCTACGGCACCAGAACAGCAAACACGGACCACGGAGACTCTCCGCTCCCTCCCAGAACATAATAATAATAATAATAATGGAATTTTGGGTTTTGGATAAATAATTATTTTTTAATTTAACTGTGTTTATTGTGCAAAACAAACCAACATGCATGTAGATTTACAATAAATAAGACTTACTATAAAAAATGTATTTTATTTATTACAACTGATATTAATATTTTTTAAAAAATAATTATTTGAATTTAAAATTGTTTAACGCCTCGTAGAATAAGAATTATGTCAGTTTTAGAACGAAGAGAGTATGATTTCCATTTTACTTTTCATAACAAAATGTGAGGCGTTATGACACCATGTTGTGCCTTACTTTTTAAAAAGGGCTTAATGGCTTCTTATACCTTTTTTTAAAAATAAAATGGCTTCTTATACCTAAACCAAGGTTGGCCCCTCTGTTTTATTTTATTGAGTACGTAGATAAAGCTTGGTAAAATTTAAAAAAGGCCAAACCATAGTTTTATTTATTTTTGACGTCTATTGTCACATGCTAAGTTCAAGGGCCATTGGGCCTGCTACACGCCGCAAGCTAGGGAGGTTGGCCGGCTGCCGCCACCCACCGTGATCGCGTCATCTACTTCGCCATTAAGTAATGGTTATTTAGGAAATAAAATAGAAATATCAAATTAGAGATTTCTTTAGATGCAAGTCTTCTCAGGACTATAAACATGAGAGACTTATAATCAGTTGAATCAATCAAAAAAAAAAGGGGTAACTCCCAACGGCTTGACCTTCATCTCTTCCTCTCTCCCCTAGCTTGGCGTGTCGCATGCGCTGCCGTCGCCCGCCTGGCGCGCCGCCGCCCTCGTCTACCTCGTCGTCCGACGCCGTTCGCCGCCCGCCGATCACGCCACCGGCGTCCCTAATGTCGCCGTTCGTCCTCACCAACACCTCCTACCTCGCCCGTTTCCGACATCACCGCCGCCACTCATTTGTCGGAAGCCGCGCCAATCGTGTCACCGACCGCCGGAGTCCATCCGGTCTGTGACATCTATATAAATTGTGAATAAGACGGGATCGGAAGGGTTTTTTGTTCGGTAGTTACATATACCTCTCACTCAATATTTATTTCATTTTTTTCTAGTTCCTATACCTACTAATTAATTTATGATGATGATAGCGACAAACAATGTTAAAATCAATCGATGATGCTCATTATAGCTTAGAGTCGCTTGGTAGTATCCCCGTTTTAAAATATGTATGAGGTTTAGGATAAGACAAATTAGTTAGACTGCTGCTTGTCCTAGGAATCACTAATTTGTTTGAAAAAGGTTTAGGATGATATCAGGGTCCCATAATTGTACTTTGTTCGTAGCAACAATTAGCAATTGTTTCAAGCTAGAAATTTCTCTTTTGACATGTGACTCGTACAAGAGCGTCTAGAGCCTCTGCATAAAAATCTGATCGAGAGGATTAGAGCGAACACAAAAATATGTAGAGACACTATTTCGACCTCGTTTGGTGTGGGAGGTGATTATAGAGCCTTTCAAACGGAGCTTTTTTTTTTTTTTTTTTTTTTTTTTTTTTTTTTTTTTTTGCCACTCCATCTCCGTACGTCGAAACTGTCCTAACTCAGTGTATAGAACGCTACAAGTGCTTTCACAATCTCACTAGGTAAATGCCCGTGCGTTACAACGGGAAACATTATACCATAATAACAATGTATTAGCATTTGTTGTACTTGTTAACTAAAAAAGTATTGCAATAATAATGTTTGGAACATCAATGTTACATAGTATCAAAATAATATCGAGAATAATTCATATTTGAATGTGTTACACCGAAGAAACTATGCGTTACAACCAAATTAAGTAACCTATATGATGTCATATTTCCAAGTCTTGAGAGTGCTCACGCAATTGGTTCGCACAAAAAAGCGAGTCCTCCCCGCAATTGTTCAGCAATGGTCTTGATGATACGGTGCATTGTATTGCCTTTGAGGCATGGAGAGTCACAACCATGCTCAGCAAATTGAAATAAATCGTACAACCTTCAATTGAATAAATTGTGCCTCGTCTATTTAGGTACATTGCATAGCCTCTTCACTAATAATCGATAATGATATGCTTACATGATATTGCCAAGCTTTCTAATGTAGCCCGATGAAGCCCGTCTCCGTCTCGTAGGCATGTTTCCGCATCATGCCCACCTCGACGAGTTGTCCATCGAAGCAAAAGGCTGTCATCCCCTGTCAAGTCTTGCTCGGCGGCGATAAAGGGAACAAAATAAGCGCTAGTACTATGAAAAAAGAAACTACAAAAACGAGGAAGCCCTTATAAATTCATCACAGTTTTCAACACTCTTCGGTCATCCAAAAACGTAAGGAAACATTTTACAACAGAGAAAAATCAATAAACCGTCTCCATAAGAGCAGCCAATAAATGTGCATGGATCCCTTGCATTCCAATTATCTATATCTACGGTATATTTATTATGAAAATATATTTCACAACTAATCTAAATGTACTTATTTTGTCTCATAAATGTTTGTTCTTTTCCAAATAATTTTAGTCAAAGTTTGCCACGGTTGACTCCTTGGGATGTGACAATTGCATGTTTTTGTGGACGAAGGGTAGAATTTTTCCCATCCTTTCTTTTAGATTCGATCATATTTATTTTAATTTTTTTTCTTCTAAAATACGGTTGGAGTTGTTATCATGCACCGTATTTTTTTTTTTTGAGAATTACACGATTATAACGCAGACGCTCACAACACGCACGCACACTCACCCCTATGAACACACATACGCAAACCCTACCCCTATGAGCACCTTGAAGGACCGGGCGGCCGGCAGATTCGGAGATTCTCGAAGTCACCATATAGCGCCTCGTCGTCGGCGGAACGCCGCTACCACTTAATGCATAACGCCGGTAAATCTGGGAAAATCCCAAAAATGTGTGCGAGCACCGGGATTTGAACCCCGGTGGGTAGCGTCCCATTTGGACCGTTGCATGCGGTCATGCAAATCTAGTGGGATAAAAATAGTAGTTTCCTTTTTCTTAGCATGCAAACCGTGGGGTTGTCCTAGCCAAGCATGTGGGGGGGGAGGGCAGGAGTAGAAACGGAGGCAACGCCGCCGTCGCTCCCGGTAGAGTCTCGTGTTTCGTTCTTTTTAGTAGTAGGATTTGATGCGGCTCCACTTGCTTCATTGTTAGGGCACTCACAATGCGGTTGTACCATAGAGTCTAAGCACATTTATTATCTTCATATTTATTGTAATTTACTGATGTAGCGCTGATGTGACAGTATATCTATAGAAGAGAGATGAGAAAAAACAAGACTCCAAGTCTTATTTAGACTCCAAGTCCACGTTATTCGAGATAATAAATAGTCTTAGACTCTATGATAGAGTCTGTATTGTGAGTGCCCTCAGAGTTGCACGTGAAGCCGATGTGGGAAGAGATAATGTGCAAGATAGTGTCTACTAGCTGTGCGTGTCGACACGGTGGTATGACGTGTCGTGGGCCATGTCGCATCTGAAGAAGGATGACAGGTTGAGCACCGTCGGGACCTGCTCCGGTCGCATCTGAAGCACCGTCGAGACCCGCTCACCTCCTGCTCCGGTGGTATGACGCGCACCGTCTGGACCTGCCGTGCCGAGGCGCAGGCGGCGGCGAGGAAGAGAGGGCATACGCGGTGTGGGTTTCGGAGGTGATGCTGCAGCAGACGCGGGTGCCCGTCGTCGTTGGGTACTACGAGTTCTTGATTCGATCTTTGAGCCCAAAATTTGGTTAGGTTAACTGATAATCGAGTTCTTGATTTGTGCCTTGATGCTTGCCGCAGGAGGTGAACGAGATGTGGGCGGGTCTTGGCTACTACCGTAGGGATCGATTTCTGCGGGAGTTGAGTTTTTCTCGTAAATCGTAATGGATTGATCAAGAATCACTGGGGCATGTCAATTGGAAGATTGATGCTTGCACGCCAAGAGGGTGGAAAGGTTCAGGAAATTGTTGTCTTGATGATGGCTTAGAATTTGTGGATCATGTTTTCTTTAAATGCCATGTGGCTAAGTTTGTCTGGCAAATGATTAGAGATATTTGGCAACTAGAGGCCCCCAGATCTTTAGAAGAGTTTACTGTTAATTGGTTGCGTAGCAAAGGGTTGCTGCCAACAAGATTGATTATGTTTATGTTTGCTAGTCTGACTTGGGCTCTTTGGACCAATAGAAACAAAATGTCCATTGAAAAGAAATTTCCAAATTCACCCACTGATGTCATATACATGGCGATTTCCTTTATGCAGCGGTGGGAGATCTTGCTGAAGACTGAAGATGCTCTAGGAAGATCATGAAGTGGCTGAAGGCTTTTACACCAATCAAGCTCGTATCAACAGATGTAATAGAGCTTTAGGCCTTTTTTCATTTCGAATTTATGTTTCTGGATTTCATGTAAACTGATATCCCCAGTAATGTTTCTGTACCGTGCGGGCTTTCTTAAAAGCCGAGTTTAATGAAACTCTTTTCAAAAAAAAATGCTTGCACGCCAACCTTTGCTGTTGCACACGTTCCCTGTTTGATGTTTTGCCTCAGAGAGCCTGCAACATTAATTGAGAGTTGCATTTTCCTTAAATGAAGGAAAGGAAATCTGATTAGTAGTTCATCATTTGGTTTGCATTTGAACTGATTTTGAGATGCCAAGATATTGACATTTTGTGCTGTTTGTCAGGAATTTTGGCCTTCCTCTGTTGTTCATTGGTTTCCAGCTTATATGAGTTATTACCTTAATTTGGTCTTTATATAACACTATAAACCAAGAACAAAGGGTTTCTATCTGTGGTTAATGGTCGATCTCCTCTATGATGGAGAAATAGGAGGCAAAGCAGATAATTGAAAGGGGTGTTTCCTCGCACGGCGTCAGCCCTTGGTGAGGTTCGTGGCATTGGGTCTGGTAGCTACCGCATATTCATGTCCATGGGTCACCAAGTCCATCAGCATCTACTTTTAGTCATGCCGCATCGTTTAATTTGAGTTTCCAATCTAATTTTTTTTCTTTCTCACACAGGGCACAAAATAGAATTTGTTTTAAATACCCAATCAAGTCAGTAGACCCTGTTCTGGTTTGATACAGAAAGTAGTGAAATAATCCATCGGGATTCAGGAACAAAGGGTTTACCTTAAGCTGAGTAAATTATCCGACCAGAGAAAGTAGTGAAGTACTCCATCAGGAATTCAGGATATCAATAAATATGCTTGGCAGTAGCAAACTCATGAATATTGTGTTGCCCGTATAGTCCATTAACACAACAATTAGATTTGTTGTCCAAATTGTTCTATGAAGGGTGTTGGTGCATATCTAGATAATTTGACAATTACAAACTGAAACCTCTCTTTTAGCCCATGTTCTGTGGATTAAATTCATCATTAAATCAGTGGAAACTACTTACAGTTGTTATTGTATTCTCTGATTTGAGGCAATGGTAAAAATGGAAAATTGATTGGAGGGATAAATTACAAGATAAGTCAGGTCTTGTGCATCAGTGAATTCTTTTATCTCACAGTACCTTTGTAATACCCTGAATTTTTTAAAATGAAAATAAAATAAATAAAATAATATTTAGGTTAACCGGGCGGACTAGGAAAAGAAAAAATTGACTGTCAACCATAAGTCGTATGGGAGATCAAAGATAATAGGTGTGTAGAGTTCGTCGAGACGAGGCCAGTTGACTACCCACTTGTTTCATTTGGATGTTGTATGAATTTTAGCAGAGCTGTTAAGTCGGACCATTTGCTATAGCTGTATAAAAATAAATATTTATTTTATCTTCCAAAACCTGAACCATACGTATATCTCTCCCACCCAAGGAAACAAGGACGGAGTCCTATTCATCTGTCTTTCAGCGCCGCCACTCCTCAACCCTTCCTTCCCCAAACCGGCCTCACACCATCGCCTGATCCCAGCCGCAGCTACTCCAATCGAGTCCGACCCAAATCATCAATTGGTGTTGTCCTGGGGCTGAGGCATACGTCTAGGAGCGATGGATCAAGAAACCAGCCCAATGGAATAAGGGTCACGGCTGTTGCTTTGCCCTAATCTGGTACAGGTTCTTTTATTCTTGATGCATTAATTTAATAGTGGATCGGAGATCGAAATTACAGGAACTTGGTACTAGTCGTAGTGTTCCTTATGCAGTAACGAATCAACGAAGGTTGTGTTCAAATTGGATTTGGTAACTTTGGACGGTGGCCTGAGAGTTGAGGCTTGCCGATGGATGTTTCTAGATATGTGCGGCAAAGAAAAAAAATAATAATACCTGTACAGATATACCATGTCCGATTAATTTAGATTCTTATAGATATACAATGTCCGATTGATTTAGATTCTTATTTTATCTTAGTTGTACGCTAGAAAAAGTCCTGGCCTGTGCTTCTACCCAGCAAGGCATTAGCTTGTCAGCTCGTCATTTTCGTCGTGATTTCTTTTACGTGGTTCATGGCCAAAGGAATCGTCGTGATTTCTTTTAGGTGGTTCATGGCCAAAGGAATAGATGATATAGAAATAAATAACTAAATAACTAAATAGAGTCGTAGTATAAACTTCACGTACAAATAAATTAAGATTATAAATTAAGATTATTGCGTATATTAAGCTGCTTTAGGTTCACTATTATTTAGAGTTGTTTTTGAGTTTTGTGCAAACCATGGTTGTTCAGGTGCTGGCGAGTATGTAAGCACAACCTAAGCCATTTTTCTGGGCGCTCGATGCATCGCTAAGGCAAGTGCATGATGAACCTTTGTTAGGGCCTTTGCGCCTCTGTTTGAGTTTACGTTTCGTACAAAAATTCCCTGTGCTTTTTAATTTTCATGTTTCATATTCATGTTCTGGATTTGATATTCAAGTTTCAAGTTCCGTTTACATTCTATTCTGGTGCGGTTTATCCGGAGGTGCAATTTGGTTCTTATATTCAGGTTTCTGTGAGTAAGTGCTGGCCCCACCTGCTCGGTTTTACCGGTAAATGCAAAGGAGTATTCAGGTGCTGTCCGTTTAAGACGGAAACTACTATTCAAATTGATGATTCTTGTTCCGGATTTTCATGAGATAATTGTTCTTCTGGTTCTAATTGTACTTGCTGAGTGTTTTCACTCACTCTTGTGTTTTATTTGGTTTTTAGGTACCAAATGAGCGATGCATCCATGGGAATAATTGGGAGTAGTAACTTCACAAGCACAGATACTTAATAATCTAAACGTCGTTCATTAATACTATATTTTGCCTTGTAATGGTTTTTCTACAAAGATCATTTAACTATTGGATTGTTGGAGATGGTCATTGCAATGGGAAAGGATTTCTTTATTTTAATTGGAATGGACTGTGATGCTTATGACATTATATTCAATTATATATCATTTGTGGATTGTTGTTTAACTGTCTTAGATGTCCTATTTTTTTTTAGGGGAGATGCTGCTGAAATTTTTAATAAACCTTAGACTTAATTGAATTTTAATGTTTTGGGGTAGCCCCCAGTTATGATTTCTAGCCGGGGCGTTACAAGCTTCTTTGGGTGACGCTGGACCTCACACAGCCACCTTTAGGGCGTTCCAAAGTCAAAAAATCCGAAGAAATCTCAAGCAGAGAGTACAACACCCGTTGCAACGCACGGGCATTTACCTAGTGATGAGATAGTAGGGGGAAACACGAAGTGTCACACTTTGTCTATATTAAAGTTTGTGCTTAAACCTTTATTTTGGTTTCTTTATTAAATCTGGTTGATTTGAATTTGGCAATGAATGTAATGATATTGATAATAATTGATGTAGATCCATGTATTGGGTCTGCCATTGTTATGGTTTTATTATAACTAGCAAAACATGCCCGTGCGATGCTACGGGTTGTTTTAAAGTATCCCTAGTTTATCCTTTACTCTCTCTCATCTCGTTCTCCCGTTTCTCCGACCTCAATGCAGAGCGCAAGCATAAAAGCACGCAGCTAGTACGCACGCGGCTAGCAAAGCAAACACGCTGGGGGCGGCTTTGGGTTGCAAGGTCGGAGGCGTGGGCAGCACATGCGGTGTTGCTAGGTGAGGGCGTCGGGCGGCAAAGGTGCGAAGGCCGCCCGCGGCACTGGCGGGCAAATTTGCCCGCGCGTTGTTACGGGAGTAAACAATCATCAAACATTAATAGGGGATGAGGACATGTCGCTATATATGTATTTATATATATTTTTTATAATCAATTTGAAAAGCTATAATTTTTATATAAGCATAATGTTACTTATCCAATTAAGTTTGTGTCCTAGGTATAAATAGATTATATTATATATGTATATATAAATCAATTTGAAAAGCTATAATTTTTATATAAGCATGATATCTAATATAAAGAATAATGTTACTTATCCAATTAAGTTTGTATCCTAGGTATAAAATAGATATAGATATAGATTTATTTCATGATTTAATGATGATATTTTTTAGTGCAATCAGTCACCGTCCCTGAGATATGATATCGAGAAGGAGCAAGGACCAATCCATCCAACATACCGTATTGGATTGGAACCAAAATTTTCTACTATGAGTTGCAAGAATCAAATGAGTCTCAAATCCATACACATGCATTACCTTCGGAGCTCACAGGAAATCATGGCGGGTTGAGTCACGGCGTCATCAGAAATTAAATTAAATCAATGCAAGTGACCTCTGTTGGCTGGTTGTATTATTATATTGGATGTCGGATCATGCAAAGTGCAAGGCGTGGGGACAGAGAAAGTTTGGATTCGTCACCGATGTGGACTCTCGCTTGGAGATCGGACGCGGCAGCCGCAGGAGTCGTGATACGTATGGAAGGCGGACAGGAATAGGCCGAGGCTCGTATGGAAGGAAGGCGGACGGGAATAGGCCGAGGGTGAAAGCGGTGCATGCAGACGGAAAAAGCCAGGCGGACCCAATATAGAGATATATTTATTTATGTATAAGAGTCCGATTTGAAAGAGGAGAGGTGGGAGGGCAGACCCAAAAAAATTTTGGTCAAGAAATTTTCTCTCTTTATTAGTAGGTATATAACTAGTAAATATGCCCGTGCGTTGCAACGGGATATAATGGAAGCTGCCGTTGCAACCGCCTCTTAAGTCTTTTGGTCGCCTCATTGTCGTCTGGTCGGCAAGCATGCCCCACATGTTTACACTGGCCAACTTGATCCTGCCGCCCGCAGCCGTTCACAACCATGTGGTCTCGTCGGCAAGCACGTCCCACATGTTTACGTTGGCCAACTTGATCCCGTCGCCCGCAACCGTCACAACCATGTGCGCGGCTTTCACGTCGCCCTTAGTCTCCCTCTCAAATCTCTTGATCGCCTCATTGTCGTGGGGATCCTCGTCAGCAAGCATGCCCCACACATTTGCGCTGCTGGCCAACTTGATGCCACCGCCCGCAGCCGTGACAGCCATGTCGCCGGCAGACGGAGGTGGTAGTCAAGCGATCGGTCGGTCCAATCCAATCCATGGCAAGTCATATAATTTGATGATTGTTTCGCATGATTTCCTCATAGTGACAAAGCAGATTCGGGTTACACATTTTAGTGCCGCGATCAACACCTTTCATAAGCCGTATGAGACTAATACACCAAAACGAAATACGAGAACATACGGAATATACTTGCACGCTAAAATAACAAAACAAACGGATCAAAAATTTGGACTCGCGGAGATTCAATAAATGGGCCCAATAGCCTAGTTCTTGTCGGTCCAACCTGGACTCTGTTGTGGATTCATTTTGGTGGGTCTTGGCCTATTAGCCCGCGGCTCTCGATTCCTAATTGATATTGTATTGGACTACTTTTTTGCCACGAACTCTAGAGGGACAGTAAACAGAAATTTGGGTGAACTGAAATTTTCTCTTTTTGTAGTTAGTATACTTTTCACGATCACTAATGAAAATGGTGAATAAAATAGATACTGCAAGCTCCTAATTAATATGGTACAAATTAATATGTATGCACGCACATACGCATCTATCATGTGCGTGCATGGCTAATACTGTTGCTGGCTTTGGAAAATTTTTAAAAAAATTTTGGAGTAGGAACGAAAAAAATGTCTACATGAGCGGAGCCAAGGAACGAATGGGAGGTGGACAACTGCCAGTTGGTACGCGATTCTTTCGCTAGGGCGGAGCCACGTGGGACGATTATATAGTTTGCGGACTCTGGAGCGGAGCCAAGCAGACACATTTTCGGACTGGTCACTGGTGTGCGGATTTTTTGCTTTTATTTATTTCGGTTGACTTCATAGTAAAGCGACGCCGCGCGCCGTTAGCCAGTTGGTACGCGATTTTCATAATAAATTTTCATAAAATTGAAAAACCAATTTTGCTAGCAGACCCAATAAAGAAAATTTGGTGGAAACCGCTAAATAACTATGATTTTTCTTTATTATTAAGAAAAAGGTTATCAGAGTCCAATATATTTTTTATTTTACAATTTTTCCATAATTTATATGATTTTTTAAAGATTGAATTTGAAATAAATAAAAGAAAAAGGCAAAATTTCAGACAGGCCATATTATATAAAATATGGCCCAAAATGTGTGGCCTGTGCTAGTAAAAATAAATGGTGTGGGCTGGCCCAATAAAAAATGTGGTGTGGGCTGCAGGAGAAGTATGGGTCTGACTGTATTCAATGAACAAATGGGTCAAAAACTCAAACCAAATAATGAGCTAGGAAGGGAAAAAAAATCAGGCCTCATATTGTTTACGGCCGACTATAAGCCTGCCAACTACATGGGCCTTAATAGACGGTATTTCAATTTTATGGCATTTTTTAACCTGCCACATCATCTGCCTACATGGCATGGTATAAGGACTTGTGACAATAAACCAGTGTCATAACCCTGTGATATAAAATATATAAACGTCACATAATGAATTTGTGACGTTGGTGTTTTGACATTTAGATTTTTGTCAACTATATATGTCATAATTCTTAAGTTGACATAAATTTCATATATTTTGACATAAATAGAATGTAAAAAACCACACATCTCTTGTAGTGAGTCGACGGTGCTTGCGAGCGGTATGACTATGGTTGGAGAGGCTAGCAGTGATATGCTAGTCATGTCGTAGTGGGGTGGAAATGACAACAAGATCAACAATGAGGACATAGGAGCAATGCTTCGTTCTCTGCGGTGTGGCAACACATGACGCAAACTAAAGATGGCAGCGGGTCGGGTTTAGACCCGAAACCCGCGGGTTTTAGACCCGTTGGGGGTGGAGGCGGGTGCAGTTTTCGCCCCGTGGGTTTGCGGGTTCGGGGACCCGAAATGGGGCAGCACGGGTCCAGGTTTTAGTTCTCCCCCGCGGGTACCCGTCGGGGACCCGAATATGTAGGAGACAATAAAAAAAGGCCCCCAAATGCTGGCCCATGACACATTTGCATCCCTATTACGTATATATCCACTCGCCTTTCGACTTCTCTGATATTGATCGGTTGCCTCTTCCGCTGCCGTCTACTGTCTACATTGTGGTTGTGCGCTACTACGCCGAACGCCCGCCGCGCGATGCCATCTGTGGCACAGCGCGCCATCGGCGGCCGGTCCTCACGCTTTGTTCTGACTGCATGCATGTATATTATATTTAGGTCGCTGGGATACATTTTTGTACTGACTGCATGTTTTGCAAGACCTATCTCTAGGGAGTAGGAAGTACACGCATGTATGTTATTTTTATTAGGTGTTCTTGTATGCAGTGGCGGACCCAAAGCCGAAGAAATGAGCTAGGGCGGATCCTCCTACTAGACACATCACCGGGCCGCAACTTCATCTCCTCCCCCATCCACTGTCTCGCCACCGCATCGCTCATTGGGCCGCCGTTCGCCGGCATTTGTGGCGCCGGACGCCGGAAGACGAAGGGAAGGGAAGGGGTCAAGGGGAGGTAGGGGCTAGGGACAGGGAGGCTTAGAGGCCCTGATTGAAGCCGGGCAGCCGGCGTCGCCGCCAGAGCTTCGGACTCGCGGACGGAGCGGAGGCGCGGTGGAAGGTCCGGCGAATGTGGGTGGAGTCGTGGTGCGCAGCGCCGGCGGGCGGATCGTGTGCCCTTTCACATAGCTCTAAAGGCCGAATTGGGCCACAAAAATGGGCCTTGTTATCATTGGCATGCCGCCCACAACGGAAGCGCCCAGGCTCTATTCATCTTCAACCTACACCGCCGCCGCCGCCGAATCGCCGACGCTGCCGCCCGGCCGCCGCTTGATCGCGGAGTCCTAGTGTTCTCGCCGGCGACCACCTAGGGCGGCCGCCCAGGCTCGCCCTATGGGTAGATCCGCCTCTGCTTGTATGCCGATATGGGTATTCCTTGTCATTTTAGTCTGTACACGTCATTTTAATGAAGTATTTTTTTCCATGAAGGAGCAATGTCTAAGCATTGTCAATAATGATTACGCACGGTCATTTTAATTGTTCATGAACAACCGTGATGACCTTTGTGCTTGTTAGCTACAGTTCAAGAATTACTGCAAACAGTTTTATCACTTTAGTGCGTGCTTGACCTTGCCATTTGCTCACTTCGCGGGTTTCGGGGAACCCGTCGGGTATCGGGTACCCGGCGGGTCTCGGGTCCGGGTCCGCGAACGTTTGACCCGCCCCGAACCCGACCCGTTGCCATCTTTACTTCTGCTCATGGTTTAGGGATGGCCCCCAACATACATCACAATAGAAGTGCCAAAGTGGTTAGGCCAGACGAGGGCCGTCGCGGAGGAGGTGCATGCGGCGAGGTGTGCCGCGGACGAAGAGAAGAAGCCGGTGGGCGGCGTGGCTGGTTTGAGCATGCTGAGTGGGTTCATGACTTAATCGGGTAAGACACCCGCTATGTCCCGATCTAATGGTTCATATTGCACCTTGGCCAGTCCGACGGCTAGTGGTTTGCAGGCGATGTGGCCCTATCCATTAGCCTGCTTTTGGAGCATAAATCGTATATAGAGAAGATTTGAATGTCTTGAACCCGTAAAATACATGAATTGAAAGAAGAGTATCATGTTGCTGATATCCTTGGAGATACTACAATCAACAATTTGTTTGGGGGAAATGGTAGTTGCATGGTTCAAATTATGTTTCATCATATAGTTGTGCACTTGTTTTTTTCCCATGCTATATGGTCACTTGGAACTACCCCCTTTCATTGCACGAAGAGACCGGTAGTACTCGCCAAGGGCCCAAAATTGGGAACACGTTGCGGTAGCTAGGGTAGTTGAAAACACAAGCACAATTGAAGCATCCAACATGTTCCTATATCATTAAAACATAAGAGTATACAAAAGGTCAGATGGGCCTTGAATCAGGCACGAACAACATAATGAGAATAAGGCTCAATATAACTCTTTTCAAAAAAAAAAAAAAAAGAATAAGGCTCAACTTTTTAGTTCCAAGTCTCACAAGAATGCCTATGGGTTGGCTAAGTAGCATTGTAGCATCTTCGTAATTTCAAAGGACACTAGCTTGAAAAAGTAATAAGATTGTTATTTTAGGAATTTTATTAGAGTTCGGAAAAATTCTTTCTTAAAGAACCTACTTCTTGCTAATGTCAAATTCATCCAAAAACACAAAGATTCGTGAGATTAGCTGAACTGTTTTCAATATGGTACTTTAAATGCAATCAATTGATTTAGGTAACGTGTATAATTGTGTGTTCTCTATTTTTAACGACATTAAGTGAATTATATAAGTTATTATTTGATTTTGTAGCCACTTCGTGTGTCATATATATGATCATATTCATATGCAAGGTAAATGACTACACTAATAAGTCTTAGTGATTCAAAACCGTTTATGCTACATGATACATTTTTACTTCATTATAAAATTTCCACTCAAATTAAAACCAACTGTTGACGGTAGATAACATCTAAAATTAATTATTTATTTTTCTACTAAATAAAGCTTAAATAATATAAAAGATTATTATTACTAATCAATTCCATGAGTTTTGGTATATACTGCGTTTTTGCGGGATGAACTCGAAAAGAGCATAAAAAAGCTGAAAAGAAAGGAAATAGAGAATCGGAAGAAAAGGACCAAAAAAGGTGGTTAGTATAAATTTTAGGGACCTAAAGGATATAAGAAGATAGCTTGCACAGGCCAGGACCCACCTACTAATAGGTGGGGTTGGGCGGCCTAGCTTGTGGGGTGCGTGGCCTCCCCTGGTGGAGACACGTGTCATGCTTCTGGATATGATTAGCAATCAAGTTTAGCCTAGTTCTTAGAATTAGTCTATGATTAGAAATAGATTAGATCTAGTAATGAGTAGATTAGAGGAGCCCCGCCTGTCGGTGCTTCTTACGGTATATTCTAGCGGGATCAAGTTCTTTTCGAGAAGAACTTGCTCTGAGATTCTCTCTGGTGAGTCAACTTCTTATTAAAGTAAGCATTGGTTTATATTGTTCTTCTTGTTTGCAACTCTCTTTTGAGTACTTTAATCATGGCCATTACTTGACTAAGGGAGTAATTTCTAGTGTAAGCACGGTGCTTAGACTAGGGTTATTTGTGTGAATGCCCTCTATTGGTCCCGAATCGGTGGCAGTGTCATGAAGGTGACTTTTATAGCTTCATTGAATCCTCCGTAGCCCACCTCTAGTCAATAGGCGAACAGTAGACTTTCTTCTGTTCTTAGTAAAGTAATTTTGTCTTACTTAATTAAGAATTAGCGTCCTAGATAGAACAATATGAAACAAGGTTTACAGAGATTTGAATTAGATATACTTGAGGAGTCTCCTTTATCTTCTTGTTTCTTAAGTACCTTGATTGTGAAGTTTGGGTTAGGTTAGATCTTAGTTATATTCACCTACTGTTCCTTTGGGTTCGATATTTAAAACCGAGAGTTTATCTTTTGGTGAAGTGCTACAACCGTATTTCTATCTGTGTGTTTGCAGATATTTTATCTTTATTATGTGCATATAATTAATACCAACACCAACATATAGGGTTGCCTTAGGTAAAGTAAGTGCTACTACTAAGACAAGAAAAATGTACACCTACTTGCTGGGGAAACTCTCCTGTTTCCAGTAACTGCAAGTTGATCAATTCTTTTGCCGCACGATGTAGTGGAGTTGGATCTCTCTCAAACTGAGATACAAATAAGGATAGAATAGTATATTCAGAATTTGAAGATCATAGCTAGTATATATATATTGAGAACAAACCAATCAAACCTGTCCAGCATAAATTAAAGCCAACATTGCCCAAGCAGTATTCACTGCATGAGCATAGTCACCTTCAACGTTTTCATAAACCTGTTTAGTATTACAAATGTAAAAATGATCAACAAATTATAGCGGTGAAAGCTCTTGATCATCCTAAAAGAAGCATTACGACATTTAAAATTGATAATAAAGTAATACCTCCCTTTGAAATTACACTTGGCATGTTTAGTTTTGTTAGGACAAGATGTTTGCCTTCCATTGTTCTATTAATATGCCTTTTTATATAATAAAGAATCATAATCATAATCATAAGTTATTATTTTGCAATACAATTCTAGTGATATCAATTCTGTATTAAAAATCATGTATGAATAAATAAAATTGGTCAAACAGGTGTCCTAACAAAATGAACTATGCATAGTCATTTTAAATGAAGGGAGTAGCTCTTCCTATGGATAAAATTTATTGTATAGTATGATTAGAAAGAAATCTAATTATGCATGTATAGTAGTGATTTCTTTGTAGCTTTTTCTATAGAAGAATCGTAAGTTGACAAATTGTGAATATAAATGTTAGTTGTCACACACCTGGCCTATATAAATGGAATGATCTATAGCAAAAAGGGTAACATGATTACCTGAGTTATAAGAGAGTTATGGCTTTCTCCCCACCCACCCATTCTGAGTTGTTTAGACAATAGGAAATTGCATGCATTTCTGATTGAATAACTATTCTCATATGTTCTTCCAGCAGCAACTAATCCTTTAATTGAAAAGAAGGCCGCGTAGGTGAAACATACACCCCAAGTACCCAACCTACCATTGCAAAAAAAAAAAAAAAAAAAAAAAAAAAAACTAATTGTGTTATTATCTGTTGATGAAGTTGGAAAATTGCTTTGAGTGAGGTAAGTAACAATAAATGTTGCATTATGACAAACCATGAGCCATCTTCATTTTGTCTGCTCTCAATAAACCTTGCTGCATTTTCTATGCATTTTTCTATCTCCTCTGCTCGGTATCCAGGATATAGTTCTTTGAACAACACAAGAGCTTGAACCACTGACCCAGTGCATTCTGGATATCTGTAAATTTATGGTATGCTTTGAATTAATTAATTAATTTCAAGTGATGAAGTATAAATCATTGTAGAAGTATTTGTGCTGAATAATATGTCACTTTCATCACTTACGGATAATCAACCACGCTGTTTGGAAAATTCTCACATGGTCCGAGAATCTAAGTTATTCACAAGAAAATATGTCATTGCAGTGGATTGAAACTAGGTAATAAAACCACAGCTGATACCTAGTAAATTGGAAAGGATCAAAGCTAGAAAGAGATGGAACGCGTGCTCACCGTGTAAAGCACAACTAGGTTTATTTCTTGTTGGCCAAATACAAACTTCAGTGTCCAATATATGCAGCGGCCCCTAACATACTGAGCTCACAATCTACCTAGTGAGTTGAGGTTCTAAACAAACTAAGGGTTTATTTGTTGAGTTGCAGCCTTTTCACGTTCATTTTCTCACAAGCCTGCTTTCCAACTTTCAAAAACCAACTCTACAACTATCATGTGTCATCGTGTGAGAGTTAGGCCACATGCTTTAGTGCTTATTGAGACACCGGTACTTGCTCCTAATTAAACAAAGGACTTGTAGTCTTTACATGACCACCAAAATGGTGAATTTCAAACTTTAGAAACAAAATAGGTTTGATAAGAAGACGAAACATAGTATAAAAAATATAATCCAATTAGTACACCTTTTTTTTTATTAGGTATCCTAGAATCCATTTTCACGCTAAAAAAATGTGATATGTATCTTTGGATCACCACTGGCATAGGAGGATTACAAATAAGGGATCGTGCAAAATTAAAATGATATTGGCAAGAAAATAATGTATCCTTAACATTACTAATAACATATATGGAAATGCTTTCGTATGCTAGCTGTACAATCGCTACGCTTCTCTTTAGAAATGCATGTAGGAAATTACCTCTATCCAAGTATCAGTTCTCCTGGGTTCATATGTAGAAAAGCTACCATCATTGTTCTACAATGTAAAACGGATATCCATTAACACCTTTGAAACTTAGAATCACGTAGCAAAGAGCGGGCGGTGCAAATTTGAGGTTCATGGGGCAACCCTAATACATGGCATAGTGAAATTATTATTTCATATTAGTTTCTACTATTATTTTGACAATCCAAAAGTGATGAAAATCAACACACGTATATATATAGATTCAAATTAATAGCCATGATACTACATTCATAAACCTTTGATTCCTAGAAGGATTATTAACACTACTACACAAATCTTTACTGTGACCTTTTGAAAACACCCTCCAAGGTGGGCAAGAATTTTAACTGCCTCCTAACGTTGGGAACTATCCGAGGTTGTTGCTTTTTATTAACCGAGGTGATTACAAGCAATCGCCTTCTAAAATCTATTTAACCGAATGCCTCAATTTTCAGAGGCGGGCCTCCTAAATTGGCCTCCTTGAAAAAATGTCGAGGCCCAATAAGTCCACACAAGCCTCGGCTTGTAGTCCAATGGTAGGGCGGTCCCCACCGGGTTCAAAGCCTTTCGATTGACATGTTCAATGGTGAGAGAACAGAATGCTAAGGGGTAGGGTTTAGGGTGTTCCTCACCTCGTGTTGTGAGCGTCTGCTGTGTCATTCCTACGTAATGCTCCTTAGGGTTTCCTCACCTCACTCCTCTCTCCTCTCCTTGCTCCCACTCCTCTCAGTCATTGCTCCCTCTCTCATCCGCCACATCACACTCCCTCACACTACGGCCCAACGCTCCCTCACTAAGCCCGGCGTCACCCCCGCAGGATGACATTAATTCCCTTCCCCACACATCACCTCCTCCCCAGCCCGATGCTACCCTCACCTAGCCCAGTGCCACAAATTCCCCACCTGATGGCGCCCCCTCCTCCACACCCCTAGATCCAGTGTGCCCCCACCTGTAATGGCCCATAGGGCTTCCTTTTCCTATCGGCATGGATGGCACGACGAAGAGGTATATGACCCTCAGAATCTCTCCTATTAGATCCAAGGCAGTCCATCATCACTCTCCCTCTCTCCCACGTAGATCGACAATGAGGCGGACCCGGCAGGAAGGGCCCTTGGAACAACTCCTTGGAGGCGGATCCACCATTCCCCTGCCTCTCCTGCAAGTAGGTGCCCGAATTTAGCGAGCAGGTGCCCGAATCTACTGCTTGGTGCCTAGTTTAGCAAGCGGCTACAACGATGCATAGGGCGAGCTGTGGCCACGGTGCGTGGATGGGCTCACCGGGCTTATATATAGGTTTTCATTTTTTATTTAATTTACCGAGGTGGGCATCCAACCGCCTTGGAAAAGTTCTCATTTACCGTGACCTTTGGTCTAAGGCGGTTGCGATAACCGCCTCTGTAAATCGAATCCACCCGGCTCGGTAAAGATCGATTTGTGTAGTGTTGTAAGTCTGACAATGCAGATTCATTTGGTACTAGCAGGATGGCTTTTATGTCATGCACAAGCATACATATTTCATTATTACTAATAATTATTTTACTTTCAGTTCTCCCGCTGCAGTATTGCTTGTAACTAAAAATCTTTATTGTCATTATAACACAACCATAACTTTTTTTTATATATTTTTCAGGATTAATAAGTGATACAAAAATGTGAAATCATGTTACATGGTTTAGTTTTGGGGAATCCTTACCTTGAGAGATAGAAGAAAATCAACGGCATCATGCAGCCTTTCACTTTGTATCGGATCTCCAACAACTGTGCTTGAGATCTTTGATAACAAAAGTACAGCCTACAAATAAAGTTCCCTAAGATTTCTATATAAATTCCAGAATCACATGTGAATAATAAATAGACAAAGCCACATTTTTCATTAATATGAACTTCTACATTTTTCACTAGGTCACTATTCGAGGGGTGACCTAGTGACCAAGGTACGTTTAGCGTTTATGACAAAATTGCTTGGTTGTGAGTCTTGTGGTCAAAACAAGAGACACAAAACAAGAACAGAATGGACCTCAAGTGCTTCTGCTGTAGTGTCGGATACCGCCCATCCATTATCTGCGGATGAAAGAGTCCATGAACCCTTTGATCCATGGCGATGCCAATACTTTTGGTCACCTGGGTGATTCTTCAAAATCTTTAAGGACAAACATCTTGTGTTAGATTATGTTCTACATGGTTAAGTAAAAACTAGGCTATATGGGGGTGTGACAAAAATAAACCTGTGAGCGTCTCATGAATTCATGGGCTCTCTTAATAGTTGGACCATACTCATTTACAAGATCCGTCACACAAAATGCTTGAATTATGAATGCTGTCTCCCAGCTCTGACAGCCATCATAGACCTACCACCATGAATCAATAGAAGATGTACAAATTGTTTGCTCCGTTATACACACGAACTTATCATTACATATATAGAATGACTTTGTTTATTATCACCCCTTGGAATTTGATTAAGGGCAAGCTTTGCAAAATGTTCTAATTCCTATATTATACATGTAATGTACACATATCATGGAAAGGAGGTCATACATCATTTTTTCATCAATAATCTACAATAACCACAATAACATTAAATATCAAAAGGAAAACATTTCTTTTTGCTGATATTAAATATCAAATTTCCTGATATTAATTATTGAAAGGAATTTTTTTTTTGCTGATATAATATGATCATAACTCATTAGATTAGTATAGCGCACCCACAAATCATAAAACCCATACAAGAAGAGATCTATAATAATAAAAAAGAATCTAAACTATAACTTTATAATAAAAAATTATTGATTTTTTTTTCAAGACATTACAACGAGTTTATATAAAGCCTTGAAAAAAGAAGCTAATTGCATACATTTAGTAGAGCAACAAGTATAGTCATTGAGGAGAATGGAAAAGTGATACCGCACCTGTCCTTTCATACCATCTTCTGAAAGCCACAAGAAGTCGGGTATCCTTGCAAGGTGGCACTTAAATGCATCTGAATTCGGATCTTCTAACCAGGAGCAGATGATGTTTAAAGGCTACACAATAAATGATTGTTAAATAAGCAAACACCAAGCATTTAAAGGCTAAACAAAAGTGATAGTATTTATAATAAAAAAGTTGGATAAGACGAGAGGTCAAACACAATTTTTTCGAGTCAGCGTTTATTTTGGGACGGAGGGAGTAGTGTATTTGGTACTTTGCTGACGTAAACCATATAGATCATGACACATGAGAATCAATATAAACACCACAACATCATCAACACCTTGGCATTGAGGTAACGCTTCACCATGCACACACACCATCATCTACTTTTGTTGAGTAAATACACCATTCATATACTATGTGTCATGGTGTCCGGAACTGTTATGAGCCATTGTCACTATATGTGAATCTAGGCACAGTGACTAAACTTTATGGGTGACTAAAGGAACCAAACAAGGTTATTTGGACCCACCTACTAATAGGTGATTGGATAGTTGACTGAATGTGTACATGAACTATTAGCACCTATTAATAGCTCTTCACTAACTAATGAACCATTGTTAGCACCTCCACTTGATAATAGTTATTAGCAAGTCTATTAATTAGTATGCCTATTTTGATCTGTCACCTACTAAATTTAGCTACTATAAATGCTAATTGACCAAACATGCTTGGGCAATACTATGACACTCCCTTTACTTATTAGGAGGGTAATACCTCAAACAAATATAATCCATTATTTTCCTAGATTTTATGAGTTAATTATTAATTATTCTAGGAAAATAAAAATAGATATTTACCCCAATAAAGTTCTTTTTTATGTTGGCCACATACATTGGCCACCTACATTGACGTTCATGTATAAGAAAATATAGTTACTTTATGTTAACTATGTTATGTCATATCCAAAGTTACAAAAAAAGACTGACCATATCTAGTAGATCATATATGCATCAATTAGTTTTCAAGGAAGATATTTATATCTAAAATTTCTTTATTTATCCTATTTATAAAACTTAAAATTAAATAATATATTTCATCTATTACTTCCTATATATAGAAACTAATAGATGACTATAACGATCTAACTAAATAAACTGCTCATAGTTATTTGGTAGTATCACAACAAAGCTAAAGTATTAATAGCTTGATTTTCATGGACATTACCTTACTACCGGCGGTTAAGCAGA
The DNA here is from genome assembly GCA_015847255.1 of Hyparrhenia diplandra. Taxonomy (NCBI): domain Eukaryota; kingdom Viridiplantae; phylum Streptophyta; class Magnoliopsida; order Poales; family Poaceae; genus Hyparrhenia; species Hyparrhenia diplandra. The sequence continues at coordinate 55,363 of JADLZK010009724.1, forward strand.
TATATTGTGAGTTCTCATCCTCATAATGGATATGCTCCATGAGCCTATTTAGAGCTTTCTCCCTGAGCTTGTTAATGGGCCAACTGCTCAACAATGGCTCCACAAATTTGTAGAGAAAAGTCCAAATGGCATTTTGCAAAGGTGTGCGTGGAATGAGGAGGTCCTCCTAAAATGACCAGAAAAATAGAGGATTATTAGAAACAAAAATCAAATCAAAAGTCCATGCTCTAAAAGCATCTTCACCGGATCTCTCATACTGCATCTCCTATAAATTGCTTTAAAGAGTACCTAAAATCAATTTAAGATATAGCAATATAGAAGAGCACTGCTGCAGCAGATTACATAAAACTTGTTTTGTATATTTCCTTATGGGTAGGGGAGAGGGTGTTGTCTCTATTATTTAAGAGAGAGGATTCTTCTTTTAGAAGATCTCTTTAAAAATATAGGTATAGCAGATGAGATAGGAGATATGCTATAGCTCTCCTAAAATACTACTTTTTAGTTTCCGATGGAGACGCTCTTAGATACAAATTGATGTATGCCCTATATCTGAAGTGTTCTTTTTCCCTATAGACTATAGTCTTTCCCCCTACTAAGAGAGATAAAGAAGTTATGTCATGCATTGAAATGTGCAAAAAGCTTTAATCCTCTTCTCAGTTTTGCCCCTCTCATCTCCATGTGATGCCTTGTAATACCTAGAAGCTTAATTAAATGTGGCTACCAGATATGCCCTAAGGTCAATCTCAGTAAGGAGTCTCATAGTGTTTTTCTAAGAATTCTGCTCAAATAAATGGCAATGAAATTTAAATGAAACAACCACTTTCAGTGCATAGTTTCATTCTACGAATAGCCATAGGCATTGATCAAAGCAGAAGCTAGGATATTAATTTTTATTCTCTTTCTAAAAATGGTTCATTCTACAATTTCATGAAAATTTGTTTCCATGACTCATTGTGAGTTGGTAACTGTCCCAGAAGAGAGTTTCATAGGGATGGACTCTATCAAGCCGAAGCCCCCTGACCCGCCTCTTCCCTCCATCGTCCCCCAAGTGCCCCCAACTCTGAATCACCCAAATCCACAACAACTCAAGCCTTCTAGCATCAACCAAGCTCAGATCCACATCCTCCTCCCCTTGATCTACCCATCCATGGGTGTATCTCCCATTCTCACCCAACAACCTGTGAGCCCGCCAACCATGCGCAGCTTCGTGAACCCGTTGTCGGAGGTCACCTTGGATCTGGCAGTCAACTCTTGCTCTACCTCCAGCGCCCTTGGGGCCTCCTCCCGCCCGAGACGAGTGTTCCCGGTAGCGCACCAGTCCACCGGCGACCATTAATGTGGGCACCCTGCCATCCAAGAGGGCTGACTTTGGCGGCTGCCGCAGCTCTTCGTCGTTGCCGCCTTCTGCTGCCCCTGTGCCGCTCTGCCAAGTGACCCAGTCCGCCAACGCAGGACGTCGCCGCCGGAGAAGGCGCGGCAGATCGTCGCCGACCATCTTTGGGGCCCGGTGCCTCCCCGAAGACTGCCGCGGCACCCGGGCCTCCTCCTCTCTCTCTCTCTCTCTCTCTCTCTCTCTCTCTCTCTATCTCTCTATCTCTATCTCTACGGCAGGCCGCAGAGACCGTGGCACGGGCACCGAGCTCAGGCCAATCCATCTCGGGGAGGGCTCTTTGTTGCCTGTGGCGTCGTCATGGTCCGGCCCCTTTCCCTCATCGAGCACCATGGCTTCAACCCCTACAAACACCAGGCCTTCACCGCTTCCCTTGGTCTTGAGGTTGGGGAGACCTCGGCCAGGGTTGAGGCGACCGGTCGCGGTGGTGCCCCTTATGCGTCGGGCAGTGGGAGCTCTTCTGGTTGTGCCATTGGCGCGCCTACCAAGGTGCTCCCTGGTGCCTGGGATTCAGTTCTAAAGGAGCAGCAGACGGTGGCCATGGATGTGGTGGTGGCCATCCCACAGCCGCCCAGCGCCCAGAGCAAGAACTCCACTACGGCCCTGCCCTTCTTCCCCCACTCTACAGGGAGGTCCAAGGAGCAAAGATGGGGCGATGACTACCTCACAGACTACTCCAAGTTCAACAATGATGAGCTCGTCGAACCGCCTCCTGTGGCGTGACATTCGTCGATGGCCTCCGTTGTGCCCGCACCTCCTCCCCTCGTCGATGGTTCACCCGCAAGGCGTATGTCGCACTACCTGCTGGCCATGCACCATGCCATCGCGCCGGTTGTAGGCTCCACTTTGGGAGTGGCTACGACGGACGACTGCCAAGCTATCGGTTTGGGGTGCGGGGCCTCTACCCCCGTGCGCCTGCGTCATTGGAAGCGCTGATGGAAGAGGAGGTTGGGACGCTACATGACAGCCGCCTTTGTTCTTAGTACACCACTCTAAGCTCCACCGTTGTAGCCGGTGCCCTCCCGGCAGCTCGCCATGGGGGCTTCTAGGATGTAATCGAACTATCCCACTTCTCTTAATGCAGTACGGGCAAAGCCTGCTTTCAAAAAGAGAGAGAGAGAGAGAGTTTCATCCTCATGAAACTTATTTCTTTTATCTCTTTTTTAAATACGATGTCATGTCATGTCATGTCATCAAAAATGTCTATGTAGAATCCTACTAAATGCGGATAAAACTTGGATGAAACTCCCACTGAGATCGGCCTAACAATCAAAGTTTTTCTTTCACACAATGTATTTCTTTTTTACCATTCACAAACCGGATCATAAATAATCAATAGGTAATCGTGCTGGCCATGTTGCACCTTATTTTATTTTTGGGCTAATTACTCCATAGACTTGGGCCATATCCTCACAATTACTCACCTTGGCACAAGCACTACGAGCCATGGTCCAATCAATCTTGGCGTACGCTGTGTTATAGATTTCCTCTCTCAGGGCCAGTATGGTTGGTGTAATTGGTCCAACAAACCGCCTGCCGTAAAGATAGGCTACAGGTAGAAAAAACATACGGCACAAGCACCAAAGCTTCCCTACAAAGAAATTAAATTCAACTTACACTTCAAGGATAAACCTCATTGAAGCTAATAATAATATCATTATTGTCAGTACAGTGAAAACAATACCTGGGTAAAATGGAAGAACACCGGGGACTAACCATAGTTCAGGAAAATATGGATTATTTCCAGACCAATCATACACTCCGAGTATCTTGGAATGGTTCAAAAATAAGTTTGTATCAAATCACATTCACAAAATAATCTAGACATTGGGTGAGAATCTGTATCTCCTAATGAACATTACTTATCCTAGCTTAAACAATTGAGTTTTGTATATGCATAGTCATATAGAGAAGGTTTTAAAACTTTCGTTTGGGTAATGACAATGACAATTTTAAATGTGAAAAAATATTACTGTAAATAATTTACAAGTTTAGTCAAAATTTACAAGTCTGTTTTTATTATTATATGTTTGCAATAGAGCGATCACAATAAACTATGCCTGTGTTTTGATGCATACCGAGAGATATATTTTTCCCCACTGAGGCATTGAAGTTGCATCACCATGGGATAGAATCCAAACACGTCCTTTAGAAAGTGCGGTGTTCTTGTCATTTGGCTCCTCACCGAGGAGCCTTAAAGCGATGTAATTTAAGCATGTACCAAACATGCAGCTGGAGCCCCGAATAGATGAGCCCCATCCACCATCTTCATTCTACATATTTAATTACTATTAGTATGAATGTTTAGCTTAATTAAGTAGAATTTCATTACCCATAGTGTGATAATCGTGCAAATTAGACTTGTGCTAAGCATGAAAAAATAATAGTATAGGATTCAAATCTACTAGGCCAAGTGCCAAAAAGATAAAACAAAGTAGTAAAATGGAAACCATAACAAAGCGTTGTCATTTTATTTGCTTTTTCCGTTGCAAGTTAAATAAAGGTTTTAAGGGTAGTGTTTTGATTCAAGTGAAAGTTGAAGACTTATTAATCTTGGTGTTTTATTTCCATCTAGACAGGTGAAGGACTAGGTGTAGCAGTTGGTGGATTGCAGCCATGGAGACTTAGCGCTACCCTCGTCCAACATCATTTCTTTAAACTTTGCGCTGACGGGTACTTCTTTTCTTTCTAAAAATAAACAGTTAGCCTCCATATGTTGTTACTATATATATGTTACAGTATTATTGGGTGCATGGGCACTCCATCTCTTTTATTCCCTCCATTCCAAATTATAAGACTTTCTGGCTTTTCTAGATGCATTTCTTTTACTATCCATATAGTTATACACTATGTTTAGATACAAAGTAAAAAAAATGTATCTAGAAAAGCAAGAAAGTCGTATAATTTAGACTAGAGGTAGCATTAATTTGTTGCTAACTCTACTAGTCCGATTCGATGCTACCTAGTAGTTATATAGAGAGGTTCTCTCTTTTTCCTCTTTTTTTGCGCCCTCCCGGGCCGGACGAATCTCGGTCCTTGCCGGGCGATGACGTCAGTAGAACCTTTGTTTACCTGGAGGTGCTGGGGTGTAATAAGTCGGTCCGTGATAGAGTTGGATGCACTTTTCACGGTCTAAAAATATACTATCTCCGTTTCAAATTGTAGTTCACTTTAGATTTTTCGAGATACATAGATTTTCAGCTAGTTATACACTATGTCCAGGTACGTAGTAAAAGAAATGGATCTAGAAAAGCAAAAATAAACTACAATTTGGAACGGAAGAAGTATATAATAATTAGATAACATGCCTGATGGTTGTAGATGTAACGGCACATCTCACGCCGATGTTCCGAAGATATAACAACATCGAGTGATCTGGTGACGTACAAAGCAATTATCTGCCATGAGCATATTAAACTGTAATGATTAGACGACCTAAATAAATCATTAAAGGGAGAAATTAAATGCAAATACAATAATTAATATATATACACACAGCGCAGGGAATCAATCAATTTAAAATCTTGATCACGATTCACGTCCTGCATGCGTACTGTACCAGGGTAGGGCCGACGATGGTGATCCCGCTGAAATCACCGGGCCAGTGCCCATCGGTCGATTGTAGAGAAGAGAAGTGATCTAGAGCTCGCCTCAGGGAATTGAGCACCATCTCTTCTGTCACCTGCTCATCCTCTTGGATCTTTTTCAACTGTGGCTGAGGATGACGACCGTCTCTTCTGTCTTGCTTTGCAAACTGCAACATATATTTATACATATATAGCTAGCATCGATCGATGTCTATAATTAATCTAAAACTACAGTGAGGACGTGTATGTAACTACCTGCATGCGCATGAGGAGGTCGGCGGAGTTCCTGCGCTCGAAGCGGTGGTCGGTGAAGTCGCGGCGGAGCCTCTCCACCTCGGCGTGCTCCTCCGGCGTGCCGAGGCCGGGATCAAACTCCCAGACGGCCCGCCCCAGGAAGCCGTTGGTGGACTGCAGCCATGGAGACTTAGCGCTACCCTCCCCCACCGTCAGCCTCCACATGCTGCTGGCTGCTGCTCCGACGTGCCGAGGCCGGGATATAATGAGAGAGCTTAGCTTTGCTGCTGTCTAGCTCCTGCGGAGGCACGTAGTCCAGCACATGCATATGCACGTAGATGCTAGTGCGCTTTAAAGGCAACGCGATCAAGGCTCTGTCCTCATCACGTGTGTGCCATACCGGCAACGGCATCCTTAATTGTTTTTTTCCACTTGTGGAAACAATGCCGTATTTGGCGTTCTCCAAAACTAGTAAGGTTATTTGGGCCTTTTTTTTTTTTTACAACAAACGATGTTGATTTAGAGCAAGTATAATAAAGGGTTGTAAGCCGACTAAATGTTGAGGTGGGGAAGAGAAAGGAGGAGAGAGAGGAGAAGCGGGCTATAAGTTTTACAGCCGGTTTGGACACAAGAACCCAGACTATTTGTTAGATAGACATGTGGGTCATACTGTGAAGAGCTTACTATTATACGGGTGCGCTGTAAAAGGAGGAGAGAGAGGAGAAGCGGGTTGTAAGCTTTCCTCATTGTTGCTGCCGCCTCCACGCCGGATCTGCCTCCTCCTCACCTGATTCGGGCTACTCCTGGACAAATCTGGTGGGGGTTGCCAAATCCAGTGTGGGGACGAAGAATCCATGTTGGAGGCAGCGGATCAGGACTAGAGGCGCTGGATCGGGTGGAAGGCGACGGATCCATGGAGGGAAGATGGGTGGGAAATAGGAGGAAGTCGGCGTCGGGCGAAGGGAGTGAGGGAGAGAGTACAACGGGGAAGCATCCGCGTCGGGCGAGGGGAATGAGGGAGAGTACGACGGGAGAGGAGAAGTGGAGGCCGGTGGCTAGGTGAGTGGAGTGGGAGTTAGGGTTTGGGGGTTGTATATATACGGGGAACATGTTAATAGGCCGACCTAGGCTTTTTTCATCATATAGTAGGATGGAGTCTTTTATTGGTGGTGGACCATTTATAAAAACCAACACGGTTAGTCGATTTACCATGGCGGTTTTTATAACCGCCACGGTTAATTTGAACAACCACCACTGTTAATAAAATAAAAACGCCTTGTAAAAGATTTTTTTAAGTAATACCGGGTGTTCATCCCCTTGAAGAATGAAGCTAAGAAGAACGAGGATAAAAGATCAACATGTAAATAAAAAATCGTGATGTGTAGGACCCACTAAATAAAAGAAGAAATATTTTAACTAGAAGAGGAGACAGGTTGTTGTATCACTTGGCTGCAAATAGCTTACTTAAATGATTTTGCATGATGGTCCATTTAGATCTACCGTGGCGGGCACAAACGCCTGTCACGATACCGGAGTCACGGTTAATGCCAGATTAACCGTGGCAGGCGCATTTTGCCTGCCACGGTTAATGAATTAAAAAAACAGACCAAAGCTTGTCTAGACCCGGATATGGGCCTACGGGGCCAAGTAGCGCCGCCAGTGCCGCCGCCGGCCATGAGCTTGGGCACCGCCGGATCTAGGGTTTGCATCCGGTTAGACAAGGTCGTAGTGAGTCAGCACTTGAGTTCATTAGGCGTTGTAAAGAAATTAAGAACCGATGTTTTCATTTGATGATTTATGAGCGTGATTTAGTAGATATATGCCTTAACGGTTTGCATCCTAAGATTAGAGATAAGCTTTAGCATATTCAATTTACTACTTTGCCTCATTTACTTGAGAGAGCTATTGTTGTTGAATCACGTTTGAATTCTCAAGATAATGAATATAGATCTCGTCGTTCTAACATGCACAATGTGGACGATAATTCTTCATCCTACGATGAGAGTAAAGAGGTAATGGCTGCTGAAATTAGGTGGTCGACTAAAAATAAACAAGTATCTTGCCCTTCTTTGAAGCCGATTAATAAAAATCGGAATGAGGAAGTAAATTTTACTTTCGATGTATCTAAATGTGACTGCATTTTTGATGAGTTGTTGAAAATCGGATGCATTAAGATTAAGTATACTATGCCTTCTGCAGATGAGTTGAAAAGGAGGGCTTTTTGCAAATATCATAACACTAATTCTCATGCAACTAATAATTGTAATGTCTTCCGTCGACAGGTACAATCGGCGCTTAATGAGGGCCGATTAAGTCTTACCGACATGAAGCTAGACAAGGATCCTTTTCCAGTGCATGTGATTGAAGCTAAGAAGCCCGAAGACAAGACACTTGAGGCTAAGGCTCCCGCTATCTTGATCCGTCCTAAGCAAGCTGCTACAACTCAAGGCAAGAACGTGATCATTAGTGAGCCTCGCCCTGTACCGAATGTTCCTAAGAATTCGGGGCGGCAAGTGTTGGCTGAAAAGAGTGAAGAAGGCAAGACAAAGCTTACTATTAATGCAAGCTCGGTGCAAGCGTTGCAGCGTCAAGCATGGCTAGATGGTCGCACGACACAGGAAACTCCAGCTAGGCCGATTAGTCCAATCGGCCAAGATGGTGAAGCCCAGGTGACAATTAAGCCCATTGAACCGACTACTTCAGTCGGGTCAGCTGGCCCTGAGGGTTCTAACTCCCTCACTTCCGGTGTGCATGTTCTAAAATCTTTTGTTCCACAGAAACCGGAGGTGGAAGTTTGGAAGACTAATGAGCCAAAAGTGAAGAAGCAAGTCATGAAGCCCCAGTGCACTTTTGATCGACTTTTGGCCAAGTACAAGAAGCAAAAAGGCCGATTCTGAGAATCGACCGATTCTGATAATCGACCAATAAAAAAAAAGAGTCTACGCCTCCTAAGCGTGATGAAGCAAAGAACAAGCAAATGGCTATGACTCCTTCAAATGTTTCGTCTTTTCTGCAGGTTACACGTCCACGGGTGACCCGTTGGGGGCCACCACTACCACTAGTGGCGCCACCACCACAATGGGGACCGAAGGGAGTGTTCGTGCCTTATCCTTCAACGCCTAGGATGGAAGGAGTTGCTGGTCCTATGGTCAGGACAACCGTGTTTAGCCGATTGGGTCATCAATCGAGCCCTAGCGGCATGCTAGGAAAGAAGGAGATACCTACCTCTCGTTCACTCGCACTCGAACAATCGGTGAAGGCACCCATGAAGCAAGTGAACATCCCCAAGAGGATAGAGGTGATCGAGAAGCCTGCTCCGATTGCTACTTCCCCACCTTCCATTATTATCGGTTCGATGACAGCTCCTATCGGTAATGTCAACAAACCGATTGTGATTGGGGGCAAGAGCCTTCAAATGATAGAGATCAAGTCATGGAGGAGGTTGCTGAAGTTCAAGACAAGAGAGAGAAGCCTGTGGATCCTCGGTACTAACAACCCAAGTGGTATCCAGTCGGGATTGATAAGACACAGAAGAGGAAGCTTCAGTGAGCCCGACAAAAGATGCTCAAGCGCATGGCTTCTACTCAAGGGTAGGGGCCTATCTTGCCTGAGATTGTTCAAGAGATCAAGCGAAAGAATGCTGAAATGATCGTTGCTGCCGGCGAGTCGTCTAAACCGATTACTAAATCAATTAAGTCGGTTGTGGCTCACGAACAACCACCCAAGCCTGTAGAAGAAGTGCCCAAGCCAACCATTGACCTTTTGGCACTTCTAGCAGGCAGGACAGCCAAGCTAGCTGAGCAAGTTGCTAACTCGACCAAACCGGTCGACGGGGCTGCTAAGGCCCAAGAATCAGATGTGCCGACTTCCGAGTCGGTTGAACCGATTCCTACTATTTCTGATGTCACTACAGGTGTGTCTGGAGATTTCACTGCTACTATTTCTGCTATGGTCGGCATTGAGACACTAGCCGGTCCTGATGAGGAGATGGTGGATTATGAGTCTTCATCGACACATGCCGAGATGAACACTATCTTTCTCTCCGCCGATTATTATGTGATCGGGTAGGGAGATGATGAGGCGGCGGCTGCTGCAGAGATGACATTTGGAGTGGAGGATGCTATATTCAAGAAGCCCGCTGTGCCTGTCAGACATCTCAAGCCTTTGCATGTGAAGGGACACATGAACGGAACACCGGTCCGGAAGATGCTAGTGGATAGTGGCGCGATTGTCAATCTTATGCCCTATTCATTATTCAAGAACCTTGGGTGCAAGGAAGAAGAATAGATCCAAACCAACATGACCATCACCGGCATGGGAGGAGGTGCACCAATTCATTCCAGGGGCATTGTCAACATCGAACTAACCGTTGGAAGCATGACCATGCCTACCGCATTCTTTGTCGCCGATGTGGAAGGTAGCTATGATCTCATACTTGGTCGTGATTGGATTCATGCCAATCTGTGTGTTCCTTCTAGCTTGCACCAATATCTCTTCCAATGGGTGGGAGATGCCATAGAGATCGTTCATGCGGATAATTCGGTTGAGATTTCTACAACTGATGCTACGCCAAAGGGGTCTGGATTCGCTTGTCTTTCAAGTAGAGATCTATTCGATTATCGGTACATTAGCTATGATGAGCGTGGATTTGTACCTGTATCATTGAAACCGATGGATAATCGGTTCAATGTCATATATAAACATTGTTTATTAATGGAAGACAAGTTACAATGGTTAAAGCATAGGCTTGAACACTATCGGACTGAAAAGACCGATTCCTGTGAAGCTATCGATGACTTTGATGAGCTCAATAAGTTGGGCGAAGGTTTCACGTCGGCCGACCCTTTGGAACAAGTTGACATTGGGGATGGTTCTATACCGCGGCCGACATTTGTGAATCAAAACTTGGATGCCGATTACAAATCTAGGTTAATTGCGCTTCTCAAGGAATATGTTGATTGTTTTGCATGGGACTATATGGTGATGCCTGGGATAAGCCGAGATCTTGTTGAGCTATCAAGAAGGGGTTCAGACCATACAAGCAACCCCCAAGGTGCTTCAGTTCGGCCATCAAGGACCGAATCAAGGAGGAGATTGATCGGTTGCTTAAGGCAAATTTTATCCTCCATGCAGGTATGCAGAGTGGGTCTCTAATATTGTGTCGGTTGAGAAGAAAGACACCAGGCAGATTAGAGTGTGCATTGATATTAGAGATTTGAATAGAGTCACTCCCAAAGATGAATATCCTATCTATTGCCGACATGCTGATTAATGATGCTTCGGGGCACAAAGTTATTAGCTTTCTTGATGGTAATGCTGGTTATAATCAAATATTTATGGTGGAAGAAGATACCTCCAAGACTGCTTTTATTTGTCCTAGGTTTATTGGCTTGTTTGAGTGGATTGTCATGACTTTTAGACTCAAGAACGCAGGTGCCACCTATCCAAGAGCTATGAATCTTATCTTTCATTATCTAATTGGGGTGATTATGGAGGTGTACATTGATGATGTGGTGATTAAATCGGCTTCCCATGATCCTCATTTAGCTGATTGTGTCTTGCTTTTGAGAGAATGTGATATTATGGTTTGAAGATGAATCCGCTCAAGTGTGCCTTTGGAGTGTCGGCTGAGAAGTTTCTTGAATTTATTATTCATGACAAAGACATAGAGATTGATCCCAAGAGGATAGAGAAGATCAAGGCAGTTCAAGCACCTCAATGTAAAAAGGATTTGTAGAAATTCTTAGGAAAAGTGAACTACTTGAGAAGATTTATTGATAACTTGTCTGGGAAGATTATTCCTTTTACCCCCATACTTACGTTGAAGAATGAAGCTAATTTTGCCTGGGGAGCAAGCCAACAATTCGCATTTGATAAGATAAAGGAATATTTGTCTTCGCCACCTGTTCTTCGCGCGCCTAGAAGGGGAGTACCTTTCGATTGTATATTGTCGCCGAAGATAAGGTGATTGGGGATGTTCTTACTCAAGAAGATGAAGGAAAGGAGTATGTTGTTGCCTATCTTGGTCGTCGTCTTCTTGATCCCGAGACAAGGTATGCCCATATTGAGAAATTATGTCTATCACTATATTTTGCTTGTTCCAAGATGAGACACTATCTTTTGTCAAGCACATGTGTGGTAGCATGCCAAGGCGATTTATTAAACATATGTTGCATCGGCCAATCCTTTCTAGAAGGGTGGGCAAATGGGCATACGCTTTGATTGAATATGACTTGACTTTTGAACCATTGAGAATTTTAAAGGATCAAGTTCTTGCTGATTTTATCATTGAGCATGGTATTAATCTTGAATATGAGGTGGATTATGTCACTTCTACCCCATGGCGGTTATATTTTGATGGATCGGTTTGCAAAGACGGTGCCAGAGTTGGAATTGTTCTTGTTAATTCTTATGGTACTGAATTTCCTATGTCAAGCCGATTGGATACTAACAATCAAACCGAATATGAAGCTCTCTTGTTCGGTTTGATCTTGTTAGAAGCTATAGGAGTTGAACATGTTGAAGCATTTGGTGATTCATTACTTGTGGTGCAACAAGTTTCTGATGAATGTCAATGTTTAGATGGATCACTTCGTGTTCACCTCGATATTTGCCTTGATTTAATTGGTAAATTTGCCGAATTCAAGATTCGGCATATTCCAAGAGAAGAGAATCATAAGGCCAATTTCTATGCTCAACGTGCTTCCGGTTATATCAAGGAGGAGGATCATTTGCATGTGAAATATGTGCAAAGAGCAAACTTGCTTGCTCAAGAGGCATCCGGCTTTGAGATAAAAGATAAACATTTTCATTTACAACATTTGGCGATGCATGAAATTTTGTTTGTTTCAGATCCAAGTAAAAATTTGGTTCAACCAAGTTTAATTGGACAAACCGATGTTACTAATTAATGATTTGGGACAAAGCAAAGTAGAATTCTTTTGAATCGGTCTATTTCTGTCTTAGACAATGGTAGTACCGATTTGGAAGATTGGAGAACTCCTCTCTTGTCTTTTTTGAAAGATCCTAGTGCTAAAGTTGACAAGAATGTTCGGCGGCTTGCTTTCAAGTATACATTGAATAATGGTGAGCTATATCAGAGGACCGCCGAAGATTTGTTGCTAAAGTGCTTAGGGGTTGATCAAGCAAGAGTGGCAATGGGAGAAGTTCATGAAGGGATTTGTGGTACGCATCAATCGGCTCCGAAGATGAAGTGGTTGTCAAGAAGGCCTGGTTTTTATTGGCCTACTATGATGGCTGATTGCTTTCGTTACTACAAAGGTTGTGAAGAGTGTCAACGGTTTGAGAATATTCAGTTAGTGTCGGCTGCTATGCTTCATCCGATCATCAAACCGTGGCCTTTCCGTGGTTGGGGTTAGACTTTATTGGTCAGATTCATCCTCCATCTTCAAAGGGGCATAAGTTCATCTTGGTTGCTACCGACTACTTCACTAAATGGTCGGAAGCGGTTCCATTGAAGAACATGACACACAAGGAGGTAATTGAGTTCATCACCGAGCACATTATTCAAAGATTCTGCATTCCCCAAACATTAACTACGGATCAAGGAACGTCATTTATGGTGAAGGAGGTAAAGAATTTTGCAGAATCATATAAGATTAAGATGCTCAATTCATCTCCATATTATGCTCAAGCCAATGGTCAAGCGGAATCCACAAACAAGACTTTGATCAAGCTTATCAAGGATAGATGAACATCCAAGAAGGTGGCATGAGGTCTTGTCAGAGGCTTTGTGGGCTCATCGAATATCGAGGCATGGTGCAACTAAGGTTACTCCTTATGAGTTGGTGTATGGTCAAGAGTCGGTGTTACCCGTTGAGGTAAATTTGGATGCGTATAGATTTGCTAAGCAAAATGATCTATCTCCTACTATGTATCATGATTTGATGATGGACAACATCGACGAGGTAACCGACAAGAGGATACAAGCTCTAAAGGAAACAGAAAAGAAAAAAAAAAACCCGTGTTGCAAGAGCCTACAACAAGAAAGTCAAGAGCAAGTCGTTCCAAATCGGTGACTTAGTATGGCAAACTATATTACCGATAGGGACGAAGAGCAATCAATTTGGCAAGCGGTCACCCAATTGGAAAGGTCCTTTCAAGATGGTCAAAGTGATATTTGGGAACTCCTATGTGCTTGAGATAATGAGTGGAGAACGTCAAGCAAAGGCGATTAACGGGAGGTATTTGAAAAAATATTTCCCTAGTGTTTGGCAAGAGACATAGTGCTCTCCAAACAATGGCCGATGCATGCATCGCCCTTAGAACAAAAATGACTGATACATGGTATCGCCCTTAGTTGCCAAACAACCGATATGATGGGCATTCGTGTTGTTTGGTTTTTTTATAATGTTTTCAGGTTCGTGCACTTCTCACCGAAACAAGGCGGGAGGCATATGTTAGCACCCAAAATTGGCTTGGACTAAAATACAGTAAAATTTCAGACAAAATACAAGGAGCCACAGCGAAGACAAGCGCCGAACGCTGAGGGCTGGCGCCGGACGCGTCCGACGCGAGCCAGGCGGACGCTCCGACGGTGACGAGTTGAGAAGACGACGCGCGGACGCCGCACACGTCGCGTCGGGCGGTTCGTGGGTGAGCGTCCGGCAGGGGCTTGATTTGCAGACCTCTTCGGATGCGGCCCGACGCACACCGGACGCTAGCCTTGCACGTCCAGCGGCCCTGCTTGTTACAGGGCTCTCTGGACTGCGCCCCGCGCGCGCCCGATTCAGCGTTCGGCGCCCCCGTGACCTGCGCCCGTGATTTTTCTAATTCCAAACCGACTTTATTTCGGGTTGTTTTTTGGAGAGTCCTGATGTTTGGAAACGTTTTGGACGATTTCCTAAAAGGATAAGACCACCCTCCTCTATATAATAAGAGGTTTATGGCTGATTTGATCCCATCTACATCCAATCCACAAACACATCTACTACCGTCTTGCTTGTAGGTCAACTTTCTCTCTACCCTGTTGTTCGGCGGCGTTCTCCGCGAATTTCTTCGATGCTCCAGGCGGCCTTGCTAGTCCTAGGGCACCCCTCGCATGTGTGCTCCCGATGGGTCTTTCCGGAGGTGCATTTGGAGGTTCTTCCAGCCGTCACCGAGCTCTACATCGGCCCTAGCGATCTCTTGATCGTCCGTGGCGATCATGCTGCGGTGTTCGCTGCTTCAAGGTTGATTGCAACCTTCGTGGGCGTCCAAGGCCTCCCGGTGTGATTAGCGTGGAACCCTAGTTTCACGTCAACAAATATATACGGAACATCAGCTCTTGATGACGTCTCCAATAAACTAAATGCATTTATCATTTATTGGGTCTAAGCAGATGTGTCGTAGTACTATACATTCCAATAAACTAAAGCGTACTACAGGCATGATCGATGTTTATAAATAATAACCAAGTACTAGTGAATTACAATGATAGAGCCTAGTTCACAAAAAAATATTCGGATTATGATCCATATGTTTACAAAAAATAATCGATCGGATCATGATCAGTATTGTTCGCATCTGCATATCTGCCATATGATCGAGTAACGTGAAAGAAAGACCCTTTTTCGGTTTAATAAAGAGCTGTAGGGGCCTCAGCCCCTCCAGATTGGTCAAAAACGTGAAAGAAAGACATTGACATTGGGCACCAGGGCCTGAAATAATAGGAGGCGTCCAGGTAGAGGCTATCTATAAATATTCAGATCGTGATCCAAATTATTTCGATCATGATCCATACCTGTTTACAAAATTTTAATATTCAGATCGTGATCCAAAATATTCCGATCATGGTGCATAAAAATATTCGGATACTGTTTCGGAATGCATGATGTGCCCGCGCCAATCATGCAAGGCACTTAGGTAACTTCTTGCATACAACCCCACCGCAATAACCATCGGAGATGATTTATTTGTTGTGTCACATTATCATCATAGCTTCTTTTATCCCAGTGAACAGATGTGAGTGTACCAGTACATTACTCTATCATATCAAGAGGTTGTACCATTTGTAGCAAAGTAAGAGACAGTGCTACTTTGCCTCACTAATTTAGTATAAATAGCATATTTTTTGTTACAACTTAATATTATATAACTTACAGTATCAATTTTGTATCATTTATTTTCACGTCACCTTAATAGGGAAATATTAGCACAGCCAAAAACACTAAAGAAATAGCATTTTTTTTTTTTTAACTATGTAGGCTGACTACATTTGAACCTACGACCCCTCATGGAAACCATCCCTATCAACCATTAAACCCCAATGTCACTTGTGTATATATTCCCTCTTCGTTACCAACATATCATACAAAACCGAGTGTAAATTGCTTGTTTAAGGCCTTAAACAAATTCAGATCAAAATGTTGTCGAATACAAACTTTCATCATAATTTTTCGAGATCTATAATTTTCATTTAGGAAGTTTAGCGATCCGAGGTCATTTACAAAAACTGAATTCAAATTTGAGAAATTCAATAGTAGTTTTTGCGTGATAAGATGAATTCACTAGTCACTACTACGGGGATTGATTTTACGTGGTGTTTGGATTTCATTTTCCGTGGCGGGCATTTGAGAAACCGCCACGGTTAATACTCTAATTTTCCGTGGCGGTTTTTTATTAACCGTGCGGTTATAAAAACGCCACGGTAAATCTATTAACCGTGGCGGTTTTTATTAAGAAAACCGCCACGGTTAATGTGGCCCATTTGCACAGCCCAAAAGCCCAGAAAAAAGCCCAGAAATCGGGCACATATATATAGAGGGAGGTATCGCTTAGGGTTCCAAGACTCGGCCCGCTTCTCTCCCTCGCGTGAGTGACTCCGTCCCCATTCACTTCTCTCCCTCGTGTCTCCTCCCTCTCACTTCTCTCCCTCCCGTTGCAAGGACAGGCGGCTCGAGGCGGCGCTTCCCCTCTCTCCCTCCCTCACCGGCGGCGCGCGGAGCGGACGCCGGCGGCCCTCCCTTCGACCCGGCGTGCGCGGGAGCGGATGCCGAGGCGGAGCGCAGACGGGCGGTGGCGGCGGGTCGCGCTGAGGAGCGACGGCGCGACGGTGGCTCGGGATCCCGCGGGCGGCGCGGCCTCGCCCTCACCACGGCGGCCGGATCTCGCGACGGGCGGCCGGGCGTCCACGGTGCCTTGGCGGACGGCAGATCCGGGCGGGCGGAGGCGGATCCGGGCGGGCGTGGAGGCCGGATCCGGCGGCGTGGAGGCCGGATCCGCGCGCGGAGGCCGGCCGTCGCGGCGTGGAGGGCGGATCCCGGCCCGGCGCGGCGGATGCAGCCGCCGGCGGCGGCCCGTGTCCACCAGAGCCCGGATCCGGGTCCGTTTGGGCTTGGATGGGCCCGGTGGGCTCGCTGGTTTTTTTTTTATTATATTTATTAACGGTGGCGGGCAAAATAACCGCCACCGGTTCAATCATTTTTACGTGACCCTATGTCGGTGGCGGGCAAAAAACCGCCACGAAAATAGATTTTGCCCGCCACCGTTAATCATTTACCTAGTAGTGAGTACTGTGTAGATTAAAGGTGGCGGGCAAAATGGATTAATGGTGGTGGTTTCTACAACCGCCATCGAAGCTAGGGTCATGGTTAATCCATTGATTAACCTTAGCGGTTTTCTAGGCTTCAAAAACCGTCATGGTAAATATTAACCATGAAGGTTTTTACAAAAATCGCCACGGTTAATCTTAAAAAAAATAAAAAAATAAAAGAAAAAGAAAAAGAAAAAGCCCAACCCTAACCCTAACGAGCCGGGATCCGGGCTCGCAAGCCTAGATCCACCGCCGGTGGCCCGTTAGGGTTAGGGGAGGTGCCACCGACGCCACCGGATCCACAGTCGGTGGCCCGTTAGCGTTAGGGGAGGTGCCACCACGCCGGATTCGAGCCGTTGCGCCGCCATCGAGCCGCGACGCCGCCAGGAACGCCGCCACCGCCGCCCAGGGTTCGTCGAGAAGGTAAATGGATCATCACATTGGGAATGCAAGACTAAATCGAAGGAAGGAGAAAGGAGGGACGATGGCATCCTCCCAGATTATCCCATCCGAGATGGCACAAGGCCGGACATCTCCGTGTGAATTCTATTATCACATGTTCGGGATCTCCTAGACTGTGCCATCGAGATGCAACCGTGCTCGAAATCTTCTCAATTTTTTTTTTCATAGTGTACACATGCGATATAAGGACAACTCGTCCAATTTCTTGATTTTTCAACTTCGCTTGCTTTTTATAGAATTTTAAAATAATTTAGTCGCAAGTGAGTTGGCGTATTTCGCACACAAGGTGTTCGAATTTTGGTGTCCGGCCATGGATGAGGCCTAAAGATAGACGCACAAGCATGTATACCATTTTTCCAATCATTTAGATTCATTATTCGAATCACTTGTAGTTCAAATTTGAGTTTTGAAAATAAATTCAAATAAAAAATGAAAATTCATGAAATATAGTAAAAAGTTTGAAAAAATACAAACTTGAACACGGAGCTCCATGTACTGTAGCTAAGCTATAGAAAAAGTTGTGATGGCAAAATAAAAAAAAAATGTTTGCCGAGAGTTGGGTATTGGGCTCTCGGCAAAGCACACACGATTGTCGGCGCCGCCTTGTAGACTCTCGGTGTTGGCTTCCTCTCGGGCGAATCGGGGGACACATGGCGCCGAGTTCGTTTGTGGAACAAAAAAACTAGCTTTGCCGATGGCTGGATCGGGAAGTGCTCGGTGAAGATGCTTGGTTTGCCGACGGCCCCTAGATCTAACCGTCGGCGAAGGGAAAAAATAATTTTTTTTAAAGCAGAAAAAATCTAAAAGAATTCAAAAACTTTGCCGAGAGCGGGTTCCTGCAGCTCCTGGTAAAACTTCCGCCTTTGCCGACGGCCGCCTAGATCCCACTCTCGGCGAAGAAGTAAGAAATATAAAAAACATAGAAAACCCTTTGCTTGGCCACACACTCACACACACTCACACGCGAGACACACACCCGCACACACACACGCCGCTCACCGCCGCTCGCCGGCGCCGCCCCCGCCACCGCCGCGCCACCCCGCCGACGCCCGCGCCCACGCCAGCCCCGGCCACCCGGCCATCGCCACCGCGGCGCCACCCTGTCGCGCCGCCCCACCCCGCCATCGCCGCCCCCCATCGCCCGGCCGCCCACCAAGAAGGGAGGAAGGGAGGACAAGAAGGAGGAGAAAGGGAGAGGATGGAGAAGGAGGAGGAAGGGAGAGGGAGAAAGAGAAGAGAAGGGGGAGCTCGTGCCAGGTGCCCCCACCCCACCGCCCAAGCCCCAACGCCGTCGTCCATCTTCGTCTCGCCCGCTCGTGCTCGTTGTTGACACCTGTTATGATATACTTTTATATGTCAACAAGATATGAAATAAGAGCATAAAATAAACAAACACCTAGTTTAGAGGTTTATACTAATAAGTTCCACGAGTTTTGGTTATTTATATATTTTCTGGGACTTAACAGGTAAATGCAGACAAGAACGGTGGAAAACCGAAGAGTTTACATCCCATACGGAGGGAGAGGGAGGGGGCCGACTCACCTTCCACCCGCCGGCGAGCTCGCCGAGCAAGGGCAGGCGGCGGCAGTGGTGGTGAAGTGGGGGGGTGGGCAGGCAGCTGCGGCGGCGGCGAGATGTGGGAGGGCGGCGGAGAAGAAAGGTCAAGGTGTACTACCAAGAGCGGTACTACTCGCGAGCCATCGCAAGAGCGTCTCTTAAAAGCAGCAAGTTGAATCCCATTGTGATAGCTACGTTCCGGGTAATCTTGCCCATTCTATAAACAAACGTCTGTACCCCTATGAACAGGGAACTTAAAATAGACGTTCCATGTTTCTCGTGCCTACGTACCGGCAACTTTTATGAGATGATGGACTATACAACACTTCAAATACTAATTTGTAAATATTAAACAACAATAAAAACAGTACTAGCAATTTTATTGTTTAACTAGTGAAAAAATTCTATTGGCAGAGGTGGCCATGGCTCACCTTGGTCTTATCCAAACTCTGCACCTGCCTGCAAGTGTTGGCTTATAGCGCAGCGTGTGGTTTGTAGGGTTAGAGATATTTAATTTCCTTACAAGTCACAAGTGTAGATAAGATTAAACTAGACAATTTAACCTGAATTAATTTCTTATAGAAGATAAATGCATGGTTGGGCTTCTAGGTTCTGAAAATTTAATAACATCCAATCTTATTCGGGGGGTTGTTTGGCAGCATGGGCGCATGGATGTAGTCAGTGGCGGCGCCAGGGGTATTCTTAGGTATTCCAATGAATACCCATGATTTTTGTACCACAATGAATATGTATTGCTTACACTAAAATATCTAGCTTTATTAGTGTCCTCAGTTCTTATTGTTTTGGGGAAAAAATGTTGTGTGAATACCCTAACATTGAATCCTAGCTCCGCCAGTGGATGTAGTGGTTAATTAGAAGGTTAGCATCGCTACAAACGCTATACCATGAATCACACCTCTGTCCGATTACTCGTCATTAATTACTGCCCATAGAATCCTTGTTGGATCATTTGAGAAGTATATGTATCAATGAGTAAGACCTTTTTGCCCTTATATAGCTGCTGTTGGTAGAACTGCAATACCACACAGATCGATAAATATGTTCGCTTCCGATAAAAAGCTAAGCTGAGTGTCTGGACCCGTTCATATACTACCCTGATTCTGATTAGGAGTTATATATATAAGCGATGTGTTTTGCCCTTATAACACGATATATGCAAGACACTACCCCTTTCAAAATGCATGCTTGATCGATCAAGGTAGCTTCTATTGTACCCTAACATGAATTGTTTATGCAAGCCAATACCCCTTTCGAAATGCTAACATACGATATATTTGATCAATTTCACTCCATCCATTGCACCTCATGCAAGTTCGATTCATATAGTTTATATTTCTCTTTATATCAAATATCAATATCAATTCAACCGATGTCATCCTGAGCTTTTCGTACTTATTTTGTCCTTTTTAGCAGAATTTCGTACTTATTTTGTCTAAATTCTATAGTATAAACCACACTATGGATTAAGCTCCTTTTGGCAAAACAGTCCCGGCCCTGTAGAATAATGGAAGGAAAACTCTACTACAAGCATTCCCCTCCGAGGCAACGAGGCTCGTGGACCGGACCTTCGCCTCGGCCCGCCTCGCCGCCGCTGACCACATTGCTGCAATTCTGAAGGCCCACTGATCCAGCGACTCGATCATCAAACTATCTTTTTGGTGGGCCTAACTCCGGTTTTGCTACAGTGACCGTGGTTTCGTTTTTTTCTTTTTTTATTTATTTTGAATCTTTCAAAATCATAGTAAATCACAGAAAATTCATAAAATAGAAAATCCAATTTTGTTGGACTCCACATGGAGCTACGCAATGAATATATAATATGATATACTTTTGTACAAAGTTTTTGCTAGAAGGTTTTGCCTTTTTTTATTTCACTCAATCTTTAAAAAATCATAGTAAATTACAGAAAAATTATAAAATAAGAAATTCAATTTTGTTGGACTCCGCATGAGCAAAAGTCGCAATAACAGAAGACGTAGTTCTTGTGGCTCCTGGGTTAGGTTAGCTAGGTTTCAAGATTTGACGACGCACCCAATGTAAACCCGATGGATCCCCGGCCAATAAATTAAATAGTACACCTATATATCTTTTATTGTGTAAATATGCTCATGTGGAGTCTAGCAAAATTATTTTTTTCAATTTTATGATTTTTTATAATTTATTATGATTTTTAAATATTGAGCTGAAATAAATAAAAAGAAAAAGGCAAAACCTTCATAGCAAAATTTTATATTAAAGTATACCATATTATATATTCATTGCGTAGCTCTACTCATGTGGAGTCCAACAATTGATTTTCTATTTTATGAATTTTCTGTGATTTACTATGATTTTTGAAAGATTCAGCCGAAATAAATAAAAAAAAAAAAAACGAAACCACGGTCACTGTAGCAAAACCGGAGTTACTGTAGCGAAACCACCGTCCAAAACCGCCGAGGGGAAATAAACGGTTTCAAAAGTTGAGGGAAACTATGAAGTGACCAAAATCGGACTTTCGAAGTCTGACCGAAAATTAGACTTTTTCCATCATCAAACTATCTGGTGGGCCTTGGGCCTTGGGTCTTGTATGTTTGTAGTCCACGGAAACGAACGGAGCCTAACACATTTTGACAGTTTTTCCAACCAAATTAAAGATTTGATGACGAGCAAAAAGTCGGACAAAGAAAAACTCCCAGGAGAGGCTGGCAAGATTTGACAGGAAACCCAATGGCAACAAAAATCATGACTTGCAACGTATTTTGGAAGCCAACCAAACAAACTATCGCAGCTGTCTAATTTTGCTCTCCATATTAAAATCTGATTTTGCTCTCTTATATTATAGCCTAGCGTGTGATTTGTTAGGGTTAAAGATAAGATTAAACTAGAAAATACAGTCTAAATTAATTTCTTAGAAGATAAATGTTTGGGATTCTAGGTTTTGAAATTTTGATATTCAAACTTATTTAGGGACCAATTGTTACTTTGCACCCGCTTTGCACAAAGAACGTTGGTTGGGGGCTCCCCACCCGGGGTTTAAACTCGGGTGCGACACTTTATCCTATTTCGGTGGATTTTTTCGCGCCTGTGCATTAACCGGTAGGCGACGCCCCCCGTCGACGGCGAGACGCGCTGTGGTGACCGTGAACTTCAAGATTTGCCGGTCAGTCCTTGAAGGTGCTCATAGGGATAGAGATTTTGCGTGCGCGTGTGTTCATAAGAGGTGAGTGTGTATGCGTGTTGAGCGCCTGCGTTGTCTTGTCTAATTAAAAAAAAATTGGTTAACATTAGCGTCGCTGCAAACGTTAATAGGTCGGTGGAGAAATGTCTCTCCTGGTCTTCCAAGCAACAACAAATGTCACCTGTAGTTTCACATGATCCATTCAATTTCCTCCCCTCTGTGTTGGCAATAGTATTTTTCACTTAATCTTTTTAAGTGGGACAAGTTAAAATTAGGTTGTATTTGAGTTTCGCCCTTTAAGCTTTTTTATTTTGTCTAATAATAATTTTGTCATTCATATGATTGTCTTATGAACAAGAATCTAGCCTACCAACCAAACAATCTCATGAGTGATTCTGATTCATCATACGAAATGCTTCTTCACGCATATATTACTTAATATAGTGGACAGGAAATTAAAAAACAGTGGCAGATGCACTTAATTCCACCCCACTCAACGTGTCTTCTAGAAGGGCACTTAATTCCCGAGGCCTCGTTTAGTTTGCAAGTTTTTTCAACTTGATGAACAACAACTCGTTCGTTTGTATTTGGTAAATATTATCAAATCATACGCTCAAAAGATTTTTGTCTCGTGATTTATAACTAAATTATGCAATTAGTTATTTCTTTACCTATATTTATTGTTTCGTGCATATGTCTAAAAAATTAATGTGATAAAGAGAGTGAAAAAGAACTTTTAAATGTATCTAAACAAGACCTCGGTGTTTAACCCGGCGTCTAGAGATCGGATTCGGATCCCCTGCCTACCTCAGACTGAACAGATATGGTCGCACGCAGCAGCTTGGCGCCTTCGTCTTCCCCTTCGCCTACCTCATTGCACTCGTAATCAGCTCAGCTGGAGGGCAGTCTCGTCATTCCGCGGCAGCTACTCCACCTCCACCTGCCTTGCCTCCCCTCCACCACCGAGCCTTATCTGCTCTCTCCCTCCCCTCCCCTCCCCCTCCCCAACCGCGCCGCCTCCAATTCCAATCCGTCCTCTGCCAAGTCAGTCAATCAAAGAGTCCAAAGATCCCAGCTTCCCCATGGCGGTCGGCGATCTCCCACCTCCACCTCCTCTTGAGGAGCCGGCACCGCCGGCGGTGGCCGAGGATGACGAGGACCTGATCGAGATCGTGGAGGAAGATTCCGGGCGACTGGACATCACCCGGTACGTGGACCACGTCCGGGACCTGTCGGCGGGCGCCATCGCGACGTTCGAAGGCACGACGCGGGACCACTTCGAGGGGCGGCGCGTCGTGGAGCTCCGGTACGAGGCGTACGCTGCCATGGCGCGGCGCCGCCTGGCGGCCATCCTGCGGGAGGCACGGTCCCGGCACGCGCTGCGGCGGCTGGCCGTGGCGCACCGCCTGGGCGCCGTCCCCGCCGGGGAGGCCAGCGTGTTCGTGGCCGCCTCCGCCACGCACCGCGCCGACGCCATGGAGGCCTGCCGCTACGTCATCGACGAGCTCAAGGCGTCCGTGCCCATCTGGAAGAAAGAGGTCTACGACGACGGCGAGGTCTGGAAGGAGAACCGCGAGTTCTTGGACCGCCACGCCGGCGACGGCCACGGCCACGGCCACGGCGAGTTCACCCACGCGGCGCAGACGAAGGCGGGCGGATGCTGCGGGAGCAAGGTCAGGGTCCAGGAAGCCTGATGCTGATCGATGGCGGCGCCCGGATCTCTCTCCTCATCGCGATCGGCCGATCGCTCTCCATATGCCAGTGCTCTCATGTATACCGTGTTACTCGATCTCTGTTGACTTTTTTTTTCTTCCAATTTTTTGCTGAGTGATACGCTTCTAGTGCTAGTACATCTTGGAGATGAAAGGCGGATAGATTCAGTGAAAAAAGTCAGAAGTGATTGAGGGAAAATAATACTTACATAACAGCAGTAAAGATTGTTTTGGAAGATTTCAGTTTGTTGCAGAAAACGGCACGTCAAGTTACTTTTCTATGCCGTGTAGGCTTGTTTGTACTGGCACATGCTGAAAAGCAAAGTGAATTGTTGTACTCTGAGGAGCCTTGGAACGCCCAAATTTCACAGGAATTATACAGAAAGAATTTTTCAAAGGGACATGGACTATGAAATTGCTGAAAGCCTAGAACTGGATATGAAGAGGTGTTGTAGTCTGAATCTGAATGAAACTTGACAGGAGCTGTAACTGAAACACGAGTGGGTTGTGCTGGGAGGAGAGGAAAATACAACAGAACAGTAAGAATGGTACTGACGATTCCAACTTAGTATTTGTTTGGGACAGAGGAGAGAGTAGTAACTGCTGGAGCCTGGAACTCCTTGAGAAGGGTCTGAAACTGGACAGGAGGTGTTTAACCTGGAATCTGAAACTGGACACAGGAGTTTCACAGGAAGAGAGGTTTAATTGCTGGGATCTGAATCTGAAACCTGAAACTGTAGTGGGTGGAAACGAGCGAGTAGGTTAGATCTGAGCCTCAGCAAGCTCGCTGTCCGGCACGAAGCCAGGAGCTAAAGAACTAAAAACATTGACAATGCAAGAAATCACCGCACGCCAGATATCACCGATTTGAGACTGATTAGCCTTCTTGGCACTTCAGATGCCCTGTTGTCGGGCGATTTTAGCGCCTTGTATGCCTGGGCAAAATTCGTTTGCAACAAGGCACCATCGTGGGTAAAATTCATTGCATTGCTCCTCTCCCAGAGCAGAATTCAATGCAAGGTAAATCTGGCGAGGAAAAGCCTAGTCGACAGTGAGACCTGTGACATCTCAAGGCAAAACCTTGCAGCGCGTGGTTTCGGTAATTGGAGGATTAGCGTGACCATTAGGATGTAATCTTAACAAACTCTTCTTATGCTTAATAAAAAAGCCCTATGGTACGGTCGAAAAAAAAATACTTTCTGAACTGAGACTCATAGTGCTACATGGGTTTCAAGCAACCCGAGGAGCAGTTCAATACAATTACTTTAAATTATCTTCTGAAGTTTAGATTTTTTTTTTTTTTTTTTCTACTGAAACTGGAGGGGCTGAGACCTGTACAGCTGAAGTTTAGATTTTGCCTAACCCTCTCTGAAGTTTCGACTCACAACAGGTCTAGGTAAAGTTTCATTCTTCTGGCCTATATTGTTTCAACCAAGATAACTACACGTATATAACATACCCTAATCTGAGGAGCATTTGCATTTGCTCTCCCAGCTATAAAAGCCTAGACGTCTACAGCATCCTGCATCGCTTACCTTTTAATGGACAATAATTTTGTAGATGGCTGGACACTGGTTGCTTTTTGCACCCATAGTTCTCATCTCCCATTTCTGAATTCATAATTGTGAAATCCAGTTCAACAACTATAATTCACTTCTCATTTTATTACAATAACAACCAACAAAGTTCTTCTTCTATCATCCATATGCAGTGCATTTACAAAATATATACACCCTATAAGCTCCAGCATATGCTGATCAATCTTCCTACGACAAGGTCAGGGTGCTGAAGCCTTTTGTATTTTTTTAAAACTATATTGGATGACGGCGCCTTCTATATTCTCGGCACTTTTACAATAGTATTTTCTTGACAATATTTCATGGTAAAAATATAAAAATTCGATATAAAGCACAAGTATGAAGGTAAACTTACTCACATGGGTCATCACCAATCTCCGTTGAGTGCCTATTTTTTATCATCCATGCTAGTACATCTTAAAAGATGAAAGGCCTATTGGATTTATCAAAATTTTACAAAACAGCATATAAAAATTGTTTTAAATGAAGATTTCAGTTTGAGAAAAAGAAACGGCACCTCATGATCCTTTTAGACTAATTCCAGCCTATTCTCTGTTGGTCCTGGTGGCATTCTATGAAAAACAGCATGCTTAAATTGTTCATATCCGTACCTTGTCAATGGACTGTCGAACGCCCAAATTTCAGAGGAATCATTTATGAAAGAACTTTTAGAAAAAATGTTAGGTTGATTTCAAAAAATGGACATGGCAAACAATGGACATGCTGAAAGCTCTAGAAGTTTTTAAAAAAAAAATATGTTAAACCAGTTTGATTATCTAAATGAAACTTGACAGGATCATTGTAATGAAACACGAGCTGGGTTGTCAGCTGGGAATAGAGGAGGAAAAAATATCAAGAGAACACTAATTGAATGGACAACTACAAGTGGCCTAATTCACATCGAGCTGTATGGGGTTTGGGACAGAGGATGATTAAACTAGTCTACCCTTTTACATGTGATTTTTTGGAACATTCAGGAGCACCAAGTTTTCATATATTGTCATATCTGCTCTAATATTTTATCTTAAATTTGATGTCCAGCAGTGATCAGAAGTGTATTTCATTCTTCCATTATAGCCCTGCAATTTAATATTCAAAAATTAATAAACACAACGACAAAAGTATGTCGTGGAATGTTATAATACCAGTAAGTTGGGTTATGTAAAGAAGCACAAACCTTTGTGAATGTCCACATTCTCTGTGGTGGAGCTGTGGAGGTGCACGGGGGCAAGAACTTCTGTTCAACATGGCACCATCGTTGATTGCAGAGTTAAGGCTATAACCGAATTGTGAAACCATGGAGGTTGAGATGCTTTTGTATTCGGTAATTCTTCTCAAATAATCAGTTTACAAATTAGGCTGAAACTAACAGGATTAAGTGCACTTACCAACAAGCAATCCGAATTCAGAGGTGATCCAACGCGGATCCGCCCAGGCATACATGGCATTATCGATCATGTGTCCCTGCCGAGCATCTCCTGGAGCACTTCGTCGTCGAGGTACTCAAACTCGATCACGTCCCTGCCGGTGCCGCAGCCCTCCCTGCTGCCTTGACGAGGAGGATCCAGAGCTGCGGGATTCCGCGGCGTAGACGGGCGCGTCTTCTGGGAAATTACTTAGAGATGGCAGGTACTCTGACTGTATGCCTGTATTGGTTAATGTGGAGCTCTGCTGCCTGTTCATGTTCATCCATTGAACCAAGCCAAGACCAGGCATTGTGGTGTTCTGGGTTTGAGCATCCTTTATCCATATCTCCTCACCAAGCCAAGGCATTGCCCTCTTGAAAAGGTTTTCCTCTGATGACTCATCATCTGTTAATTCAAATATAAAAGTGAACCATGTAAACCAACAGAAGTGGCTGTCGTCATATGCAATTGGCATTGCAATTTAAAACAGAAAGATGAACCTAAGGCTGATTTACCTATTTGCCTAGGGCGCTTAACGCCAAAGAAAGGCTGGGGGCAATGAAGAAAGGAGCAATCTCCCACATTGAAACTCTGTTTCGCCTTTCACCTGCGGCAGACTCATCCCACCAACCAACCTACAAAATTATGCTACTCGGTGAACCAGATACAAACACAATCTTGCCATCAATGATGTCGCTCAGCAATCTAACCTGTAAGTTGCGCCACTGGGAGTTTTTCCATCTTACAGGATCTAGGTCACTTATCCCAGTTATCGTACCCATGTACCTAAAGAACATTGAATAATTTAATTAGTAGTACAAAACCATGGCTATAATTTAGAATTTAGAACAAAGAAATATAAATTGAATGTTTGTAAAGAACCACTGTACCTTCTCATCCCTAGTTCCTCCGTCTCAAACATCATACGGAATCGCATTCCTAAAGATATTTGGTTACTATACAGTGCCTTCTGGTATTTGGCAAATGGGATAACAAATTCAGTAGGGCTAGCCCTGAAAGTCAACATTGCAAATAAATCATTGATAGGTCCTCAGTTACATAAAAATGATGTTTAGAGCCATCATGGTGGAAAAATTATAGTGTAAGAACATTACTCGCCTAGGGTTGTAAAATATGGTAAATGGGCTATTGTTGGCAGCAGCATGGGCTGCTGCAGCAAGCACCCCTATGTGCATACTGTCACTTGAAAGTACCGAAGAAGATATATTAGTGGGTTGCCGGCTAGCCCGCCTGATTCCCAATAGAAGCTGCTGCCTTTCATCCCTAAAATCATGATCAGCCAAAACATTGATGATATTTACACTACAATTTTGGGGTTATTTCACAGGTAAGTTGGTAATAATCTTTATTTTAGAAAGAACCAAGACAAGATTTAGCAAGAGGAAAATGATCATGAAACTTACCTAACAAAAATGACAGAGTCACCAGCAAATAGTCTTTTGCCGCCCACAAAAAGACTCCACCCAGTGGTTAGTAAATGCCTTTTCGGCTGACCTGATCATAGCAAAATACAAAAGTGATTCGTAGTATTTAAACTTGCATTTACAGTCAAAGACCTGTAATGTTGGCAACAGTAACAGTAGATTTTCCCTTGCAGACCAACCAGAACATAATAGAATGATGTGCAAGGTTCTTCAAATGCATGAAAGTTCATGACGAAATACTTGCATAAAATTAAAAGTCCTGCTACTGTGCTACTGCTAGTTTGTAGCAATGAATAGGCTATATTTTCCCCACCTCGAAATATATGGCAAAATGTCCACACATTGTCATGTATGTCTCTGGCTTGAATTTCTTGAGCCGGAGGCTGCATACTGAAGTCCTATCAGGCAGGCCAGGAGAGTAAAAGTATTACAATGGGCCAATAGCACTATGAAGTTGATAAACAGCGATCATTTTGTTTCGCTAATGTTAGATATTTGATGCCTGGATACCAGTGGAGGTAATATCTTCTCTGCAGCATGCCGAGGCACAAGGAGGGGGCATCGATTTGTAGTATCACTTGCACTAAGTGTCTTACAAAAGAACTCCATCTGTGGCCTTGCATGCTTTAGTGCAAGATCCGATTGCTGTAAAGCCTCTTTTCCATACTAAACCAAAGTCAAAGGCATGGTTTTAGGACATTGGAACAAGCAAGAGATTTATTGGAGAAACACAAGTTCTAGATGCTCACTGTGTTCAATGGCTGAAGAGTCATCTGTGCATACACCTCATCAGTCTCTGGGTCCGCCTTAGGACAAAAGAGAGATGGTTTTAGAATGGGTGATTGAAAGCTCCGTGTCAAAAGGACAGGATAGGAACTGTACATTACATGCAAAGTAACACTGTGAAGAAGACATATCAACTTTGAGGGAAGATTTAGGTAGCTTGGCACATGTGAATCAATGTCCTTTTGCATAGAAGCTGCAACCTGAATCAGAAGGACAATAAGTTTAAGCATACGTTTGAAAGAAAGTGAAGAATATTAGTGTTCTTTTCACCTGAAGAAAAATAAAATAAAATGATAATGATAATCACAGAATGAGAAAAACACAACTTTTTGACCTGAAAACACACAATCAAAATACAAAAGTATCAGCGAACACGGACATATCGTTGACCAATTGAAGATTTGGTCGCATGAACCCATAGAAGATGCCGAAGAAGCATCAGCGGATGTTACAAGGGCACAGAAATCAGCGGACGAGAAGCAGGAGAAGCACGGGGACGACATTCACCTGCTCTATGTGTCCCCTGCGGGAAGTATACGACGAGGCTGCCCACCGGCGGCAACGACACGAGCGGGCCCGCGCAGGCGTTCCACAGGTGGGCGTTGATCGCCGGCGACTTCCGCACCCCTGCGCACGCAGAAAAGGCGACGCCTTTCTGAACTTGGGCATGCAGAAGATACCCCAGAACGCGAACTGCCGCCGCCGGCGCAGACACTTGCGCCAAAAGAGGAGGAAGGTGGAGAAAGAGGTACGTACCTTGGCATGGCGCCGCGCCGGTGGATGCGGCCACAGGGGCACGGACGAACGTGGGCGCGACACCAGAGCTCGCCGGGGACTTCTCCATGGTCGCGTCGCCGGAGCTTCACTGGTGGCCCTCGAGCATGGAGCAGGGGCGGCGCTGAGTGACCGAGTCGCTGCCACTGCCAGCCAAAAAGGAAATAAATCCCCTTCTAGTTCTAGCCATGGATCACCCGATTCCTCCGCGCGGGGAACACCCTTGGCGCCACGAGATCCATCCTAGATCGCCCGATTCCACCGCGGCGAACAGAGAACGGAGACCGCGTCCGCGTCCGCGCGGGAGACTGCGAACAGGCCGCCCTGGGAACTTTTCCTTTTTTCAGTGGCGCGTATATAGCGGGAAGGCCTTCCCCAACGCGAGTACGTGGCGTGCTACCTCAAATTCCCAGATTGGCACTGAACATCCACGTCAAACAGAAGCGAAGCGAGCTTGGGCGACGGTGAGGAGCGAGCGGCGGTGGCCAGAGTCAGAATCCGTGAGGTTGAAGAAGGCCAAGGCCTGCATTGCAGTTCTGCTGGGCCGTCTGGCCGAAATGGCCCATTTATGGCCCATTTCGGCCCTTAGGGAAAAGAAAAGGCTGCAGGGTACTGTCATGAATCCATTATCCATTGCAAATCGTTAAATAGGTAGAGATTGATCACTGATTAGTGATCAATGGAAAAGAGATTGATTCACTGATTTTTAGTGCTTTAAATCAATTCAATGGTTAATGGTGGTTTTGTAGATTTGAAAATGCTCATTTTTCTAGTGTGTTCATAGGGGTGAGTGTGCAAGCGTGTTGTGAGCGGCCAAGTCATTCTCAAAAAAAAAATAATGGTTAATTGGTTTTGTAGATTTGAAAAACTTTTTTCTAGTACAAATTCTACAAGTGGAAGAATTTGAAGTACGAAACGGTGTTGTTGTTTGGCTGAACAGGAATTTAAAGAAGACCCGTGTGTTTGGTTGAGAGTTGGGTTGGGTTGGATCCAACCCGGTTTTTGGGTTGGGTTGAACCACATCACATTGTTTGGTTGCACCTTTAATTTTAGGGACGGAGTCAACCCATCTCGTTTTTTGTTGAAGAAATTGGGAATAGGGGTTGCATGGCAATTTAACGGTGTTGCTATAGGGACTGGGTTGCACTTTTCATCGGGAACTCTGGACTTTCTAGAATTCAATTAAGGTTAGATCCGCAAAAGCTTCTCTCTCTTTTGCATCGGACCCTGCAAGAGAAACCAAAATGGATTTTCGCCCTTTCTTCTTCTTCCTTCGACGGAGATTATTCGGCCTCTGCCAGTCCGCGACGAGCGAGAGAGATCCGCCAGGATGGACGAGCGTGAGAGATCCGCTAGGATGAATGAGCGTGAGGTAGGGGAGGATGGACAACCCGGCGACTCTCACGGCGCCCCGAATCAAAAAAAATGGGGTTTGTTCCATCCGCCAGATTTCAGCGGACGAAGCCAACCCGCATAAAAGTGCGAATATTCCCTTCTGGGTCGAACCTGTCCCCTGCCGCTCCCCGTCCAAATAGCCTCAAAAGGGGTTGAACTCATCCAGATTGGACCCAGCAGCTCAACCAAATACATGAGACAAGAGCTAGGAGATTTAGAGGCACATCCACTAAAATAGTACATGGGGGAAGGTGTTGAAAATGAAGAACCGATGTCACATGAGCAAGATGTTGAAGTTGAAGGTGAAGAGCTAGGAGATTTAGAGGCACATCCACTAGAAATAGTAAATGGGGAAGGGATTGAAAATGAAGAACCGATGTCACATGATGTTGAAGTTGAAGGTGTTATGGTTTTCAATCTAGATGTTTATATTGTTTCTGAACTGCCCCTTCATTAAGCAATTGGAAGCAACTTCTCTTATAACTTTTGTTTAGTGAATTGTATATTAGAATATAGTTGACCGGTATATCGGTGAACTTTTGTATCGGTAATTGCGATTGGTCCTAGTTCATTTTTCTGGGTTCGGAGTATGTTCCAGAGAAATCAAATCTCCAAATATGTTGGTCATCGCCCTAGCCTCCTAGGAGAGCAACCTCCGAGTACCAGATCAGACCAATCCTAAACTCGAAAAACCAATCCTAACATCCAATCCTACAGACTAAATATAGATAAATTCAGTACGAGATCTAATCAATTTCAATCCGCCAAAAATATAACATTCCACAAATACGGATTTAAAATCCAATCATTAATCCCAAATAGACTATAGAATTGTTGAAAGTCGATAAACTGCATATAAAGAGGTGTTAATGTTGTAGTCCGAATCTGAAACTTGGCATGAGGAGTTGTAACTGAAACTTGAGTGAGTACTGAGTGGTAGTACGAGGAGATGAAAGAGGAGACAAAAATACAAACATAACAATAACAATAGTTTTGACGATTTAGCTTTTGTTTGAGACGACATAACATCTTAACAGTTTGGGACGAAAGAGAGTGTAACTGGAACACAAGCCCTGAAACTAGATAGGACGAGGAAGCGGTGTTTAAATCTAGAATCTGAAACTTGTCGTGATGGATGGAAACATATATAGAGGGATCCTTTGTAATGGTAGGAAGCTCCCTTTTCCTACAAGGTATATATAGAGACGTATGAAACAGCCAAGCAAAAGAGTGGCTGTAGTTTAGTGGTTAGAATTCCACGTTGTGGCCGTGGAGACCTGGGCTCGAATCCCAGCAGCCACAGTTGATGTTTTAAACATTTTATTTTTAAGCCTTTTAGCAGCCACTATATATTTTTAAAAGCCCAATTCAAACAGCGGCTCGGCCCAACACAATTCAATCGTCCTGCGCGGCCTGTCCAGCGAGCGTCCCTTCCCCGTTCCATTCCACCTCCACCTGTCGGCTGTCGCCGTCGTCCTCCTGCCCTGCCCCGCTCCGTCTTTGTCCCCGGGTGGGCGCTCCTCCGTCATGGCGTCGCCTCCTCCTCCTCCCGTGGCGGCCGCGGGGCCTCACAGCGTCTTCGTGTACGGCACGCTGATGGCTGAGGAGGTGGTGCAGGTCCTCCTGGGCCGAGCACCGCCGTCCTCCCCAGCGCTGCTCGCCGACCACCGCAGGTTCAGCCTCAGGGGCCGCGTCTACCCGGCCATCCTCCCCGCCTGTGGCCACGCGGTGAGCGGAAAGGTCTGCGTCCGCCTCTCGATCTCTCTCTACACGCCAGCAGAAACATGGAGGCGAGCGCTGCGCAGCGCCGCCGAGACAGCTTCCCGTCTGAACTGAACCCGTTGCCTCTGCTCCGTCCAGGTTCTCAAGGGGATCACCGACAGGGAACTCCATGTGCTCGACATGTTCGAGGACGAGGAGTATGTGAAGACAACTGTCGAGGTCTCACTCTCACTGGATGTGTAGTACATTTCTGCACAATCTGATTCTGATCGACTGCCCATGCTTACTCTGAACTTCTGAACCTTAGTAGTAGCTCAGATTATCTGGGGTTTATGCAGGATGCACCGGAGAAATCAATCGCCTACGCGTACATATGGGGCAACGAGCGTGATCCTGACCTCTACGGGGAATGGGATTTCGAGGTCTGACCGAATGTCATGTTCGTGTTTGGGCTGTATGGTGATTCGATTTTTTGTATTCATGCCCCGGTGGTTTGTGGTCTGTACTCTGTAGGAGTGGAGGAAGGTGCATCTGAAGGACTACCTGGAGATGACTCAGGAATTCATGCAGGAACTCGGGCAATTTTAAACACTCCTATGTCTGGTTTGTAAACTGAACAGGATCCTTGCAAAATTACCATAGAATAAATAATCTGTGCAATAGTGTAGTATAGCCTCTAGTGCTCATAGAGTCCACGGGTGCATTTCTTCTGTGCTTTTGGAACATACAGATGTTACTTGAGCCATTTGGATGTGAACAAATCGACTCTTCTCTTCTGCCCCCACACAGCGCCCCCCCTTTTTTTTTTTTTTTTTTTGCTGTGCTGTCATGTGAAATGTTAAGGTTTCTGCTATGCTTATGACTAACAGTGACGTTTATTCTCTATATGGTCACCATCGATTAGGATCTGGATCTGATTAGTTGGCAGTAAAAGCATATTTATAAATCTGTCAATAAACTTCACCAAAGTGAGATGTATAGAGTTTCTTCCTACTGCCAGTGCGATAAAACCTGGTTACAGTCAAACAAGTACACCTACAAATGGAGGCGGACAGGCAGTCCATTTGTTGACTCTCAAAATAGATGAAGGAATACAATGGGGAGAAATAAGAAAGAATAGCAAGCATATGTACAAGGACACTTAAATGGGCCATTCACATTACATTTAAAGTCCTACTGATTAGTACTATTCTCTCTGAAATTCAGAACTTTAAATCTGCTTCAGTATTTTCTGAACTGATACTCATAGCGTTACATGGGTTTCAAGCAACCCCAGCAGCAGTTCAATACAGAATTACAAATACTCTCCATCAAAATACTTTATCTTCAGATCTGCCTACTCTGTCTGAAATTCAGATTTTGCCTAACCCTCTGTCTGAAGTTTCGTCTCGCAACAGCTCTAGGTAAGTTTGATTCTTCTTGCCCATTGTTTCAACCAAGAAAACTACACATATATCTAAGGCATACCCTAATCTGAGGAGCATTTGCTCTCCCAGCTATAAAAGCCTAGACGTGTGCAGCATCCTGCATTGCTTACCTTTTCATGGTGACAATTCTGTAGATGGCTGGACACTGGGTGCTTTTTGCGGCCATAGTTTTCATCTCCCATTCTGAATCCATAATTGTGAAATCCAGTTCAACAACTAACACAAAGATGAAATGAAATACAGTAAGCAAACTTTATGTTCGTACCTGTTATCAGGTCATTCAAATTGGTCGTAGAAGCCGATCGAAGGGTTACCAGGGTTCTGGTCACAGCGAGGCTTCCAGGCATTCCCACCATCTGAGCTGCTGCAAGCCTGGTTGGAGAGGACATTGTTCCCCAAATCACCATCTAAGCTCATCTGTTGCACTTCTTGGGGGGATAGGATCCTAATGCACTTCACACAGTTTACAAACTCCCTGTATAATTCATATCACATTTTATTATGATAATAACCAACAAAATTCTTCTTCTATCATTCATATTCAGTGCATTTAAAAAATTTACACACCCTGCAAGCTCCAGCATATGCTTATCAATATTCAATACAAAGGAAGACACAGGCAAATTGCTGTTGACTTTTGTACATTTTTTTACTATATCACATTCCTAGACAGTGTACACATCCAAGTTCGGCACTTTTACAATATTATTTTCTTGACCAATTTTCATAATGAAAATATAAATGTTAATATAAAGCAAAAGTAGGAAGGTAAACTTACTCCCATGGGTCATCACCGAGAAGTAGGATATCATCCTCATGATCCTTGTAGACTAACTTCCAGCCTATTTTCTGTCGGTCCTCAAGTTGGCCCTCTATACCAAACATGCGGGCCAAAGCATGCTTCAATTCTTCATATCCGGAGAACCTACCTATGTCAATGGATCGGCCTACAGCTCCACGCTTGTAGACCTACAGGATTTATGTTACTGTCAGTTTTATGAAATGTTAGGTTCACATTCAAAAGAATGAATGGCCATAGCAAACAAAGCACATGCTCAAGAGTTTATGGCTCAAGAGTACGCATGGTCATAGAAGGTCCCAATTGCCAAGTGTGCAGTCCTTGACAAGCTTTTAAAGCTATATGTGACCACCTCATCAACCATACATCCAAGCAAGCATTAATACACCTATCTCGTTTAAATCATGATTTCAAAACTACTTGATGGTAGCTGACTACTCAGTTGGCATAATAGCATGGCACCATATACAGCACTGCTAAACCATAAATGCGCTCTTGAAAAGACAGTTATACATGTGCTTTATACTAGACTGAATATGACAGAATGTTGACTACCCTGTCCTAAGTTTTTTACATTTGAATTTTTTACATGTACTTCACATATATTTTCATATCTGCTCCAATATGTAATCGTATATTCGGTGTCCACTGTCCAGCAGTGATCAGAAGTATATTCCATTCTTCCATTAAAACCCGCAATTTAATATTCAGGAATTAGTAAATACAACAACAAAAGTTATACTGTTGAATGTTATAATATCAGTAAGTTGGGTTATGTAAAGAAGCACAAACCTTTGTGAATGTCCGCATCCTCTGTGGTGGAGGTGCAGGAGGCCAAGAATTTCTGTTCAACATGGCACCATCGTTGATTGCAGAATCAATTGAGTTAAAAGCTATATCAGACTGACCGAATGACTGTGAAACCATGGAGGTTGAGATGTCTTGTTGGGCATCCTTTTGTATTCGGTAATTGTTCTCAACATCAGCTGACAAATTAGGCTGACACTTTACAGGATTAAGTGCACTTACCAACAAGCCTTCTGTTTCCATAGGAAAGCCCAATGGACTATCATTGTTGATCCCAAAGAAGGCATTATTAGTCGGATCGACTTCTTGAATTTCCACATCTGGAAGAGCATCTTTGAACATTTGTTGTTGATTGAAGTTAGAAGTGGGGAATCCTTGATGTAAAAGTCCATCTGTTTGGGTAGGCCATAATGAGGTTGCTGATGAAGCTGTTTCCAGGTTGTCTGTTGATGGTACAATGTTCAAAAGATTGCCATGTCCAGTCCCAACAGTAGGTGACTTTGAGGTGATTACATTCTCCTTCAAATTATGGTTCAACTTCGACAATTCCTTCACCATTATTGGAGTTGTTACAGCTTCACCAGATGTTGGAATTGACATCAGAGCAGATGGTTGAGGCACCTTCTCCGTGCTGACCTTGCAATGCTCGTTCTTGCCGATGGTTGGGTGTGCCAAATGATTTCCATTGGCTGTAGAAGGTGATGTTGAGCAAGAAGGAATTTCCTCAGTAAGTACAGATTGTGTAGCACCTGGAATCATCAGTTGGCTTCCAGCTTTGGGCAGAACATTGGTTGATGGAATCGGTGGATAGGCAACATCTGACACATCTGCAAGTTCAACTTGTTTGTGTGAAAGCTTCTGTTGTTCTTGCTTGAATGGTGGTGGCGCCTGTGATGCTGGCAATGAAACTTTGGTATCTTGCTGAGGCATGATCCGCTGCTGGGCAAGTGAATGAGAACTCGATAGCTGCTGCATGTCCAAAAGTAACTTCTGTTGTTCCTGTGTCAGCGGTAATCGTGAGAGTGTAACTGCTGGCTGTGATATAAGTGACTGCTGCTGTAGTTTCTGTAATAGCTGCAACTGAAGTTCCTGATCAGACAATTGAGACTGTTGACCAGCCAGATTCACAAGTTGAGCTGGCAACTTGTTTAGCTGCTGCTGATTCTGCTGCTGCTGCTGCTGCTGCTGCCGCAGTTGCTGAATTAAAAGCTGTTGTTGTTGCAGTTGAAAATTCTGGTCCTGCTGTTGCTCACTGGTTCCCTGCTGGCACCTAGTTGGAGACGGTTGTTGTTGTTGTTGTTGCTGCTGCTGCTGCATCTGGTTCTGGATAATTACCTGGGCCTGAACAAGATTGGCCTGAGCCTGGCTTAAAGGAATAGCTTGGTTAACGGACTGCTGTTGCCTCTGCTGGTAGCCAACTTCTTGCTTCAGTTCTTGATGATTGGTGATGGCATCAAGTTGGTTACAAGACAACGATCCCTTGGCAAGCTCATTTATAGGTTGCATTTGCTGAGAGAGCTTGGAAGCATTAAGCTGTACACTGTTTTGTTGCAGGAGATGGTTCTGAACATATAACTGCCTTGCAAGCTCAGCTGCACCAAGGTTTTGCATGGCAGGATTACTTAGAGATCGCAGGTACTCTGACTGTATACCTGTATTGGCTAATGTGGAGCTCTGCTGCCTGTTCATGTTCATCCATTGAACCAAGCTCAGACCAGGCATTGTGGTGTTCTGGGTTTGAGCATCCTTTATGCATATCTCCTCACCAAGCCAAGGCATTGCCCTCTTGAAAAGGTTTTCCATCTCTGATGACTCATCATCTGTTAATTCACATATAAAAGTGAACCATGTAAACCACCAGAAGTGGTTGTCGTGATATGCAATTTACATTGCAATTTAAAACAGAAAGATGAACCTAAGGCTGATTTACCTATTTGCCTAGGGCGCTTAACGCCAAAGAAAGGCTGGGGGCATATGAAGAAAGGAGCAGCAATTGGTTCAATCTCCCACATTGAAACTCTGTTTCGCCTTTCACCTGCGGCAGACTCATCCCAACCAACCTACAAAATTAAGCTACTCTGTGAACCAGATACAAACACAATCTGCCATCAATGGTGTCGCTCAGCAATCTAACCTGTAAGTTGCGCCACTGGGAGTTTTTCCATCTTACAGGATCTAGGTCACTTATCCCAGTTATCGTACCCATGTACCTAAAGAACATTGAATAATTTAATTAGTAGTACAAAACCATGGCTATAATTTAGAATTTAGAACAAAGAAATATAAATTGATTGTTTGTACGTGCCAAATCAATATAGGTAAAAGAACCACTGTACCTTCTCATCCCTAGTTCCTCCGTCTCAAACATCATACGGAATCGCATTCCTAAAGATATTTGGTTACTATACAGTGCCTTCTGGTATTTGGCAAATGGGATAACAAACTCAGTAGGGCTAGCCCTGAAAGTCAACATTGCAAATAAATCATTGATAGGTCCTCAGTTACATAAAAATGATGTTTAGAGCCATCATGGTGGAAAAATTATAGTGTAAGAACATTACTCGCCTAGGGTTGTAAAATATGGTAAATGGGCTATTGTTGGCAGCAGCATGGGCTGCTGCTGCAAGCACCCCTATGTGCATACTGTCACTTGAAAGTACCGAAGAAGATATATTAGTGGGTTGCCGGCTAGCCCGCCTGATTCCCAATAGAAGCTGCTGCCTTTCATCCCTAAAATCATGATGAGCGAAAACATTGATGATACTTACACTACAATTTTGGGGTTATTTCACATGAAGTTGGTAATAATCTTTACTTTAGAAAGAACTGAGACAAAATTTAGCAAGAGGAAAATGGTCATGAAACTTACCTAACAAAAATGACAGAGTCACCAGCAAATAGTCTTTTGCCGCCCACGAAAAGACTCCACCCAGTGGTTAGTAAATGCCTTTTTCGGCTGACCTGATCATAGCAAAATACAAAAATGATTCATAGTATTTAAACTTCCATTTACAATCAAAGACCTAAAATGTTGGCAACAGTAACAGTAGATTTTCCCTTGCAGACCAACCAGAACATAAAAAGAATGATGTGCGAGGTTCATCAAATGCATGAAACTTCATGATGAAATACTTGCATAAAAACTAAAAGTCCTGCTACAGTGCTACTGCTAGTTTATAGCAATGAATAGGCTATATTTTCCCCACCTCGAAATATATGGCGAAATGTCCAAACATTGTCATGTATGTCTCTGGCTTGAATTTCTTGAGCTGGAGGCTGCATACTGAAGTCCTATCAGGCAGACAAAGAGAGTATAAGTGTTACAATGGCACTCTGAAGTTGATAGCATTTTGTTGAGCCAATGTTAGATATTCGATGCCTGGATACCAGTGGAGGTAATATCTTCTCTGCAGCACGGCGAGGCACAGAGAAGCCTCCATGTGTACTTGTATCACTTGCAGTAAGTGTCTTACAGAAGAACTCCATTTGTGGCCTTGCATGTTTTAGTGCAAGATCCGATAGCTGTAAAGCCTCTTTTCCATACTAAACCAAAGTCAAAGGCATGGTTTTAGGACATTGGAACAAGCAAGAGATTTATTGGAGAAACACAAGTTCTAGATGCTCACTGTGTTCACTGGCTGAAGAGTCATCTGTGCATACACCTCATCAGTCTCTGGGTCGGCCTTAGGACGAAAGAGAGATGGTTTTAGAATGGGTGATTGCAAGCTCCGTGTCAAAAGGACAGGATAGGAACTGTACATTACATGCAAAGTAACACTGTGAAGAAGGCATATCAACTTTGAGGGAAGATTTGGGTAGCTTGGCACATGTGCATCAATGTCCTTTTGCATAGAAGCTGCAACCTGAATCAGAAGGACAATAAGACCAAGCATAACATTCCGCTTGGAAGAAAGTGAAGAATATTAAAGGTAACTTTTTGTCCTAATCTCGGAATTCATTAAATTGCAGGCAGATTAATCAAGCATCAAGGCTATGGGGACTAATATCTTTTCATTGTTTTCCAGTTATACACCACAACTTTTCCTGTATTCATTGTTGCATTACTGTCTGTCAGAATACTGCATTGGGAAATGTTTATCTTTTTGGTATTGTTATTTGAAAATGTGCTAGTGTGGGGACTCATCAGTACTCTGCAGATTTCATGATAAAAGATTATTTCATGAAATGATTAAGAAAGTAGAGCCATTCGAACATGCTTCCCCTTTTGCTAACCCTTTCTGCAGTTTGACTAAAAAAATGAAGAAAGTGGTCTGCAGTTTAAAAGTTGCGCCGCATGAGTGAACTTTTCTTAGATAAACTCTTTATAAGTACTGTGATAAAGTCCTCTACCATCATGCGCTAACACAACCAGATGTCGCAAAAACAAAAGGACTTCATTTCATTTACTTTTCTTGTGAAATAGAAAGATAATTTATGTTTCCATTCATCTTTCTGAAAAGAACACCATGACTGGCTTTTGTACTCATAAATAATCATGTTATTCCAGTGCCTAATCTTAGGAAGCTGGGACAAAAACTACCATCCCAGGACCATAAATGCAAGCAACCCACATGCACAGAAGATGCTTCATGTACACCAAACTCCTTGCAAGGAAATAGTGCACAGCACACCAGAAACCAACCGAGGAAAGAAGCAAGTAGGACCCCAATAGTTGCAACCACTTTGGCAATGAGCTAACATTAGCATGTTCTTGCACTGGAAGATTTCAGAAACCGAGTTAAATCTTCACATTTCTAGTGAAAGAATGGGAATCTTCTTGCACCAAA
This sequence comes from Hyparrhenia diplandra, assembly GCA_015847255.1. Lineage (NCBI taxonomy): Eukaryota > Viridiplantae > Streptophyta > Magnoliopsida > Poales > Poaceae > Hyparrhenia > Hyparrhenia diplandra. Next base: position 95,941 of record JADLZK010009724.1, read on the forward strand.
AAAGATCTGAATGAAAAAAAAATCACCAGAAATCATCTTGCACCAGAAGGTATCAGATAAATAAAGGATACTACTACTATCAGTGCAGATTCTAGGGATACTATTCCAGCTAGCTCAGCAACAATCAGTAGGCTCCACCAACAAATCAAAAACTGTTTTTCATTTTCATTACTGCACTGATAGCAGTACCCTTTATTATATTATTATGTCTCTTGTATAAAAATACATTTTAGTAATAAACTCAGCATGAAGCAAAAAAGAAAATCAAAGAATGGAAAAGCACAAGTTTTCACCTGAAACACAGAATCAAACTACAAAATCTTTAAAAGTATCACAGTACACCGAGACAATCGATAACGATTTCAAGATTTGGTGACATGATCCCATAAAACAAGAACAGAACAGAGCATCCCAAAGGCTGTAGCAATGGCTTCAACGACCGTTACATGTCTAGAAGCAGAAGCAGCTAGCACGGGGGGGAGGAGGAGGAGGAGGGGCGCGGCGGTCTCGCTCACCTGCTCGCTGTGGCCTTGCGGGAAGTAGACGACGAGGCTGCCCACCGGCGGCACCGACACGAGCGGGCCCGCGCAGGCGTACCACAGGTCGGCGTTGATCGCCGGCACCTTCGTCCGCTCCCCTGCGGGCGCATGCCGACGCCGGCGTCAGCCACATGACACGACACGAGAAAAAAGGCGACGCCTTTCTGAACTTGGGCACAAGATACGCAGCACATCGATCGGACACGCGAACTGCCGCCGGTCGGCAGACGCGCGCGCGCGCGGCGTTCCGTCGAGGCCGGCGACAGGCGCACGCGCAAAGAGGAGGAGGAGGAAGGTGCAGGGGCGAAAAAGGTACCGACCTTCGCATGGCGCCGCGCCGGTGGAGGCGGCCGCGGCCCCGGGGCGGGCGTGGGCGCGGGCGCGACACCAGAGCTCGCCGGGGACTGCTTCATGGTCGCGTCGCGCGGCGTGGCCACCCACGCACGCGGGAGCTTCACTCACTGGTGGCCCTCGAGCATGGAGCGCAGGGGCGGCGCTGCTGAGCTGCGGCACGGCGCGTCGCTGCCAGACAGACAGCGCCGCCGGCCGGCCTGGTCGTCGTTCTTTGGCGGAAACAAGCTATTACTACTACTACCTGCTGCCTAGGAGTAGTTGCTACGGACCGGACGCGGGCGCTAGGCGAGCGGCGTGTGGCGGCGCCTCCCCGACAACGCGAGCAGGAGGTCACGAAGACCAAGGGCCGTTCCCCGGAGAGAGAGGAGGTGGTGGTGATGAGCTGCTGGCTAGTTGGTGCGTTGTTGCCTTGCCTCGGGAGTTAAAACAACGAAACGCTCCTTGTTTCTCTCTTTTTCCTCGTCTTGTAGCGAGACTGGAGAGAGAGAAAGACAGCAAGAGGATGTCCTCTACTTGGCCTACTCTCTCTGCAGCAGCTCTGAGCTCAGCTCAGCTCAAGCTCACCCCAGCCCAGCCGCCGTCCGTCGTCTCTGACGTTTTGTAAGGGTATCTGTAACTGTGAAAAGATTTATTTTTCTAAAGGTGTTTTATACTACTCTAGTATGCTCTAGCATGTGCTTCCATAAAAAATCGTAGAATTTATTTTCCTTTTTTTTTACAACAAGAATTTATTTTCCTTAATTGGAACATGACCGATAATGGGCCCGTGTTATAGTGGCCATGATAGCGAGTTTACCGTGAGGAGCGAGAGACGTTGACGACTTTGTGTGCTCATAAAGGTAATTGGATAATCTAGCATCCTAAATAGTGGTTAGTGCGACACGTGTGAGTGGATTTTTAGATTTGTGTAAATGTCAACTCATGACAAGCCGATTTTGTTACCGAGTGTTGTATTGATTCCACGACGACTATTTGTACGTCTTCTCTTATAAAGTTTCGTGTTAGCTGCTAACTTTGATTGGCAATATATTGTAAAATATATTTTGTCACATATCTAATTATGCTTAAACAAGATTGACTTACTCTAAGATTTCGGATTTATTCATGGATGGATGATGTGTTTTATTTAGTTCAAATAAGATATGACAAGCCCAATAAAACCCAACAAAGATATTTAACTCATTGTCATTGGTGCAATACGTGGCAATGGCACGCTTTTCGAGGGAAAAAAAAAAAAAAAAAAAACTCATTGTCATTGGTAGGGATAATAAAACAATGCATTTATAGAAAAAATTTTGTCATCCCATATCTAATTTGCTATAAAAACAAGATTGACTTAGGACTCTAAGATATTTCGGTTAATTTATTCATGGATGGATGATGTGTTTTATTTAGTTCAAATAAGATATGATGGCTATTTTGTATTCATTTGTTGTAATGTTTAAAACCCAACTATAAGTGGTGTGAAAAGATATTTAACTCATTTTCATTGGTTTGCCAATACGTGGCAATGGCATGAAAACAAAAAGGAGTGGAAAAAAAAAAATTTTCATTGTCATTGGTTTCAAACTTGGATAATAAAACAATGCATTTATAGATATTAGTATTCAGATTTCAGAGTGTGCTATTGTATCCCATAAATCACGTTGACATCTTCGTATGCCAATTTAAGTTATAAATATTTATGTTTTTCTACAAATTTGGTCATGCATAAAAAAGGTTAACTTTAGGACCATAAATTGATTTATTTTAGAGATGGGCGATGGCACGTCTAAGTAAATTGCAAGGCCACAATTAATGTTAAATGCAATAATGGATAAATCTTGTATGGAAATAGACGTGGATATTCATTCAGCTTAAAAGGATGGCTATTTTGTATTCATTTGTTGTAATGTTTAGAAATGTACAAGGTGAGCCATGAGATGTCACTATAAGTGTGTGTGAATGTGATGCCGAGGGGGGGGCTCTTTGGAAAGGACAATCTTTGGGCGTCGGACTCTTTCCCCATGTGTTTAGGTTTGCCACACTCGTCTTCGACGCCCATGAAAACAAAAAGGAGTGGAAGTAAGGATAATTCTCACAATTTTGTTTGTGGCAGTGGCCTAGGTTTCAAACTTGTATTGTAGGTCTACATTTGCCACACGCATTATGTCAATAATAAAAAGAGTGAGAGTGAGGTAGGAAGATGGGTGAGTAGGAAAACAAGTAGAAAAAACGAAAGAAATTTAATGTATCACGCTTCCTAGAGTGTATGTCACAGCTCTTTGACCGGTCAACGAGATGGGATGACGAAAAAGGGTGACGTAGAAAGAGAGGGAGGCGCAGGGGCGGCGGCAGCGGGCTGAAGACAGGAGTTGTAGGGTAAAACCCTAAATTATTCTTTTCTCATTATTCTCACAAGTCCTCCCTCATATTCATATGAGAGGTTTATAATTGCTAACGGGACCAGGCCCATTAATCTTTCTTGTCTTACTCTAATCTATTTAATAATAATAATACTTAATAAATGCTAATTTAATAACTAAATGTTCAGCCATTTCGCTTATATTTTGTAGCATGTCTGCTGAGTGCGACAGTGTAGGTGCCTGAAAACTTAGAACCATGCACCTGATAACTGAACGAAAGAAATTAAGGAAAAAGAAGCTCCAAAACCATATGATTTATATCCAATGAATGAGAATCATTGCCTGATTGGATGCAAAATTTCAGGCACCTAAAATATAGAAAGTCCCTTATTAATACATAGAGACATGTAAATATGGCATAATAATTTCAGTCCTTTTTATCAAAAAATCAGTCTTTTTCTTGAAATTTTAGGTAAAAATATTTGACGTGTACCATAACTCAAAGGGCTTTGTTCTCTAAAAATGGTTTTGGCTTCTAGAGAATCTTTAGTTGTTTTTTTTCACTCTGTTTTTAAGTAAACCAGAAGTTAATAAAACCAAACGCGATAAAACCAGAAAACTAACTTCACCGGCTCTAGCCCCTCTAGTCTAGACCATACTGTGACATGAGCTAGAGAAAAAGAAAAGTTCCAAAGACCTTAACATAGCCTAGATTGATTTATATTTCCAACCTATTAATAAGTAAGGAAATTTATTGCACCTCTTCTATCACTATCAAGAAGCGTGTATCTCCAAGGTCCAAATCATCTCAGCACTGGTACTACACACGTTCACTTCAGCAGCGAAATAGAAAAAAAAAAAAAAAACAATAACAATTGGGAAGGCGTAGGCTTTTTGTATTATTACCTTGCAAGTGGGTCTACATATAGTCGGTTGCGCCTGTAGTATGCCACGTGAATTCCGGGAATACGATGCATACTCCTTACACTTTTGGCTATAATATCACTCACCTGCTACGACTATTCTTATGAATAAATACTGCTGCATGCTTATATTTAGACAATGAAATAGAGTATATAGTTCAAGTAACCAAAATTCGTGTGTTTAGTTTGTGCACAAGCTGGCTGATTCAGCTGATTTAATAATGTTCTACAGTACTGTATGAGGGAGAATAAGCCTAAAAACAAGCAAAAACTAGAAGAGGTGTGTTTGGCTAATTGTTGTTCATGGATGGAGTTGCATCTTATATATATTCGGATGAGAAAGTAAAGGTTTGATGACACTGTATTTTAGAGAGGAGAGTAGTGTGCTTGATGAGAGCGAATGTTACATATACACTAGTAACAAGTTGATTTTACGAGACAGCCCTAAATATTAACCGTGGCGGGCACTTATTTTGCCGTCCACGGTTAACGCGCGCCGCCACATGCATTTTTTTGCCATGAAAAATCGATTTTGCGTGGCGGGGATGTTAAAAATGCATCACGGTTAATAGATATTTTCCATGGCGGGCGTGTTAGGATGCCCGCCACACAAAATCTGTTTTCCGTGGCGGGCAACCTTAAAAGCCGTCACGGTAAATGTCGGCCCAATTAATAAGCCCAATAGACCAATATCTAGCTTTGGTATATAAGCAAACCAAACCCTAATATCCACCCTCTCCCTCTTTTCCACACTCGAAGCGGCGGCCGACTCCTCTTCCCTTCCCTCCGTCGTTCTCTTCCCTCCCGGTGGCCGCCGCTCCCATCCCCATACCACCCCCATCCCCGCCCCACCCCAACACCTCCTCTCCTCTTCCCCTCGTGCTCTCGCCCTCTCCCTCCAAGCCGGCGTGGCTCCATGGCGAGGCTCGGCGCAAGGCCGGGCAAAGCTCAGCGCCGGCGGACCTTCATGGCGGGGCGAGACGCCGGGAGGGGATGAAGCGGGCGGACCTTCCTGGCGGGCTTGGCGCGGCGGGGCGGGCCTCCATGGCGGGCGGGAACGACGCCCGGGTGCGGCGGCGGCGGGGCGCAGATCCGCTTCCTCGGCGTGGATCCGGCGATGGCGCACCTGCGGCGCCGACGGATCCCGCGTGGAGGTGCGGGCTCGGGGATCCGGCGGTGGCGAAGCTCCCGCACGGGCGGATCCCGGGCGGCGCTGGTCGGTCGGCACCAGCGAGCTACACCGCGGGCGGAGTCGGTGGCGGTGAGGTCTGCGCGCGGCGGATCCGTGGCGCCGCCCCCGAGCCCGGCCCGGCTAGGTTTGGGCCGTGGGTTGGGTTTTTTTTTTTTTTTTTTTTATTTTACCGTGGCGGGCACAGGCGCCCGCCACGGTTAATCTGGGGAGGCGGGCACAGGACCTTATTAGGGAGGCGGGCATTTGTGCCCGCCACGGAAAACGATTTCTGCCCGTCATCCAAAACATTTTGGTTACTAGTGAATAGTGATATTCAGGTTCTTTTCATGATCAAACTTTTTTTTTAAAAAAAAAGAGGTTGATATTGTGGACTCCTATACTGTAGAACTTTCGGCCACTGGAGACCGACCTATTTGCGCATATATATACTGAACATAAAGAAACTAAGTAAGTATTTATTATTATTATTATACTCTATATTTGCATGCATGTCCCATAACAATTTAACGTAGTGGCAATGATATATAGAATGTCTCCCAAAATGCTTTGGGGCTTGCACATGTGAACAATTTTGATTTGTAGAAAATACATAGAAGATTTAAAGATCCAAATAAATTTGTTTAAAAAAATCAAAAATTCAAGATACTAATTATTAATATAAATATTAATTCTATTTTAATATGCATGTCCCGTGTTAACAATTAAAACGTAGTGGCAATGAAAAATAGAATGTCTGTCATTCTGCTTGTGGTGGCTTGCACATGCATGTTGTCAACAGCGTACTACTCGATCCCGGAGAGAGATCCTTCCAGGAAATTAAGACGCAAATTCAGATGGAATTCTTCATCACAGTCGTAGCTCCTTCATAGGGGTGACCTGTAGAATTGTTGAAAGGTCGATTTGGCATGTCATTCTCAAAAAAAAAAAAAAAAAAAATGTATTGTGTCAAAAAAAAAAAGGTGTGAATGTGTGATCCACATCGATCATATTATTAGTTTACTACGTAGTACTCCAACTATCCAAATTATTATTATTATAATATGATGCACCTACCCACCAAATCATTTGGAGCCCGGCGGCGTTAAGCTATTTGTACTTTGTGACCTGTAGAATTAGAAGAAAGGTCGATTTGGCATGTGATGGAGAATTAGCTAGTAGGATCGTCATCAGAGCAGCGTATGATTGCGTGGTTAGTTGGGATGTTTTAAGGTATCCGTTCCATTCCATGCATCTATCTGGTGGCATGAAGAGAGAGAGAGAGAGAGAGAGAGAGAGAGTAGGAGGAGGACATGTCCAGCTACTTGAGCCTGTCATACAGGGACAGCCCGTCCGAGACCTCCTCTCCTCTCGCTCGCTCGGCAACCACCACACCATCTCATGCATCTCCGCGTTGGACTCCACCTGAACCTCGAAACCGATCATTGTCCGTTGAACGAGACACGTTGTACCATGAACGAATGAGCCGGACGGGCTGGGGGCGCCGAGCCCATACGGCCCGGCCCGGCCCGACATTGTGCGTACGGTTACTGTGCTCGCGCGTGCCGGAGGCCAACGAAAGCGAATCGCTGCGTCGCGTCCAGTGGAGCGAGGGAGGGAGGCTCGCCGTAGCCGAATCGTAGCAGCAGCAGCAGCAACAGGGAATGATTGACGGGACGCGTGTGGCAGGCCTGGTGTGGGTGCGTCCGACAGCATTTTCCGCCGGCCGCCCTGCCGCCTCGCCGGGGACACAACCCCTTGCCCGCCGGCTTTCCTACCACCCTCTGTCGCCTCCTCGCCGGTGATGTCGTCTGGTCCAATCCAATCCAATCCATCCCCCGATGGCATTGCTGCTGGTCACCCTGCAGCAGAGCAGTGCAGTGCAGCCGAAGCAGCAGAGCATGCATGCGACCGTCGTCCTCTGCGGAACGGAATGGAATGACGGCCATCCATCCAGCCTCGGGTCTCGAGACAGGCAGGAGTTTGCATCCACTGCACGCAGCACGCCGTTGTGTACTCCTACGTGGAAGTATATTTGTGGTATTTATACGTAGTACACCACTGTAGAGTGTAGTACTGTGCAGGAGGAGGGACTGGCGGACCTCGGTGTCTGCGTCGGCGTGCACCTGGCCGGCCCTGCTGCTCCTGTTCGCTCGTGCGCTTCGAGACTCGTGCTCACTGTGCGCACCAGCAATCCAAGCACAGGTCCATGCTCGTTGAGCTCGCTGCTCCTCCTGCCAAAGGCCGGGCGCTCCGGACGACGGGCCACAAAAGCTGCGCTGCCTTATTTTATTGTTAATGTTTTTAATAAAGTGAAAGTAATACTAAATGGTAGTACAAAATACTAGGAGTAGTTCGAGTATACCATAGAATACGAGTTTTGTAACAAAAGATTAGGTGAAGTCATGGTTGGCAAGGAGGCAGAGTTGTCATGGTCGGCTTCAAAGTTTCTACGTACACTGCGTCAATGAGCCAGACCAATCGTAAGAAGCCGAAGCCAGAATAGTTTTTTTTTTTTTTTGAGAAATGAAGCCGGAATAGTATGTAGTCAGCACTAATTAAACTCAGATCATCGTTGAAGCAGGCATGTATTAGCCTAGCAGGTCATCTCTTGGCCTACTCGCAGTGCCGTCATAGCTCACTACGGGAGAGGCAAAATTTCCCAAGTGCCGCCGGCTTTCACAGAGTCAAAAACAGGGTACTCAGGGACTTAAATCTTCCCCGAGTGTTGCACTCGGGGAAATATCACACTTGGGGAACAAGAACTTCTCCGAGTGCCGTGGCGTTCCTGGCACTCGGGAATGATTGACACTCCGCAAAGGGCCTCTTCCCCCGAGTGCAACACTCGGGGAAGAGCGACACTCGGGGAAAAAAAGTTACTTAACGGCCTCCCCGTCCAGCGCTGGCCGTCACCTACAATTCCAAAACGCCATGTTTCTTTCCACTTGTTAATCAACTGGCTGACGTGTGTTCACCAACATAAAGCTGTTTTTCTTTGCTTCACGAGCAACTAGATGTCCCAAAGCAACTTTCTCTAAGCTTTGATCATCGATACTCCAAACTTTAAACGATTTTCTCACGTAAGCTACAGTTATGAACAGACGATTTTGTCCCTATATGGACAATATACCAATTCTACCCATTATGATTCTACCACCCACAATCCCTAACCAAAATCCTGAAATCAAAACATCCTGTTCGCTTGAACTTATCCGCTCGGCTATCCTACAACACTAAGAGCAGTCACAATGCGGACTCTACCATAAAGTCTAAAACTATTTATTACATTGGGCAACGTGGACTTAGAGTCCAAATAATACTTGGAGTCTTGTTTTTCTCCCTCCCTCTTCTATAAATATGCTGTCACATCAGCGCCGCATCAGCAAAGTGCAATAAATATGATGATATATAATAAATATGATTAGACTCTATAATAGAGTCTGCATTGTGAGTGCCCTAATAGAACCTATAAATAGATTTTCATTATCTAAATCCCGATTCGATCCATGTACAGTAACCTCTGGAGGATTCAAACAGGATGAGCTCCTGCTCAGCTGATGCCTGATGAGATCGGTGACGAGTACTCGTACAGTGAGTGCTACAGAGCCGGCCTTTCACGGTCGTGGAAGGGGAACACACACTGCTTTGGATGCATGGGACCGGCCCCGCGCGGTGGATTTGGCTTGTCCCTCGTCGCTGAGACAGCCAGCGACCAGCGCCCTGCTTCAATCATCAGAGTGAATCCAGTTACCGGCTCCAATGGCGGACGTGTGGCGCACAAAGCTTCGGTGACGCCTCCTTCGATGGCAAATAATTAAGGACTACTAAAAAGTTCATTAGATTTGTACTAGATCGAGTTCTTTCACTTTAACACAGGTACTACTACTTTGATCATAATTATAATGATTTTGGGAATGTAGGTATTATTGGTCTTGTGTTTCCGGCGAATATAAATATTTTTGAAAAATATTAATGAGGACTTGTAGGTACTTTCTTTCATCCTAGAATGATAAGCGTATTTTATATGGGTTGCAACCTTAGCTTAGGTTGTCACGACTAACGTTCATGGTCAAGATTTTTCTGTGTTTACGACCGACTTGTCACATACTCCCTCTATTTTGAATTATGAGACTTTTTGGTGTTTTTTATAGTTTTTCTTATACACTTACTAGATATATACTAATGTTTGTATAAAAATAGTAAAGTTAATGTATCTACAAAATCTAAAACATCGTTTTGAGTGAACTTTCAGATTTTGTAGAAACAGTGAAGGGAAATAGTGGCCTTCTTTTTGGTGCCCGGCATCTCTCTCTGTACCTTTCCTTCTTTGTATACATATCTTCTTCCATTCTTTGGTGCTACTCTTAATTATGAACCGAATTTGTCCGATCATTACTCCTCATATCTCTTTGTATATCTTCCTTCTTTGGTTCTACACTACGCTCTTCGTGAGAGAGGTCATATGTCATGCATATAATGGTTCATGATTGTTTTCCACCTTACCGTGCATACATGCCCATTTTGCAGTCGGAACACTTGTCACGCCTCTACGGCTAGTATGATACGGATTGCACTGTAACTTCTATCCTTTTGACTGTGGCACTATTTATTACTTCTATATGAATGATGCAACTTTAGAAGAGTGCTATATAGGTCAAATAATAAAAAAAATTGGGGCCCTTTTGGATCCTATAGAAATAATATGAGGCTTTGTTTGGATCTTTTTATTTTGGGAGAATTAGAATATACTTAATAAATTAGGCTATTTGGCTTAGATTTTTGAGATTCACAACTTTACTTAAATGCACAAATAGAAGCCTATATCAAATTTATAGTGATAGATGTGAAATGGATTCTATAGATTACCATGCTATTTTTGTACTCTCCAACTTATAAAGTTACAAAAACTATAGAGTTGCCTATCTCAATTATGTGCCTAAACTACCATAAATTCAATTCCATGATCTAACGAGGCTGAGATTATATGGATCAACAGTGGATGCATTGCTCATGATAAATGTCTAAAGCAAGGGCAAAATTGTCTTTTCTACCTTGGAATCCTCAAGAAGCTCATAGAAAAAGGGCATTATCGCCGTTGGCGTGCGTGCCACAAATTTGACTCGATTTGTAGAAAATGTGTGCAACATTTGTATCTCTCGAATAGATTTATTACAAAAAACTAGATTCAAATACCTTTCTAATAAAACTAATTGTGTACCATAAATATTAATATTTTTGAAAATAAAATTAATCAAAGTTATTTCTTAGAAAGTGCAAGCGACAATTTTTTTTTTTTATTGACAAAAGACAGCTTATTTAGGGATAGAGGGAGTACATACGGAGGGACTCAGGGCGAATTAGAATACCTACTAATAAAGAGAGGAAATTTCTTGACCCCAAATTTCCGTCGCCTTCCATCGGCCGAAAAAATTTTGGTCACTTCTTTCTTCCGTCCTTCCGTCCAGGCCTTCTACCCCCCCAGATCGATCTGTCTCTCCTCCTTCCCCGTATCCGCTCCACAAGCCCGAGTCCGCACCGTGTGCTTTTTCCGTTTGAGACTTGTCCAAATAAAACTCCACGAGAGAAAGAAACGAGTCAAAGATATCGAGCGAAGTCCGACAAAGCGGCATGGACGCCGATGCGCGGCCGGCTCTCGCGCATCGCCGCCCGCCCGACCGCCGCTGAAAAGGTCGCTTGGCGGCCGGCGGCAGGGATGCATTGTACCGCACTGAGGAGGCAAAGTGGTCGCAGCAATGGCGAGAGCGTTGGTGGCAACTTCGGTTATGCGAAGGCTAGCGGAGCATAGGCCCTACCGCCGGCGGCCGGCGGCAATCTTGGGAGAGACGGATCACGAGTCCGACTTCCCTCCGCCATTTGGAAGTTAGAATCATACGACACAAAATTATTTCAGTTTTCCTATTTATTAGAGATCCATTGTGGAAATAAATATTGAAGGTTGCCATTGCAAACTTCTCGATCTCGCCCGGTATGAATTCTAATCTCGCCGAGTCGAACAACTCTTTCGATCTTCTTTGGAAACGAAACAAGCCTTGCTTCTTGTCATAACGTGATCTTACGCCCTCGACATGTTCGATAGATTGTCTTGACGTGCACAAACTCCTCATCTTGGTCCCTCTCATTGGCTCTCTTTGTAAGTGATGCCATGCCTATGATCACGACGGGGAAGACAACAAGCGCATATTGCCATTGCTCCTGTCAACGCAAGTACGAGAGGTGAGCATACCCTTCTTTCTTCATTACCATGGTAGCACAAGCCTCCATGAGGGTGACTACTGGCTGCCAGTTGCTTTACCGTCTGTTTGGTTGGAGAGCGGGATGAGCCGGGTTGGAGCGAACCCGCTCCCGTGGCTGTTTGGATGCAGATGAGGAGGGTTGAGTTGGCCCGGGCGGGAATATTCCCTTTAGATGCGGGTTCGACTCATCCCTCCAAATCTCGCGAACGGAGCGGCTCCAACCGGATTCGCTTACGTCAGCCTCTCCCGTTACTCACTCCGTCTGGGCAGAAAAGGAGACGCGGCTCTGCTCCACCGGCGCGGCTTCCCTCCTTCCACCGGCGGCTGGTCGTGGCCATGAACGCCGCCGCGCTGAGGACATCCATCCTGCCCGCGCGGAGGACGTCCAGCCTGCTCGCGCGGAGGACGTCTAGCTTGCCCGCGCTCGCCGCCGAGCAGCTCCATGCCGGATCTCGCGGTGGAGCTCGCCCGGATCTGGGCGGCATGGCCGGCGGCGCGAGGCTGGTCGGCGTGGCCTGCGGCGCGGGGCTGGTCGGCGTGGCCGGCGGCGCGGGGCTGGGCGGCATGGCCGGAGGCTGGGCAGCGGGGCTGGGCGCCGGGGCTGGCCGAGCGGGACTGGGCGGCGGGGCGGGAGTCGGGACGAGCGCGGTGGCGGTATTGCTCGCGGTACGAACGAGAAGAAGAAAGGGCAAAAATTTAATTTGGTTTCACTTCCAGGGTTCCTGACGTAAAAGTGTTAGAGAGAAGCTTTTAAACATCCAGGCTTCATTGAATTCTAGAAAATCTAGGGTTCCCGATGAAAAGTGCAGCCCACTAACGCTGTTATGTTGTCATCCAACCCACGTTCTCAGTTCCTTCAACAAAAACATGAGATGGGGCTCCGCTCCCTCCAAAATCACAGCTGCAACCAAACACTGACACGGGTTCAACCCAACCCAAAAAAACTGGGTTGGATCCAACCCACTCCACCCAACCCACAACCAAACACACGGTTAGATTATGTTCCCGTGCTATGTGCTGAGACTCATCAGTTGATCCTTTTGTTTTCATCTTTGAATAGATTGCAATATTATTAACTGATAGCGGACCTTTACTAGCATGACAACCAAGCTATGAATGTTTTCCGTTCTCCTCTTGAGTGTGTTGTCAAATATACTGATCGTGATTAAACCATCTTTATTTGTGCAGTCGTGCAATGAAGATATGCTGAACTTTGTTTACCTGAACATGTTGGTGAGTGTGCTAAGTTGACTGAATAGTTTAAATGACTTCCTTCTTTCCTTACACAAAGCTAAAGAAGACAAACTTCCAATGATCTGGTATGTGCAAAGGCATTCTCTGAAATTTACCTCCTACTACATTTGTTTACAACATTAATTCTTGTATTTCAAAGGTAACAGATCTTTGCTCAATCAAGAATTTAATTCTAGCAATGCAAAACTGGCACTAGGAATGGCCGAATGAGTAACAGTGAGGATATGTTTTGCGACCATTTTTTAAAGCATCCAACTATTTGGTGAAACATTGCAGCATTAGAATAATAAAGAGCAGCATCACAAGCTATATTTTCTAACAAAATTGTTATCCTGTATCAGTTTTGTTTTTAGTTTTCAGTGCTAATTACTCATCGAGTTTTTACTCTGAATTAGTCCTGGTTTTTCAGTAAAGAGCAATGCAATTCTAATGTGCATTTCGTTGTCAATGTTATCTTTTGATACTCTAGCAATTTTTTCAGACCATATCACTTAAATAAATAATGGTATCCTCCCATGTCTACCGGCTTCACATTTCCTCTTTCCATTCATATAGGTTTATTATAACATGAAAAAAAAACTTGAAATGTGTATATAATTTATATCTCCCGTTGCAACGCACGGGCATATTTTCTAGTATATAATAATGCATGGCCTCAAAGTAAACCTCTGAACCACAGCTTAACCACGTCTAAAAGGTATCCTTTAGACTTGTGAAGTGTATTTTTATAGTATACCTATATTTGAAGGCACGCATATGTTTATTCAAAACTCAAACTAGTTTGATTTTGATAAGTTCTAAAATCATATCCTTCTAGGATAGAGGTAGAGTAAGCGCTTGGATATATACAGTACAACGGCCTGCCGACACGATCATTGAGCCGGCAGAAATATACACAGTTCGTAAACAAGGATGGCCCCGCACCGCACCCTTATCTATCTATCTGATCTCCGATCCTCTGGATCGATCGAGCAGCAGCTGGTGATAGATCGATAGTAGACGAAAGATAACCAGTCAGTCACCACTGCAGTCAAGTCACTGTGATAGCTAGCTTAGCTGCCCCTTCCTGCCACAGCTTAGCATACGCACAGCAGCAGCAGTGTCCATGCTCACGAGGTAGACTTGTGTGACTGACTGCTCGCTGGTGCTGGGCATCACGCACAGCTTGCATGCAAGTGACAGCACGCTTCTACCCCTACCACACAAGAATTGATCCTGTCATCTCATCAGGTAGGACTACTCACTATCAACGTTGTGTGTGAGCCTCTGAATGCGTCCGTGCCGACAGATGCATGCTTCCAGCAGCAATCTACTGCTGAAAGCCAAAGCATGCAGTTACTGAATGTTATTGGCTTCTTGATTTGTATGATCGAGTAGTGACGACGCAACTAACAATAAGCTAGCTCTTGTTATTCGTTTCTTGATTCTGCTACGTACTGATTGTTGATGAGGAAGAAGAGGTGATCGAGCAGCAAAGTAGACCTCTCTTTAGCCTGAGTGGTGTCATCTCATGCTTGCCATTGCCAACTGCACTAGCCTCAAATGAAAGGGCTTTATATATTCTCCTTCACTTCACCTGGATATGATCTAGCTAGTAACCTTCTTTTCCTCCACATCTATAACAGGATTGACCTTATTGCATGCGCATATATCCTCATTGGATGGATGGCACCAGTAGATGTAGTGTGTCACCAACAACTAGCTCAAATATAATGGAAAATCTACAGGATTTTATTTTAAGATAAACAATTTTTTTTTTGAATAGGTCAAGATAAACAATATAGAACAGCTGCTAGTCCACATGAATGAATAAAGAACAAGCAGCTCGATATATATATGTTGAAGAAAGAAACCAAATTAATCACAGTAAATCCGGTCATATATATATTTCCAGAATTCCATTTCGATTGGCTACTTCTAGCATGCCCAAGTGCATGCGTATATGCTTATTAGGGTACAGAAGCTAGCTGGCACTGTTACCTAATGTGGTCTCTCTCTTTGGTAGCTTCTATCTATCTATCTATCTATCTATCTATAATAACCTGAAACCATGTGCTTGAAATCTGTCCCTAGCTCTACGATGCTTCTAGCCACCTTCTTCTTCAGAGCATCTTCTTATGGAGACTAGCCAAGGTGTTTGGCTGGTTTCTTGAGATGGACACTACATTGGGGGTCTGGCCCAGGTCCAATTAAGACCTGGCCCAACCAATCACCAGACGCTGGACGGCAGCAACAGTATTGTGAGAGCGTAGCAGTGGGCTCCTCTTTGATGGTTGAGCCTAACAGTATTGGTCAATTCGAGCCTCATGTTGCTCAAGCTATTGCCTTCCCCTCCTTTTCGCCGGTGGGGCTGCTGAAAGATTGTATCTGCTTTCTGAAAGAGCAATTCAATCAGAAAAGTTGTACTTTTTCCATTTTCCTTTTAAAGAACACGGAGACAGAGAAGATAATGTTATGCCACAACACCAAGACAGGTTGAAGAATACTTTTAAATTTGACTCAATTTACACAAGAAAGTACTACGTAATTTGTTATGCCAAGTAACTATCATTCGATTATTTACAGAATAGTATATTTCTTCATAATAATTTTACTTGGAGACAAATATTGATATGCTTTTCTGTAAACTTGATCAAACTTCAGAAAGTTTAACTGGTCTTAACCTAGAAAAATATAATTGTATTTTTATTTTGATCAGGTTGCAATTGCAACAGCCTGTAATAACTGCTTCCTAATCAAGTAATGAACTATTGATGAGCAAAGAAAAAAGAGTCCAGATCACACACTGACCTTATCCACGCTCTACCCGTCGTGCTCATCGAACCATACAGCTGCACTGCCTGCAGCCGTGAAAGGACATTGGTGCCCGACGCGTCTCCCTGCACATCTTCTTCAGATCTTTCCCAGCCTACCGACTTGTCATGGCCGGACCGGACCCCACCGCTGCTGTTGCTGGTAGACAGCTCCTCCTGCAACGCCTGTTTGCTTGCATGATTTGCACCTGCTCCGATGTCCGCTACGAGCAGATCACACACGCTGAGCTCCCAGTGGCACTGCACGGACGCTGACGGTTGTCTGATGCTCTGCATCTAACAGCTCAAGTCGGTGGATGGCTACTGCGCGTCCATGGCAACGCCTGAGCACGGGCCGTGCTGTGTTAGAGCTTGTCGGCCTCTGGGCTGCCGATAGGTGTCCTCCAGCTATAGGACCCCCAGTCGGCAGAGCGATGCATTATTGAACAACTTCAAGAGGTTACCTGCCGGGAAATCCTCTTGTTGTCTGAAGATTTAGTTAACAGCGATGCTAGCTGCCGAATTACAGAATCACATTTGGCTCGTACTATGCAGTACCACAGCAAGTAACTAGCAGTATTATTATTGGCAGCGCTACATGTCATTGTTCTACTATTATTGACATGCTGAGTGTGCGTGGTATACGATCAATATGATCGTGTGGTGTTCGCTTCCTCTCGACAGATGCTTTAACTGCACAACCTATTCTACGGCTGAGCTCTTCCTCCAGTTCAGTTAGGTGGCGACGTGGATCGGCGTCGAATCTTTAGGTACCCAAACTTGCAGGCGCCTGGAGACGAGCCCTCAAAAACAATCGGAAGATACCCGGTAGCCGCTTTGTATCTCTTCTGGATCTGAAAAGGCCCAACAAATTCATACATTAGCACACCATGGATACACACACAACTATTGTGATTCTGGTGATACGATTGAATGAAGCCTTTGGATTTGTACGATTGGTAAGTCAATTATGGTAGCATGTCGAAGCAGACCTCAAGTATCTCTTCACTGCTTTTCAGGCAGTTCTTCCCAATCACACAAACTGAGCCACCGGACCCTCCACCGGTGATCTTCGCGCCAAATAGACTTGGGCCTCCAGTACGCGAGGTCTTCCTGTGCCGGATTTCTTGTACTAGATTCACTAGCCTGTCTGTACCATCAGAACCAAGCCCGCAAGCGTTGTAGCTGTAGTGGCACTGCCCTCAAATAAACAACCAAAATGTCAGCAATATGATGCAAAAAATATGTCTTTTTTTCTGTTCTCGGTTTACAAAAAGGAAAAGTTGAGGCAAAGCTTTTTTTTTTGCTGTCCTCAGAAAGAAAGATTTTATGCATTTACTTCATATGGATATAACATAAGCTCTGCACTCTGTATGAACATAAATGAACTTTTTTACTGCTAACCACAAATTTACCTGGAACATAAGCTCCCCAAGAGCTGAAAGTTGCTCGTCTGTTTTGGATGCTGTCAATAATGCTTTGAAGGCCTACACAGCAGAAGCATAAAACATGTCACAGATAGAATTATCTTATCAGACAGGCTCATTTTAAAATTTCAAGGAACAAAAACAAGCTTAGTTAGCAAGCTCACAGGATCATTTTCGTTTTCATCCCTGGCCTATGTATCCAAACTCTACAACCCCACCCCTCACAAAAAAAAAAAAAAAGCTACTGGAGATTTGAAGTTTTAGAAAACTGAAAACACTAGAGCGACAAGCAAACCAGTTTACAAATGGAGAAACAGGCAAAACGGTTTCAAGATGTCAAACCTCAACTCGTGAATTCTCGTATATGGGATGTCTAGTAGGAGCCTTGACACAGTAAGATCGTTTTCGGTCAACTTCTGTAACCGCATCATTATGATCTCCATACTTCTCCAGAAAAACATCACCAGTTATCGCGTCTCTGGAATATCTTTTGCATAAACAGCTTCATATCTGAAGTAGAAATATAGCCATAAGAGACTGCAGAACATGAAACATGCTAGTGTTCTGTCAATTTTAATAAGGTGAGTGAGACCTATGTGGTGGTAAGTTGCATAAATACTCCATAGATGCTTCAGATTTCAGAAGGTCTACACCATGCTCTTCGTATTCATCAGGATTTGAGTCGCCTGATTGCATAGACGTACATGAGGGCAACAATTCTGAAAGTAGGTCAGATGCAGCACACTTGATCATCTTGCGACCCATGTAAGTGCCTACTCTTACAGACCCATAATCAGTCCCACCAACACTGCATAACTCAAAAGGACAGTACGTTTAGCTCCAAAAACCCATTCAAGAGTCAAGACTATATTAAAAAGATTAACCCAACCACAAAGCTCAATCAGAGATTTATCCACCTATGACGTATCCCAGAGTCGAGACCCCAAAATCGTATATGAGTTGGAATGTTAACCAACTCCTTCACTTCTGCAGGCTGCAGTGAGATTTTGACCAATTAAACAGAAAAGCAGCATAGAGATAAACTGGAGGAATGATTGAATCTTAGCAGCTAGTTGAGAAGATAAACACTTACTAACCTGGCAAACCATTGCTAGAAGTTTGTTAGCTTCTCCACAAGCAGATGTCATTTGGTCCATTACTCCACAAGGAGCTCCGACAACACGATTCTCAACCTGCACAATTGAACACCAACGGACAACACACACTCAGTTGAGAATAGATGAAGTGAAGAACCTAACACAGTTTGACAGTGTACTGTACCTTTTGACAGAGTAAAGCAAGATCCCTTGGAGCAATGTTTAAACCTAGAAGCAAGAATAACACGTGAACTGATGCCATTTTGCATGCATAAATGCAAGTTAAAATATCACGAGGTGAATATTCCTGAAGAGATTGAAAATGTCAACATATACTAACAAAATTAGCTGCTATAGCTATTTTTTCAAGGGCCATTTGCAATCAGCTCTCGCTTTGACCTCTAACAGAATGTTTGCCTCTGATTTTATCAGTGCCACCAAAGTAGGCAAAACCAGGGTCAACGGTGGGTTGAATGGGTAAAAGCAAGGCAATGGGGCAAAGTTGGAAAAACGTGAAGTTAGAGGTCAAGGTGGGGCACTTATGCAATTGCCCCTTCCTTTACTGTAATAAACATTGCTGTATGTTCAAGACGGCACAACACGTAGCCTCCTTGACCAAAGAGGACATTGTGCAAAGGCGCAGGGCCGTTTCCTTTGCGGGGTGAAAAACTTACTGTGTGAGGGGTGTTTCCTACTTTGGTCCTAGGACGGTGTGTTTGGCCCTATGGGTGCCATGTGTTCATAAAACTCTCTTTTCTATACTTAATTGAGCGGCAGAGCTCCTGCCTTTTCTTTCAAAAAAAATAAACATTGCTGTATATCTCCTCTTGATATACTAACCATAGGCAGCAGCGATAGCAGACATAGAAGCTACCTCCACTGACGCAGAAGAGGAGACACCTTTGCCTTCAGGAACAGATGAAGAAACCTGAGGATTCAAACAAAAATAACATAGATAACTGATACAAATGTTCGGTTACATGTGTGTCTCTGACATGTGAAAACATGACATTAATATGGGCATTATATGAAAAACAATGTGAATGGCATGATGTTTGATGACTAATCAACATGAGTTTCTAATAATAATTAACTTTCAAGGCATATGTGATATATCCCAATATAAAAAGGAATGTGAATGTCAATATGTGTGATGATTAATGGGCAAATAGTTTTCTTTACACACAAATTTCTTGCTTAGCATATGTGATGTCACTAAATGTGAATGACAAGATATTTGATGAGAAATCAACAAACATTCCTGGACAGACTTGCTAATACAAGCATTAGTGATACATCGAAATATGAAAAAAGGTGATAGTGGATGCAATTTTGCATACTATGAATTGCGATTACTCATACCAAAATGCTCATGCTGTCTGTAAAAGCGCACCCCTAGCTCAGTCATCAATACAAAAATAGTTCCAGCAACATAGGCAGCCCATCTGAGATGGAAAAGTTTTATTAATAAACATCAATACACATGAAAGTTGTTAATAATAGGCGACAATAAAAACATCTTACTTTTTTGCGATGGGTCCCGAGAAAAATATTCTTTGGCCTTATCATAAGATATTGGTTTATCACCATCCATAAAATCAGAAAGGTCCATGTCGAGCGTAGGTGCACGATTACTTAATTCAGAACCAAAGGATACCTGCGCAAATACATTTAGTAAGAACACCCACTTGCACAAATGAGTGTATTAGATACTCTAGTAAACATGTGGGGATCTTATCTCCACAGAAGTATGGAAGAAGTCAAAAGTGAAAAATATTTTAGTACAAGACTCTGTTTAAAAAGATAAGGGGACAGAAAAATTGAGGATTGTAACATACAATTTGTAACACTGGTACTGCTCCTCCGTTTGCTAGTTGTCTAGCCTGTGTATGCTTCCATTGCTTCTGTTTGATAGGGTCGCTTCTCTGAACAGCAACATGGCACGCCTCTCGGATAGGCATCTATATGTTCATAATCACACATGCAAAAAAAGAACAACCCTATCAGAAGGCTACTAGATCAATTCCACAAAGGTGCTAATTTACTAGGGAATTAGTCCTAGCTCCTAGGTAACTATGATTTGAGATACTTGGTCCCTGTAGCAATGACCAATTCATTTTTACAAAAGAAAATTTCGAGATCTAACTAGTTCTTCAAACAGTGCTGGAAGATCGGGAATTGCCTCAGCCTTCAGGGAATAAAAGTCATAGTAAATTATTCATCCATCTATTAACCGTAAATAAATAAGTGACTATACAGCATTAGTGGCATACAAATCATGTTAAAATGGACCTGTGACAAACCTTGTGGAGAGCAAAATTACACTAGGGACCCTAATGGAATACAATGTGTGCACAAAAGGTCAGGATGATGCAAAACGAAATTTTTAATAAATATGAAAAAAAGACATTGTTTTTTGCCACGTTTGTAAATCAAATGGATGGTCAGAGGTTTAAGGATACACAGGTGGCGTCCCCAAAGAGTGTAGTTGATAAGAAGTAATAAAAATGGTTCTCTTGTGGATATCGGGCCCATGGAGCTCATAAGAAAAGAATATGCTTTGAAAATGTTACAAAAAAGAAGGCATATAACACATGTTTTACATATGTGTCTATGAAACAAACGGCGCTTGTTTTTGCAGTCAAACATACCTGGAGTACAAGACTTCCAGAGTAATCTGCAATACCACCCATAACGTCTAATCGCCCAGGAGCTCTTGCAACATATATTTCCTCCTATAACAGAATAAAATCAATTAATTAAATATTGCATATGAATCTTGTTCTTAATTTAATACTGCATACGAATTTTGCTCAACAATATTTCTCTGTAACATATTAACAGCATTTATGAAACAAAATGAAGGGTGGTCCATCAGATTCGGTGCAATCTTCCATTCTAACATAGAGAAGAAAAAAAGAACTCGGCACACACTATCGAATTCAAACTCCAGGATTATAAAGAGAACTGAGCACCTCCCAGTCAAAGAGAACAGAAGCAGCGGTCCTCTCTCGAGTTTGCTTCTCAGGACTTCTTAAGTCATTTCCAACAAGCCCTGATAAACTCTTCAAAAAGGACATGGTATCAGTTAAGCCTTGCATGTCACCATGGAGTATCTCAAAGTCCTCGAACGATCTGAAAAAAAAAAATGAAAAAGGTGAACAAATTTGTATCAGAATGCAGCAAACTACTCTAGGAGAGACTGTAGATAGCATAAAGGGGAACAAAACTGTATACAAACTTACGACTCTGCACTTCCATTCATATCATGAGATGTGGGCATTGGGCGGGCACTGATTTCTTTTTTTCAGAGAGAGAGTACCAGTCAGGAATTCCTACATCTCTCCCAGGAGCCCTTTGTAGTTGATAGCCAAGCACAATGGCATCACACAACCGTCTAGCTCCGCTCAACTACAGTTGTTAAATAAAGCAAGATGATTGAACATAAAACAGAGACATTCATTGAACATTCTGAAGTAACAAGCACAAATAAATTATATGAGTTTTTTTTTTCAAAAAATAACTAATCACATGAAAAACATGGCCAGTAGGATTGTGAAACAACAGGGAGTATTAGCAAACAAAAGAATATTTATTTAACATAAAATAAAATTGTAACATTGTATTATTGACAACAGATTCAGAAGGCATGCTTGGTCAGAAATTTGGTGGTCCAACATAAAGGGTAAAATTTGACTCAAACTTTAAATATAGTTTGTACAATAAGTCACCTTTCCAGAAATATACTTCTTCCCAACAGCAGTATCTTGGAGGATGTGTGCAGCCACCTGATGACAGCAGCATTAGCTTGTCTACAAAAAGTATATTGTATTGCAATGCAATCTAAACAATTAATGAATCGCATACACATTCTATTTATTTGGTTCAAGGAAAACAGTTGGTTGATATTAAGTTGTTTTTTCTTTGCAAGAACTAATTTGCATTCCATTGAATGCTTCTAAATATTTGGACCTTAACTATAAGGGCCAACATCAATTTATTCTATGGAAACAGAAGCAAAACATGATTGATGAGTTGCTGAATAATATTAAAAGATTATGACAGAGAATAAGTAGGAATTACCTCGCCACCATTTATGGGGCCATCATAGCAGGGCTGAAGTGTGATAGCACGTTGAAGATAAGGTTTCCAATGCCCAGTAAGTAAATCCCTCCGTATCATCTCAATGCCACATTGATAATGCTTTTTGTGATGGAACAGAAGGAACACAGAACAGAATCTCAGGCAAGGTACTTAATGACAACACACAACATCGAATTAGTTTTAACATAAGGTGGGCGCCCAAAATGTTTCAACCTCAAGCATATTCAAAAAATGGTTCTTCATTGAAATAATCTCTTCGAACAAATACAAATGGCAGCTTGTAAGCCAAAGCCTCACTCACAGTGCCATATCCAATTTTTCCTACATTGGAACAGGAATTTTTTTTTGTAAGTGACAAGTAAGACAAAAAGACATTAAATAAACCTGAACACCAAATAATTTAGAGTAGTCATTACCAAGCATGCAGTCAGATGCCGCCATCAAATCAGGTGTGTAGGCATCCTTTGCAAGTTTAATGAAATTTGGAGGAAGGTCTTGTGTATCAGATGCACCACATACCTTTCAGAAATATAAAATGTTAGTCAGCTGGGTTGGCCAGACATTAATGGGGCAGGGAAAATGTTGCTATTAGATAAACATACCAAACATAGCCAACCGTCAGGCAACCACTCTTTCTTCAGTTCCCATCCTGCAGGCTGGACAAGAAAATAGCAAAAGGATGATGTTATTTGTTGGGGGTAGTACTATATGTTAGGGACCCCCACTAGTGTTTTTAGGGCCTAATTACGTAGCTAGAGCTTGCAGAGTAGTATTTGGGTCCATTTGTAGACAGTTCATTGATAGGCAGTCTACCCTTGTGTCAAAACATAGAAGAGAACTCTCAGTCCCCAAAGTTAATAATTATAATAAGTTCAACCAACACATGCAAAATCTGATTATAAAGCAGTGATATATCCATGACAACATTTTCTGTAATTACTGAAAGATTCAGATCAACCTATACTAGTTCAGAAATAGGCAAAAATCAATTAAACACAGATATGTTGTGTGCAGACATTATTATATTAGAATAAAGCAATACGCATACATATAAGGATAGACTATTTTCTCTCACCTGTCCTCCAAAGTTGAAAATGACCAACTTAACATCATCTGCAATTCCTAGTTCCTTTCTCACCTAAACATGAAAATTATGAAACTTAGAAAGCAAGAAGTGGGTTAAATTTGTAAGATAGCACTCTAAAACAGAATATGCAAACCTCAGATCTAGATTTGTGCAATCTTCTGACCACCAGAGGAACATCAATGACATCACGAAAAGCAGGCACTGCAGAAAACAGGATATATTTTTTTTGAATGTCTCAGAAAATAGGATTGACAACTTGTTCATTAGAACTGCACGTTTAGACCATTAGAAAACAATTATTCAGGCTTAGTTACATACTAGGGCAGTATCCAGGGAGTCGGAGCAAGAATTCACAATGGGAGTAATCCTCTGCTATCTACAATTGTTGCCAAGATGCACACATGACAAATTATCAGACGGCACAAAGAACGTGACATTACTGAACAAAGTAGATGCTAAACAACAACTATTTACTCCCACCAGCCCACCCATCTTAGGTGTCACAAACTTATATCTAGGAAAAGTTGATAAGAAAGTGAGATACCTGCCACACAATTGAGCGATGATGATGTCCAGCTGCTACGACATACTCTGCATAAATGAAGTCCCAGCTGCAGACAATAAAGATGTGTCAGGAGTTTTTATCAAATTACATGTTGCCTGTAGTAACTAAGGATTGTCTCAGTATTCCTCCACCAAAGAAGCAATGCGGACACTGGTAACCTGAAATTTGTGACGCAAACGGATCGAATGCCAGCATCTGCAGCCGCCCTACACGCCACGGGTACAACATCTGAAACCTGCCAGCCATTTGCTCAAGTGAGTTGAGTTGAGTCCAGTTATCCATAGATGTTCAAATAGATGAGTAACACCGAAGCAGGTAATAACGATCAGTGATCATAGTAATGGTACCACTAGGTCGGCCTTGATGGAGTTGAGCCACTCCACCTCGGTCTTGAGGATGGACTCCCGGGGCACCACGGCCGTCTGATGATACTGCACTCCGATCCGCGCACGCTTACTCAGAACTCGGAGAACAATGGGGGAACGGTGGAATATGGAAATGGAGACAATCGATCAAGTTGTGCGTGCCAAAGGAACATAAAAAACCTTCTCGAGTGAGGCGAGACGGTCGACGGTGAGGGCATCAGCCTGGACGGCGCCGCAGTCGAGCAGGACCTTGCGGATGTGGAGGCTAGGGGAGGTAATCTCCGTGGTGAAGACGAACTCGGGCGCGGCGGTGACGACGTGCACGTCGTGGCCCGCGGCGACCAGGTGCCTCACCACCTGCCGCGGGAGGAGAGGACAGAGGAGGGACGCACGCAGGGTCAGGAAACGGAACTGAAACCGTACGCGGGCGGAGGAGTCGGGAGGGAGGGGCGGACCTCGAGGGCGCGGGTGGCGTGGCCGAAGCCGTGGCCGGTGATGTAGTAGGCGAACACGAGGTGCTGCGGCGGCGCGGTCACCTCGCCGCCGCCGTCCCCGTCACGAACCCTCATCCTCCGGCCTCCGCGATGTAGACGGCGAGCGAGTCGGCGACCGAGTGCGAGCGTTTGATCACTCCCCCGCTCCGCTACGGCTCTTGCTGAGTGGACTCTCTCCCCCCTCTCTCTGTGTTCGTTATTTATCACGTCGCCGTCGGGTGAATGGGGGTTTGGTTGATGGTTGGTCATATCCGATCCCGGCGCCGGCTTCAATGCCGCCGTGGCCCATTCGCCGCATTATCCTCCTGCCCAAACTCTGTTTCAATTTGCGTGCCGTGGCTGAGACGAGGTCCTGGAATTTGGGAGTCTCAAGCAACAACCCTCGCTTCGGATGGGGTTTTGATAAACCTGACCTTTTTTTTTTTTTTTTTCGGAGACTGAATGATTGACAGATTTTCGATACAAGTCGGGTTCACGATCGTGGCCGGACTAAAGAGTGTGAGAATGAGATTGTCAGCTAGGGCTATGACTCTATGAGTGTTTGGCGTCATCTTATCCAAAAGGTAGGAATACTATATATATATTTTTCTTTTTGCAAACCATATATGGATTGCTTATGTGTCTAATAAATCGGCTGATCTTGATTTGTTCGAGAGAGAAAAATATTATATCATGATTGAGCTGATATGCATGTTCTCTCCGAGTCATATTAGTCCAAATCATCGCATAAAAGTATCTTTATTACTCTGCTTGCTTTATGTAAATAAATGATCGCATCATTATAAACTTGGAGATAAAATCTGACATTTTCCTAAACTGAGAAAAAGAATGTCATTTTTGCTAGCTGCTTTGCTTATGTCATTTGGACCGACCAACTATTGAGCATCATTTTACTTCGCTTTTTCGGGGGCTTCCCCAACGCAACACGGTGGCGTCGCCCCAACTTCCACCTAGGCATTTGGCTCCATGTCATCACAAGTGTTAGCCTCGGTGTGTGCGGAGAGCTCTTGCGAGAAAGAGGCAAGTAGTCCCATCCGACAAAAAGCTAAAACCTACCGGCCAAGAGCACATTGAAAAAAAAAAAAAGAGGTGCTTCAACAGCAGAGAAAACACAAAAAGGGTGCTGCATGTCTGCTGCATGCACTGTCCAAAAGCTTTTGACAAAAAGCAAACTGCTCACTGCTTGCGATGAAAAATAGGGATGGCTTGTTTGTGCTTGCATGCGTGGATATGTCGATTTGCTGGGGCAGCACGGCAGTAGTAGCCACCGTTGGCCGTGCCCTCATACGACGGCATAGGCTTCAGTGACTCAGTGAGGTAATGATATGACACTCAGTGAGGTAATGATATGAATCAAATGGCACATGGCACAAGAGTAATTGCTCTTGTTCCTGCTGTTTTTTTTTTCAGATTGTCATCTCTAATATTTTCTTTGTATACAACCTTTTGCAAACCTATTTTTAAATGAAAACTGAGCAGGTGACTCCCCGCTGTTTTGATTAAAAACAATTCTCAGTTTTTTAAAAAGATGAATTCATGGCAATACAATATGATTTAAAAAAAAAATATATTGTTTATTTTTATTTGTACAAATATATGCTAAAATTCATGGCAATTGAACGGTTATGGTATCAATAAACCAGCCATGACAATACAATATGCAACGGAGTTTGAAACTAGGGCGTTAAGATGATGTAATTCCAACAAGTTGCATCAAGTAGTTGGATGTCAACTAACCAGGTTCTCTTGTAACATGTAATCTACTGGCACTGATATTACTGGGGAAGATCAACACTACACCAGGAGGTATCATGCTAAGCATAATCAGTTTTTTGTGTTAAACTACAACAGCCAACTACTTCTACACAGCTTGGGAGGCCTATTAGAGGATTTTCTTCATCCTTGGTGTGACTCAGTGGTCAGTACACAGGGCCTCCTGGATGTCACCTAGACCACATAACACGGGCTGATGGATTTGGTAATGACGACAGGGTCATACAATGTTGCCACTGGCCAAGGTTCTCGCCATTGTATCCGCCAGAAACTGCTTCTGATGCTTCCTCCACATCCATAGAAGTTACTTCAGTCTCATCAGCCTCCATAGGTACTTCCAAAATTTGTGCGCTCTTTGGCTCAGCAGCAACCCAGTCAGATCTTAAAGGCACTTGTGGTGGTGTCCAAGGAACTAAAGCCAAGCTGTTCCTTCGCTCAGGAGATTCACCCTCCACCTCATGATAGTTCGCTTGATTGAAAACATGGTCTGAAAAGTGAAAACAGCGAAGAAATTCGTGAGTTGTTATTATAATAATCAAGAACGCGTACAATTGGAAAAATATGCTACATGTGAAGGTGGCGCAAAATAGAAGCCAATGAAAAGGCTCTACAAGAAGACAACAGAGCCAAAGAAAACAAAAGGAAGAAGATAATCATTGGCATGTAAATCACGATAACAATCATATGGCCTGGGTCACGTTCTGCACAGCAAAGAATGCAGCACACCACACTAGCCAAAGGAAATCATTATAAATCACAACGTAAGCAGGTGATGTCATGGCTAAACGGATAATCTCATGCCCCCTAGGCCAACAGGCATTTATGCTTCCTGTTATATTCACAGGCTAGCTGCATGACACAACTAAATAGTAGACTCTTTGCAGCTCTGCGTATAACTTGCTTAAAGTATCAGGAGAGATAGGCTTGGTTTATATTTACACAACAAGGAACACCCAAATACTTAGGTAACGACAATACCTGCACAGATACAAGTTCTGGATATACATTTGGCACTTAGAAATCTAATGAAATGCAGGATCAGAATAGCAAAGATTCACAGGAATAGTGATTAATATGAGTGATGACTAAAGAAGGTTGGTCACGATTTACTTACTCTTTAGACCACGTATCAAGTCTGAACTCACTATGAATGAAGAGCTCGAGATGCCAGGACCAAATGATACGGTATTATCTACTGGTTTGTATAAAACAAGTGCCATGTCCTCACTAGGCACATGATGTGTTGTTGTTAGACCTTCCATCATGACTTCCACACTGGGTATGTCAACATCACTATCAAATTTATCTCCCCGCATCTGTAATGACATGGAAGGAGCAGGTGGTTCTTCTTCCATAATTGGTGGAAGCCCAAGGTCCTACAAATAAGAAGCAACATTTCGATTTCAGAGAGGCATTACAGATGCAATAAGTATTCTGAATAAAGATTACCAACGAATGTAAAACACCAAAATGACAGGATGCTTAACTATATGCACAACAAGACATGCAGTGCACCATGCATGATAAACCCTGCTTATCTATATGCAGTGGAAAATTGCAACATGTATGTGGTTTTTCCTTCTTCACTTGAAGTGGTCAAACAGAAAGTAGGGTGCTACTTTGCTAGACAACAAGGTTGTCACAACAAATGCACAGAAACAAATAGAGATGATGCCATAAGAACACCCAGCATATCATCATCATCATCAGATAAACCTCACTACATTTGTACACCTAAGAATAGCTCCACCGAAAGCAGCAACAAAATGTCGCAATACCTGCATGTGAACAAACCAGGCACTCTCATGGAATAGGTTGACCTATGAAAGGGCTACTGATTTTCTGATTGCATATGCTGTTTGCAGAGAAGACGTTTTTCGTTAATTTATTCAGCAGTGAGTTCCTGACAGAGCAATGCTGCTGAGTAAACTCATGCTAGTTAATTAGAAGTTAGAAAGCGGTATAGAAACTGGAAACAGATCTGACAAAACATCCATTGAATCTATTCTGCCGAATTGCATGAAGACAGTTTAATCAAATAGCCATTTATACAGCAGGTCATGGGCATGACAGCATGTATAGGTAACCAAAGTGCGAGATACTATAGTTGAAATTGAAGCAATATCTTCCATTTTTTTTTTTTTTTTTTTTTTTTTTTAAAAAGAAATTCACTGTATTTGCTAACATGTAACCGCTCCAAAATCAACTATAGTCAACCATCCTAGTTAGGCGTCCACCAATCATGAATCATTAATGGAGATGGACTCGCAGGCATAGCAGCAGCAATACGATTTAGGACAAAAGATTGCACCAGTAAGCCATAGGAGCCCTCAATCAATTAATAGAAGACTTAAAAAAGGCACAAACAGAACAGCTCACCAACTCACCAATCTGCGGCTCTTGGCAGCGGGGCCGGAGAGGGAGAAGTCGGAGAGGCCATCCACCACCTGCTCCAGCTCCTTCCTCTTCCCCGCGAACCCCACCATCTTCTCGCCCGAAACGAGAAGGCCCGCGGAATCCGGCCACGGAATCCGCAGATTCGGAGATTCCTACAGGCACAGCCCCGCTCCGGTCGAGGGCGGCTGGCTGCTCCGGAGAGATGCTGCTTCCGCTGTCCCCGCCGCGGCTCGCGAGGGCGGCCGCTCGGGGTTTTGCTTCGCGCGACGCAGGGGAATCCTTGGGTTTTCGCGCTTCCGATTCTCGAGTTCGCACGCGGAGTCTGCTTCTGCTGGTTGCTTGGCTCGGTTTGGTGGTTGTTCGCTCCGCGCTGGAGTGGAGGAGAAGGAAGGATGGTTCCAGAAAAACGCGGGTCCGGGAGGCCTGACCCTTGGTCGCTTGCAGGTGGGGTCGGACTTGCCTTCTCGTTTTGAGGGAAGGCTTCGATGGCAAGAATCACGATACTCCGTGCTAATGACGTTTCACCCCCGACCCCCGTACACAAATTGACGAGTTTTTGATTTGATCTGACTTTGATGTCCAAATTAAACGTTTGTACAAATTTAGTATAATTTGAAAAACATAAAATAATTTGTGATGATTCCGTAAAAAGTCATCTGAAGATGGCTCAATTTAGTTTTTTTTATCGTAGAATTTACTTCTCGGAAGGTTATTGTTCCTTCTTTTTAGAATCCAAAACACATATTGAGTGCGTGAAATGATAACTTTTGCCTTACGAATGAAAATGAACACTTTAGATTATACGATATGTTAACATTTGGTATCTCGAAAAGGCAAGCAACCTGCGACAGTGAAATCAAATTAACAAGGTTTCATGATCGATCACAGCCAATGATATGCATGCATGTAGTACGTCATCATCCAACTTTTGGTTGATCCAAAAGTGCTTAGGCTGCCTGCAAATTTACGTAGGAGTACATCTGAATGAACCTACAGCGTGCAAATAGAAGTATTCCAGATCCAAACATTAGGCCGTTCATTTTTTTTAGGATGAGATGGATCTGACGATGATGCGCTGTAAAATGAACGTGGAACAATAAAAAAAAAATTTGTCTTTAGAGCATCCATTAAACTAAACCAAGCTCTATATCTTCGTTTGACAATATGCTCCATAAAAAGATATCTCTCTCCATAATAGCACACTCCAATAGACTAGATATATATCTCACTTCCATATATATGACGATATATCTATGTTCATAAAGGTGACGTTTTAAATAAAATAATAAACAAAAAATTTGGTCCATCTTTTTTTCACCACTTTTTTCTAAGCGCAAAGCCCGGCCCCGTTTTGTGTCGAGGCCCGCACGCCACCCACCCAGTGTACCCACACCCTCGTCGTTAGCGGTGACAGGAACAGGATGGGGCGGGGCTCCACGGATATTTCGTCGCAGCGGCGACGACTGCGCTGCTGCTGGTGTCGCTGCCGATGCTGCTGGTGTTGCCGCCGGACGCGGACACGTACGGGCAGGAGAGCCGCCGGATTTTCGTGGAGTGGAAGGCCAAGCACAAGAAGTCCTATAAATACGCCGGCGAAGAGGGTGCCGGTACGCGGTGTTCAAGGAGACCCGCTGCCGAGTCGGCTGGGCCAGGGCCAGGGCCGACGGGGTGACCACATCTGGCCTCAACGGTTTCGCCGCCACCACCATTGGAGGAGTTCAATCTCAGGCTCATGTTCAGGCACGACGAAGCGTATGAGCAGGAGACCCGCCGGATGTTCGTGGGGTGGAAGGCCAAGTACGGCAAGACCTACAGAGACGTCGGTGAGGAGGAATGCCGGTACATGTTGTTCAAGGGCAACCGCCGCGTCATCGTCCGGCTGAACGCCGCCGCCGCCGGGCGAGGAGGCGGAGGGGGCGGGAGGGTGTGGGAGCGCTTGGGCATCGCCAGGGTTGGGTGACCTCACCAACGAGGAGGTCCGCGTGGGCTGCTACCCAGAGATGGTGGACCAAGAGGTGAGGGCCAGGTGCCAAGCTATCGCACCCGAACCGGATCCCGACCATGGGAGGGAGAATTCGGTACCAGGTAATCATTTTTATATGAATATGAAATTGAGAGGCCTCCATTGGTTTTCTTTATAAAAATAGCTAAAAATAGATTACGCAACATGGATAGGTGGATTGCTCATCTGTTGAATTATATTTACATAATTTATGGGACATCAAAGATATTCACGTAGCTCGATATTCGACTAGGAGCATACGAATAATATTAAAAAAATTATGGTATATTCTCATCTAAATATTTTTTATGCTTCGTAACATAAAAATTCAATCAAATTTTATCAAAAAGATCAAATATAAATAGATGTGTACCAGTTTTCGTTATTGTTTTTCATAAATATTTGATTTTTTTTCCCGTTGCAACGCACGGACATTTGTGGTTTAATATTAGGATATGATGAACATTAAAATAACAAATACAACATTGAGATCACCATGAAATAAATGACCATTTCTAATTTATTAAACGATAAAATATAAATATATATGTACCATTCACATCTTTATCCCTATTTTTTTTTCCCGGTATTGCGGCGTCGGGGATATTTCCTAAGTAAAAATAATAAACAAATAATGGTCCATCGCGGTGCAGCAAAGCGCAAAGCCCGGCCGGTTTATAGTCCCGGCCTGTTTAGTGCCGAGGCCCGCACGCCACCCACCAGTGATCTAGGTGTACTACCCCCAGTTCAAAAAAAAAAAAAAAGTGTACTACCCCTGACTGGTCCGACTGGTCCCAGTGTATCGTCGTTGGCGGCGACAGGAACAGGATGGGGCGGGGCTCCACGGTTGCTTTCGTCGCAGCGGCGACGGCTGCGCTGCTGCTGGTGTCGCTGCCGATGCTGCTGGTGTTGCCGCCGGACGCGGACACGTACGGGCAGGAGAGCCGCCGGATTTTCGTGCAGTGGAAGGCCAAGCACAAGAAGTCCTATAAATACGCCGGCGAAGAGGAGTGCCGGTACGCGGTGTTCAAGGAGACCCGCTGCCGAATCGCCTGGGCCAGGGCCAGGGCCGACGGGGTGACCACATCTGGCCTCAACGGTTTCGCCGCCACCACCATTGAGGAGTTCAATCTCAGGCTCATGTTCAGGCACGACGAAGCGTACGAGCAGGAGACCCGCCGGATGTTCGTGGGGTGGAAGGCCAAGTACGGCAAGACCTACAGAGACGTCGGTGAGGAGGAATGCCGGTACATGTTGTTCAAGGGCAACCGCCGCGTCATCGTCCGGCTGAACGCCGCCGCCGCCGCCGGGCAAAACGTGTACGGCATCAACCAATTCGGTGACCTCACCAACGAGGAGGTCCGCGAAAGCTGCTACCCAGAGATGGTGGACCAAGAGCTGAGCGCCAGGTGCCAAGCTATCGCACCCGAACCGGATCCCGACCATGGGAGGCGGATTAGGTACCAGGTAATCATTTTTATATGAATATGAAATTGTTGCTAACTGTTTAGTTTCTTTATTATTATTGTTGTTTTTTCACATGTGGTTGATTACCATCTGCATCAATTTGGGATTATGGATTTTGTTTATTTTGGACAATTGCACTAGTCTCTTTCGGTATCCAATTGAACACACAAGTAGCGAATAGCTACCTTTTTTTTTTTTGTGACATGGGGATGGATACCTTCTGCCTGCAGATCAAACACATATTTCAATGGTGTACCAGTTTTTAATGCCTTCGTATGTGCAAAGAACTAATTAGATTTTGAGTAGTGCCTTGTCGGTGGGTAAGGGAACAATATTCAGAGCTAACCACATGTATGTGAAGATTTTTGTTAACCTCTCTTTGGATATGATTTGATTAACCTAGCAGTTCAATTTGTCTTATTACTACTAGTATATACTAACTGGGAATTCCTACATGGTTTTACCCAAAGTTGTATAACTGTGCAATTCTATTTCCGACTGGAGTACAGCATGGAAGAGAATCAAGGGTTTGGTTTTATGATCAATGAGTATTATAGAAAAACTTGTTATTTTGATCAAACATGGATATTAAAGTTTTTAGGCATTTGGACTGAGATAAGCTTACCCAAGAGTGGGGGGGGTGTATATAGTGTTCTAATGCTTGGTAAGCTGGTGTGGTGGATCCATAAGTCGTGTTCTTGTAATGTAATGGATGATCTCACAATCTGCTGTCATTTGACATGATGATAAATAGCCTGTTGGTCTTAGAAACATCTTAAGTTTGAACCTTGTGTGGATGCTTCTTAATCCTATTGGTACCACTGTTTAATCATATATATGATTCTCATTCGCTACTATTTACTTTTTTTTTTATATATATAGGTTTGCCGGTGGCATTGCTACGAAGCGAGTCTGTAGGTAGCGCCGTTCCTGGAGATGAAGCACACATGTGGATCTGAACGTCACTTGTGTGTGTTGCTGAAGAATGTTAGAATAAAGATGTTGCTAATGTAATATGGTAAATTTGAGATGAAAATGTATGTATGCATTTCCAAGCTATGATTAAGATTGTTGTTTCTCATGGGTGGGGTGTTTTTGGCTATTTGCTATGTCAAACTGGCTGGCCTCTTAGGACAACCGTTCCATCGTGATGAGTCTTGAAAAAGGCTTCTCTCTCCTGCAACTGTAAAAACAAGATCTTTACAGCAGGAGCCTTGAGTGTCATGTTAAATCAATCTTTGATCATGGGGAACAAGGCAATGCATTTAAACTCAGCTATGTTTCATGTTTATCTTTGAATTGACTACTACTATGCCATTGGTTGGAAGCACCTAGCTCTATGCAATTGCTTCTTTTCCTGTTGTCGTTCCTAAATATTCTTCAAATTTTGTCTTGCTTATATAATGTTAGTTTTTTACAGGATGTTTAATTGTGAACTGTTTCATATTATCATGGTTGTGAACCCATGATAAATTGATTCTGTAGTTTAATAGCAGTAGTGATTAGTAGTCATTATCCACTTACGGTTTTTTGTTCCTCTCTGTCAAACAGGGGCTTGTATCATTCACCATTCATGAAGTCAAACATTTCTGGAGGAAACATTGCTATGCTAGGACATATGGTAGAGATCTGAATATTTTTTGACCGTATAGAGATCTGAATATCAGAGTGGACTTTTTTGAAAATTCAGCTGAGACGAATGTTCTGTGTAGTGACTGGAATAGCTGGAAAGATCCAATTATCTGGTTACTACTAGAGTTACAGCCTACAATTAGTTTTATGTTTTACAGTATTTCTCCATGCATGACTTGCATATGCTAATGATAGGAAAAGAATTGCTGAAAATAGCAATGGCAATAAGTTTCCTAATTTACTCCAGAGGCACACTAGATGATGAAGATATTTGTCACATCTTGCACTTACACAAGGCTTTAAGTGTTCAGAGAACAAGTTCTGTAATGTTATTTTTGTTTTCTTATACCTTAGGTGACCACTAAGGGCCTGTTTGGAACGGAGGAATATAAAACATAGGAATTAGAGAAAACACAGGAATAGGAAAGGAATAGAGGTGCAAAACAGAGGATTGAAAACTACAGGATTTTTTTGTAGGAATAGTTGTTTGGAACACAGGAATACTAATAACATAGGAATTTATTGGTTTGTAGTAAGCATGGCTGTTTAGAGTAAATAAGAGTAACTGGTACTTTATAAATTTATAAAGTGAATTATGAGTTGACGTATCCTGATGGCATGTGAGGCTTTTTGTGTGTAGCATCTGCCTGTCGAGAAAAACTAACCTTGGTTAGTGAGCAACAGAGCATGCAAGAGCCACGGGAAAATTTCCATGAGACCGAGCACATTTTTTCATTCCTTTGAGAGCCTTTCCTCGGAAAGGTTTGCACCAATTTCTTTGTTCCAAACGCGCTGCTAGTGATAAATACTATAGGAACTTCATTCCTTCATTTTTCCTTTGTTTTTCTTGTGTTCCAAACACACCCTAACCAGTTTTTTTGAAGAAAACACCGGAGGGGTGAGTGCCCCACCTGAATATGATTCCATTGATTCCGGCAAGCCGGTTCACGGAATTGCTAGTGGGCGGTTACATTGCTAGTGGACGGTTACAGAGATGAGTTTGCTACAAAAGGGATAAAAATCGATTACATAGTAAAAAAATTGCCCCAAACATCACTGATGTTTCTATCCTGGTCTGGTAGTAGTCCGCCCCGTAGGCGGGCGTCCAACTTAGAGGCAGCGAGTAGGCGATGGAGGCTTGGTTGAAGTTGCCTGAACACCACATCGTGGCGGTGGTTCCACAGCTTCCAGCAGCATATGTAATTAATCATTTCCGTTAGTGTGCATTTCTTATGTAATTAATCATTTGCCGTAGTGCATTTATTCTTTTCTTGTTTGTTCAGGTTTTTTACACACTAGTGCAGTTGGTTTATTTTCTTTTCTTGAGTCATTACTCATTAGTTTTCATACAAAAGCATTAAAGCACATGTAAAAAGCATGCTGAGTGGTACTAATTATTGCCAATTCTAGGATTGATGGCTCAGCAGATGCAGTTGGGATTCAGTTTTTTTTTTTTTTTTTTCTGAAGAATGTTCATCCTAGATTGAAGGCTGCTGCATCGGCTCTATTTGGATTGCTGCACTCATTGTATGCCAGGCCTAATACATTGGAACTTATCGAGCTATCATATCTCCATCCAGCAAAGTCCAAGAAGCAGTTGACTGGGTTTTGTAGGGTGCTAATCCAGATATTGTTTTGTGCATGCTCATGATGGAGAATAGGTATGGCACACTTTTTGTGGATGCTTGTGTAAATTGAAGTAACTATATAGATTGCCCCATCTCAGTTGGAAAAGGAAGTGCAGTATAGTAGAATACTGACATGATGCAATTTCACCTGCCTACTTATCTCGTTCATCAGTAATCACTGAAAATGCTTCTTTGTAACCTAAGATAGCTTTTCATATTTTCTTTTATTTCTGTAATATAATCCCTAAACTTGAGTTTGAATCGGTAACAGTCAATTTCAGTATTTCCTCAATATCTTCCGGTTTCGGAGTGTCCTCCACATGTATCATGCAGATAATCTGTTAGCAGCACTTTGTGTTGTACAACATTTCAGCTAAAGAGCTGACCAGTAATGAGGCGATAGTGGGCTATATGCCTACTCCCTCCGTCCCTTTATGTGTGTCGCCTGGGAAGCGTGTCTGTGAAGGGAAACACGGTTTTCTAGAGATAAACATTTAGGGACAGAGGGAGTATGTTTTCGTACACTGTCTCTTCCAACATCATATGTTTTGAACAGAAGAAGATTAAATACTATCAGGCCATTCCAAGCAAGAAAAGCTGCAGTCCTTTGTATTAAGAGAGGCCTACAGATTAGGAATATCAAGGGTGCACCTCTGGCGGCACTGGTCTCAGAGACACCAGCATTTATGAAGGAGATAAAAGTCAGACACAGTGAGTTTGCAGAGGTTAGCTGCTAGATTGAATTGAATACTACAGGGTGAAGTTAGCAGCATATTTCAAGCGGTGGTTTCAGCGATTTTAGCTCACGTAGGAAGTTTGGCTTATCGATCTGCGCGGCGCGTCGGGCCATAGACTACAGTGAGTAGCTAGGAAGGTTTCGTCGGAGTCAATCAGTTGAACGTTTGCTGAATGGTGAAAATCTCCAGAGGTAACAGTAACACTCGTGCAGTTGACTCGGCTATCGTTCCACAGGATGATATGGTGCCCCCGAAGGCCCTGACGCCGGTATGTTTCAGTTTACTATTGTGTGCATAACCTCATTGTGTATGCATGCAATTAAACTAGGAACGATAACATTCTAGACTGCTGATCGAGTCACAGAAATGAAAGGGACACAAAACAACATATCACACGCAGTACATGCAGATCGATTTGATGTGTTGATTATTTAATAGGCGCGTCGTGCATGTTTATCAATTAGGAAGATGAGTACGTGTAATGATTGAGAATTTGGGAAGCAAATAAACAATTATAAAGATTTGGGCAGCATGTAAAGTTTACAGCCAAAAGATTTAGGATGTAAAGATTTGGGATCTAAACAGGGTTTTGCTATGGTTCTTGTATATATATAAATATTAAAATTGAATGAATTCATATGTTTTTTAAACAATTAAATACACCTTGTTTGTGGGAAGTCAAAAATTAAATAAGACGAATGGTCAAACAATGATTGTAGAAGTCAAAAAAACGGACTTTTTATTTATGGGAAGGAGGGTGTACATTTTAATAGTTCCTGATACTTTTTTTAAATTATACCTTTTTCATATAAGTGAAGTTTTTTGAGAAAAGTAATAATGATGATATTTTATC
>JADLZK010009725.1:0-61754 GCA_015847255.1 Hyparrhenia diplandra
CTATTAATTCCTCTCTCGTGTCTTTACAACGGCCCGAGGGCTTATTTATAGTCCGTAGACTTTTACATGCCCATAATGCCCTTCTAGCTACTCTTGGCTCAAGAGCTCCCCATTCGTCACGGGGGGCATTTTTGTCTTCTCGCCCATGAAGCCTCGGCCCGACTCCGGTGAGGACCACCCAATTTGTCGCATAATTACGCGAGAACGGAATAAGAAAAGCTTAACCGAAACGCGGTCCTTTTCGCCAACCGCCAAAACCCCGCCTCTTCAGTGAGACCAAAGCCGACCTTCGCCCCGCGCTCACGGACTTGCAAGCCTCGCACCGCAGACCAATGCATTCGGTTCCCCGTGACCTAAACGATTTGCTTTCGTCCCCTTGGGTGAATCACCGCGTCACCCCGTGCTCCGCCGAGGGCCAACAACCTTCGCACCACTCCTCTCGAGGAGAGCCCCAGCTCTTCTAGCCAAAACTCTCCGCTTTGGCCGCCCCCGAAAGCTATCGCCGGGGTGCGTCTTGATTCAGCCGGGGGCTCCCCGCCGACTTGCTCCCGAACCGGAAGCCGGGGATCCGGTCGCCGGACACCGAATGCGGGTTTATTCGCCCCTTGCTCCCCGCCTCAGTCGGGGCCTTTCTAGAGACCTCCTTGCCCCGGATTTGCGTAGGGGTCGAAAGTAGGGGGTGGCCTGTGTCGGGCTCCCCAACATACTCCTAGAGCGGGCCTGAGTGGTACTGGCGCCTGGCCATGGCCGGGGTAGGGGCATAACTCGGGAAGGACGGAGACGAGAGAGAGGTAGCGGCGGGTGGCCGGCCGGCGTTGTAGCCATTCTCCATCGCCGCCCGGGTGCCCGGGTCCTCCTCGGTGGATCTCGGAGTTGGAGTTGAGGATCCGCTCATCGATAGAGAGCGTCGGGGAGGCCGACCGCGTCACCGGCAAGCACCATATGGGGATCGACGCCTCGGCTAACGTCACCGCTTCCGGATTGCCGCTGGGGCGGTGCGGCGATGGAGATGAGCTCGAAGCCGACCCGCCCTCCATGCGCACATGGAGGCGTTACGCATGTGGTCCTTGCCGACCCCGCCAAGCATCTCCACACTCTCTGCTTCCATCCTTCAGGGGGGCTCTTCTGGGCGTTGAATGTAATCTCGCTGGTGCCGTCCTTGGCGTCGAGGAGAACGAGGAGGAGCACTACCGTACTTGGAAGAACCATAAAAGGCTTATTATTGAAGAGGATGATACAAGGTGGGAGAAGAGGGGCTATGGGAGAGGAAGAGGACGACCGGCCCGCTTACCTCCCACCGGCGAGCACGCCGGGAGAGGCAGGGGGGGCCGCGTTGAACGGCATGTGGCGGATCCGGAAGAAGTTTGGGGAAGGAGGAGAAAACGGAGAAGGAAAGGAGAAGAACGTGTACTACTGAGAGCGGCTACTACTCGCGCGGCCAACTTTAGAAAATCTCACTCACTCCAAATGGTTTTATGGAGTACGGAGTACGGAGTACGTTTATACATTTTATGGGTACTAGTGTACAAAGACTTTGGGGAGCTCGCCCTCCGCTTCTTTCCTTTTCCGCCAAGGTGTTTGGTCGGTCTTCCAAAATAGAGTGTGCAGGCGGATGGTGGGAATCCTACAAGCACAGGCTGTAGTAAAGTCCAAATGTTGCACACATTTTTTTTAAAATTTACTCAAAGTTGAGAAAGTTTGACCAAAGCGTGTACCATAAGGCCATAACCTTGTCTATTTTTAGGACGGAGGGGGGTGGGGGTGGGGGGTTACACCAAACATGACCTCACCGACCTCGAGCATGACTTTTTAATTTGCCCAACAGGGGCTGGTACAACTGGCTTATTAGGGCATGTACAACAGGTTTGTTTGCTCCATCTCTTGTTTGTTTGCTCCATCTCTAAGTTCTTGTTTTTTTCATAAAACCCTACCAATGCTTAAAGACAACAACCTCGTCTCTTTCTCGAAAAGGACGATCTGGGCTCGTGGCTCAATGTTTAGAGACGACTTTGTCTTATGCGTTGTATAGGAGTCGTCGACTCGAAGCGCCTTCATTACCAATTTAGTGTACACGTACATTAAATAGTTTAGAGACAATATCTCATGTGTGAGTTGTATGACATGTCTACGATAAATCCTAGACTCATACACACACAGCGCCCAGACCACAAAATCTTGAAAAAGCGAGATCATGGCTATGTGGCTGCTCATGGGCCTACTCTAGTAACTACCTTTACTTTGTCTGATGGACAAGAGAACTGTGAAGTATTAACTGCAGTGTCCATTGAGACTTGAGATAGATAGATATCATATCATAAGCTGCTAGCTGTTTGGTCATCCCTGCACGAGATATTGTCTCCTGCACGAGACTTGAGATAGATAGATATCATATCATAGCTTCTTCCATCATCCCTGCACGAGACAGCCGTACGTGCAACCCTCGCTCCCACACTACCATGCATCCTAGGCTTCTCATGGCTGCTCGCCTCGGGGACACACAGCAGCTGAAGAATCTCCTGGATGATGGAAGAAGCGTTAGCGTTGGGGCACATGTTGTCCGAGTTGAGGGCTCATCGTCATCGTCGTCATCGTCAGGACCTTCAGCCGCAACGCCCCTTGGCACCTGCAGCTCCTGCTGCTCCCCTGCTCCACGTAGTAGCAGCGTGTGGCGATGGCGATGAGTTCTTGGAGTCAGCAAAGGTGATCCACGACAGGGCCAGACACCTCCTGGGCATTCCCGATAGGAACGGTGACACGCCGCTGCACCTCGCCGCTAGGGCTGGGAACACCAGGATGGTGTCTCACCTGATTGATCTGGCCAAGACCACCGACGAGGGCGAGGGACACGGCGCCGACAAGAGCTCGAGGTTAGTGAAGGAGCTGTTGCGCGCCGAGAACAGGCTCGGCGAGACAGCTCTGCACGATGCGGTCCGCGTTGGGAGCCGGGGAATGGTCATCCGGCTAATGGAGGAGTATCCTGAGTTGGCCAGCTTCCCAAGGGAAGGACGAGGTGCATCTCCGATGTACCTCGCCGTCGTGATGGAGGAGGTCGCTATTGCGCGGTCACTGCATGACATGAGTCATGGCAGGCTTTCGTATGCTGGACCAAATGGGCAAAATGCTTTACATGCTGCGGTTCTCCGAGGCAAAGGTACGTACACCCACCCTATCTTGATCTTTTTAGTGTGTAACCATATAAAAAATGCATGGTTCCTTCTAACTTCACGAAGTTGAGAGATGCATGCATTCTCCCCATTTAAGCTGTATTTTTATGTTCATATGCGAATCGTTCAGTCTCCTCAATCATCCGAGGGGAATCAAATTTCACTGTTCCTGAATTTTGCTTATTAATTAGTTCGAGGTTAATCTTGTGGACG
This sequence comes from Hyparrhenia diplandra, assembly GCA_015847255.1. Classification (NCBI taxonomy): domain Eukaryota; kingdom Viridiplantae; phylum Streptophyta; class Magnoliopsida; order Poales; family Poaceae; genus Hyparrhenia; species Hyparrhenia diplandra. The sequence goes on from JADLZK010009725.1 coordinate 3,378, forward strand.
GGACATGTTTGTAAGAGTTAAAATATCTAGAACTATATATGTATGTTGTCTCATCAAAATTAACTGTATCACTAGATAGATGAGATTTGCTATGTTACAAGCACTTGTGCAAAGGTAGGAGAGTACGAGACAAAAAAGAAGTAAAGGTGAAACTAATTCTGTTGAAATTAAAGTGAAAAACAAAGTAAATGGCATCTCATCATAACATCATGTACTCCTCTTTCATTTTGCTTAATTGGTGGCAGTAATAATGACTACTATGCTACTGGGTTGGAACGAGGGCCTTACCGAAGAAGGGGACCATGATGGCTGCCCTGCTCTTCATTTCGCCACATCGCAACAACCAGAAGAAGGAAGAAGAAGCTTGTGCAGGATCTCCAACAAATTCCCTGGATTCGCTTTACGACAAGGACGCCCGCCGCCGACATCCTGCTCTTGTTACTTGAAACCAATCCTTGCTCGGCGTACTGCCGTGACGCAGGCGGGGCATTCCCTATACATGTCGCCGCTGCAGTTGGCGCGCACAAGGCGGTCACCACTCTCCTTGGCATGTTTCCGGACAGCGCTGGCCTGCACGACGCCGACGGGAGGACTTTCCTCCACGTTGCAGTGGAGAAGAAGAGACACAGCGTAGTTAAGCATGCATGCCAGGCGCCATCGTTGGCGTGGATTCTCAACATGCAAGACAAGGACGGGAACACTGCGCTGCACCTAGCTGTGAAGACTGGGGATACCGACACGTTCTTCCTCCTGTTCGGGAACCGGCAGGTGCGGATGGATTTGGCAAACAACAATGGGCAGACTTGTCGAGACCTGTCACTCATTGACATCCCTCCAGGGTTGTCGTATAAATGGGTGAGTATATATATATATATGTGTGTGTGTGTGTGTGTACTCCGTATATATAAAAGTAGTAGCTAGATACTAAAGAGCGGCATGAATTTGGTAATGCAGAACCCCAAGCAAATGATCCATCGTGCTTTGACCCGTGCGAGCGCTGCGCATGGCATCCGTCGCTGGGACCAGTTTGAGGAGGAGTGCATCCTGCGGCCAAGACGAGAGGACGAGGAGAAAGAGTCGGAGAAGCTCAACAACTCGACGCAGACTCTTGGCATCAGCTCCGTGCTGATAGTGACGGTGACGTTCGGCGCCACTTTCGCCCTCCCGGGAGGCTACATCGCCGACGACCATGCAAACGGCGGCGCGCCGACGCTCGCCGGGAGGCACGCCTTCCGGGTGTTCGTCGCGGCCAACGCGCTGGCGTTCATCTGCGCCTCGCTGGGCAGCGTCGGTCTCATGTACTCCGGCATCACCACTGTCGACCTCCCGATCCGCCAGAGGCACTTCCTCAGGTCGCTCTTCTTCGTGTCGAGCTCCTTGACTTGCCTTGTCGTTGCCTTCGCCTGGGGCAGTTACACGGTGCTGTCCCCGGTTGCTCACAGCACTGCCGTTGCAATCTGTGTGATAAGCATGGTGGTCATCGTCTACCGAAGCGTAGGGCGTTTCCAGAGGATGTATGCCCTGGCTGCACCATTATATGCTAGAGCTGGGATTCGGCCACTGCTGATGCTAGCCAAAGACATCTTCACTAGGATGCTAAGGTTATACTGGCCCTTCATTGTGATATTTACTTGGGCCGCTTGCGCAACAAACCATGCATAGCTGATAGCAGGCACAGGCAGGCAGCAATATATATCTTGAAGACATGTGTGGAATATGTAACACCCTAATGTTAAGCTTGCACTTGCATTTTTCATGATCATGAGCATCATTCATCTCATTGCATCCATGTGCATAAAATGGATACATGTTTTCTTTATGTCATTTCATGAAATGCTTGATGTTAACTATATATGTTTTTACATGCTTGGTATATAATGCAAGTGAGTGTTGTTTGGTCACTAAACCAACCTAGACACTCTTAGGATGAAAAAAATGATAACAAGTTTATGTTGGTGAGTCACCATAAAAATGCTTCATTCTGAATGCTTATATCCCTAGAAAGACCCTAATTCATGTTCGAATTTGACTTAAGTTGCACCCTTAGATAAAAATTGTAGAGAAACACCTAAGTAACAAACTTTGTTTAATAAGCATGAGCTGATTCAGTGCCTAACATAGTCAAAATGAGCTCACAGGTATCAAACCAGTGCTGAATTGAAACCTCAAATGGCTGTCTTTAACTGACGAAAACAACGTTACAGTTTTCAAGTACCCTTCTTTAGAGCATTTTCATTTGAAATACAGTGAGAATTAGACCAAGATCCTTTAAGAGAAGATGGAGTACTCACTTAGGTCTACCCAATGGAAAAATTGGAACAAATCACCAACTGGATTGAGACAACTAGAGGGGAGAAAATGGAGTTTCAGCCGGTTTACGCGGGCAGTTAGCCGTTTTTGAAATGGCAGCGTCGGCGCCACCGGACACCACTTGGCCTTGGCGGCCATATGCCAGCGTGGGCCCCATGCCGCAGCCGTGACGATGACGCGTGCCTCCCACTCTCACTCACCCTCTCTGCCTCTCTTTCGCAATCTAGCCAAGGCGAAGCGGACGACCGCATGCTCGTCGTCACCGTCATGCCATTGCCGAGCGCCAACCGCCGCCGCCCCCACGTCTCGCCTCGATTCATCGGGGCGGGGCCCCGAGCTCCGCAGCAAGCCGCTCTACATTGCCGACCCCTTCTTGCATCGCCATTTGAGCTTATAGGTGGGCCTTGAAGGCAATGCCGCCTCATCCACCACGACGCTGCGGGTGGCGAGCTCTTCGCTCGCCGCCGTGGCCGCCTTAACCGGACTGTTCCGCCTCCTCTCTCGCTTCAGTATAGGTTACACTTTAGGCTGTAGAAGCTTAAGGCGTAGATGGTTGAACGGGCCGAGCCTTAGGCTCGCCGAACGATGAGCACTATCGTCGTGCACTGGGTGCATTGGGCGCCACCCAGCTCGGCGCACGTGTGGCCGTGCCTTGCAGCCGCTTCCCCGGTCAAAACCCTAACAATAGAATGTCTGCCCGAGGGTACTCAAGCCCACGCGGGTTCTCTCCGGCCGGATTTGGCAACGCCGTCGCCACCAGCCATGTCGCAGCGCCATCGTACCGCCTCATCCATCGCCGCCCTGGATAGAGGCCGCAAGGACATCAACCACCTACTCCACTGGATTCGCGAGGATGAGAGGAAGCCAACGGTGCCCTCGCCGTCGTCGGAGAGACCTCGCCAATAGTGAGTTTGCCGCCAGTCAAACGGCGCGGATGAGGAAGGGGGTCGACGGGTGGGGTCGGTTTGACCCAGGGCCCATTTGTCGACCAATCGTAGTGTAGATTTTATTTAAATTGATTTCCAAAAATCGATTCAATCTTGTAAAATTCGTAACTTGAGCTGTACATATCGAAATCTGGGATTCAATTTTTTTGAGTTCATCTTGATGAACACTATCTGATAAAAATATAAAACATGCCATGCTCTACAGTTATATATAGGGTTTGTAATTAAAATTTAATTTGCCATTAAACCTTGGTGGTAGTTAGGAGTGTGAGAAGAATGTGACTCCAATTGTGCTGGTCTTGTTTTGTCATGTATTAGCTAGGAAAAATACCAAACCTACCGTATTTATTCATCTTGTTTTGTCATGTATTAGCTTGGTTGATAGCCTTTGTATTTATATATTCTTTTGATTCTTGATAAATGCTATATCTTGTCATTTTTATGGAGGTAAATCTAGGTTTCCTATGGGGATTAATTTTTTTTTGTATGATGAGAAGTGTAGGAAAAATGATAAATCTGTTGTTTGACACTGTTCACTGTGCTAAGTATATTTACCTCATTTATTGCCTAAAATTTTTCATTTTTGTGTAGCTTTCTGTACTTGTCCAATGACCTAAAATTTTTACAGTAGGATAATGTTAGCATGTATGAACTACTATAACTTTTCCAGAATTTTTTAGTTTTGGAAGTCCCCGAATTATTGATTTCAATTAGGGCTTTCAAATAACCTTTAACTGTGTTGATGCACATGTTTTTCCAGAAAATTGGCGAGTAAATAAATGTCTTGGAACAGTGGGTATCCCAGTTCTGCTGTATATGTTCTTAGAAGCCTTATTACTATGTGTTATTGCCTCACATTTGCTAGTTTAAATTGCTTGTTTGAATAAAATGACTAAGGAGTAGAAATGGAAGCTTAATCTAACTTAAATAAGTTGCTAGGTGCATGTCTTAGCTCACTCTCAGCCGAGGAACAACTTTTTGTAAGGTCACTTGAGCGTGGTGAGTGTTGGCTTATTTATCTACTAACCTACAAAGTTTGCTTGACATATAAACATATCACCTCAGCAGCGTCACTAAAACCATAACATCCAAATGGCGAGCTCCACTGTTTAAACTAACTAAAAAAATATTATAACTCACAAACAAAAAACCAAATTCAATTCAGGTTACACCATTGAATTTCTTTTTAATAAATCATTCAAAATAAGATCTCATATAGATATATTTCGATAAAATTACAGATGAGTCTCACTAATGGTAGTTGATATAGAGTAAAGTAAAAAAAAAAAAAAAAAGGAATGAAAAAAGAAAGAAAAAGAATAGGAGGGTGGTAGTAATATTTTAAGCGTAGATTTCTTCTTCATACCTGCAACGCCAAGCAGGGAATCCACCAGTACCAGAGAGAAGATATGCACCTACTCGGTAAAATTTAATAGCTGCCATCATCACTGTGAATGTGTTGCATTTCCATTTGAGCATTCATTATGTCATCCATACCTTTATTTAAGCATTCAGCCATTCAAGTGATTTTCTCTCTTTTTTGTGGGCACGAAACGTGGACGACAAATGCCTTTGTATTTTCCTTTCAAATAATGCCCGTTGGAACGATGGTACGAGGCCTATGAGTAGGTATAAAAGGGAATTTGTCCACAAAGCCACCTATAAGCTCATTTTGCGGGTTATCCATAATAAACCCATAAAAAACTTTATTTATTTATTTATTGCAATAACTTAATTTATTTTGTTGGGTTTACGGATATAATAATAAACCCGCTTACATTCCCTAGCTACGAGTGTGGCGTGAATTAATTTCTTACTGCCAATTATTCCACTAGCAGTACCAAACAATAGCTAGCTGTTTGAAGTCGCGTTACTATTGCACATCAAAATGCGTCTAATAATGTGGCCAGGTAATATATACGAAATGTGTGCAACGGCCAACTTTAGAAAATCTCACTCCAAACGGCTATACGGTATGTACGTTTATATGCCTACAGGTATACAAGTGTACAATCTACTACCGCCGTTGTTTCAAGAGCCGGTATTTACAAATCTTTTCCGTCTGCAGCTATTTATGTTATATACAATATAAATCGGCAAAATATGTAGTGAAAACTCAGCGGTGGGTGGAAACTTGGAAACTCTCATCGTGTATCGTTGGATTCTAGATGTACGGCATACAGAGTGTTCTGGCAGATTTTGCATATACCTCCCCATATTACCTCAATATAACTTTTCTTATATGAACCCTGACTAGACAGAAAATTGCCGCCATCTTGATTCAAATCGATCTGAGAGACAGCTTCCTTCCAAGCGAAGCTTGCTTGCAGCCTCCCTAGCAGGCACCTCGTTCCTTCGGCCGCCTCCATCTTCCCTGATCTCTCCAACCACGAAACTACCCTGTGCAGCTAGGTTCGCCGCTTCGTGGAGAGCCCACCGGCTAGGGTTAGGGAGAGCGCGGCCGTCGGTGGTTCTGCAGGCTGTCGCGGCGCTGCCGCTCGGCTCTCGGATACGGAGCCGGGACACGGACGCACGATCTACCGCCTTGCATGACGCGGATCTGGGACCTGCAGAGGTAACACCAAGCACGCATAATGTTTTCCAAACGGGCCAGGCCCGATGGGCCGGAACGGGCACGACCCGAAAAAGCACGGCACGGGCACGACACAGGCACGATCGCGGGCCGTGCCTGGGCCAAAGGTTCAGCCCGTAGTGCCGGCACGGGCACGACACGATTATTGGGCCGGCACGATGGTGGCCCGATTATTTTGAATCGTTGGATCAATTTCCACTGTTTCTAACCGTTGATGCACTAGCGGCAATCTAACCTAGGTATAAAATCAATCCCAGCCGCCATAGGTACTCGTCACTGCCTCCTGCTTGCACTGCCTCCTGCTTTGCTTCCTCACGTACAGCCGCAAAGCATAGGCAACGAGGTGGCGGAGCCCTACGCGGCGCAGTCTTGCGCGGGTTTGTGCCAACGACGGGGAGCATCTCGGCGGGCGGCGGCGCTGGCTCGGAGCGTCCCCAAGCATAGCAGCCAGCTCCGGGCGCCGGCGAACTGCAGCGACGACGACGCCGTGGATGCGGCGACGCCGACGACGCGGGCTGGCACAGGCACGCTGGGCCGCCGCCGTGCTCCGAGGCACGACACGGCACGGATTCGAGGCCTTAGTGTCGTGCCTAGGCTGAGGTCGCGGCACGGCGGCACTATCGCACGGCACGGCGGCGTGCCGTGCCTAACCGTGCCCGTGCCGTGCCGGGCCGGGCGGCCCATCTGGAAATCCTTAAGCACGCAGCAGCATAGCAGGTAGGCAGTCCTCTTCTTAATCCCCTTACTCATTACCGACATGCAACTTGATAGCTATCGCGCGCTTCGTCGTTCGTTGTTGCTGGTGAAATAGTGCGTGCATGTTCGGTGTACCTTCTGCTGTCTTGGCTGATAGGCTAAAAGCAAGAACTCAGTTCTTCCAAATTTTTGAAATTGAGTGCCGAGTGATGTGCCAGGGAGGTATCAAAAAAGGCATTTACCTTAGGAGCCTATTCGATGTCAGGCATTCAATTAACATGGATATGTAAATCTGTAATTATGCACTAGTATGAATAATCCATAATGATCAGACATATATATATTCGATCCAAATATACAAGTTTACAAGGCAATTTCTATTAATGCATGGCTACACTTATGAGAAAGTAAGATGCATCTACTAATGTGTCATCAAGCGATTTTTTCAATTGAGCACGAGAGTGACACACAAATCTGAATTTATCAATGTCTTGCAGCTAGCTTCCACTAAAGTTGTTAATTGCTGGGAAGCAATACCTGTTGTTATCAGAAGAAGACACTGCATATAGCAATATCTGTTTGTAGAAATTGTTGTTTTTAAACACATCCATCCAATTGATCACTATAAACTTGACTAAAATGCTACTCCAATTTACATAGTACATTGATCATGCAGAGCATTCTTTGCCAAAAATAGATGGTCAATCCGACACAGCCATCACCTTTGTTCATGACTACAAGAATTTGATGCTGAACACATCTCATCTACAATGTGTAGATCAATTCTCAAGCGACAAGTTCAGAAATGAGATGCAATTTGCATTTTATGACTATAGCTATGCCAGGTAGTAGTGTAGTACTCTTATCTTACTGAACACATCTCTTTCCACACGAATGTTGACAAGAATTTTTCATGCTGACTATACAAGATCAAATGAAAAATCAATCAAGTCGGCAGCCATGATTTAGCAACCGTACTGTATCACAAAGAAGGCGATAGCTAATTATGTGATTGTCTGAAACTGCTCCAGCTTTTAGTATCATATATCATACTTGAATTAAAAGCCTTTGTCCTCCTGAATATCTAGAACAATATCATTTAGACACACGTATTATTCAGAGGAAAATAAAATGGAGCTCGTACCTTCAGGTTTCAGTGACCATCTCGAATGCCCGGCACCACGAGCATTCCATGTTCATTGGCGTGTAGAAAACGTCCTATTTTACCGTGTCCTGAACTTGAGCACACACATTGTGGCAACATGGAAGACACTGCACATAGACAACTTGTTCTGTTACAGTTTGGTATTCTTTGCACATAGTTTCAGGATTGGGATGCTGACTGGACTAGTTTTAGGATCTACTAGGAACACATCTTCAGGATCTATTAGGAACTACGTTGGATGGTATTACAAATTCAAAAAATGAGTGCTTTGCTAATTATTATGGCCAGCTGGTGCTACCTTGATTGTTTTTTTGTTTTATTTCTCTCACTATTTTATTTGTGCAACCTATTCATCAACGATCAGCTATCGTGTTACTTCATAATTTCTCTCCCTTGTTTGTGTCGTCATGCAGCTGCAATGATTTTTGAGCCTGAAGTGAGCATGGCAAGGCAATTGGATTTTGATGACGTACACTCAGATGTTGAGTCAATTGCTCCTATTATTCCAGGTCGTGAATGTACCACACCACAGAAGTCGTTCAGCATCCCATTCTGTGTGAGTGTCATCCAACCATGTACTTTCATTTCCCTTTTTTAGAAGAGGCGTGTTAATTGACATCTATCATATATGTTGTAGGGTTCATCTTATACTCCAGATTGTGATGACTTTCACAGATGTTGAATCAGCCAAGGAGTTCTATGAGCGCTATGCTCATCATGTGGGTTTTTCAGTTCGTGTTGGGCAGCACAAGGCTGTTGATGGAGTGGTCTTATACAAACGTTTCTTTTGTGCAAAAGAAGGTTTTCGTGATGACAAGAATATGCAGTCCAGTAGCAAGTTTTAAAGAGGTATGAGAAAAGAATATCACTAGGTGCGGGTGTGAGGCTATGCTTGTTATCAAGCGGACTGATGACAGTAAGTACACCGTGCTAAGATTTGAGGAGGACCACACACATGCACTTGTGACCCCTAGCAAGCAGCAATTCATAAGGTCCAATAGAAAACTTACGTTGCGTGCAAAACAAACATTGTTCACATGCCATAAATTAAGAAAGCATTGGCACATCACAAGCATATAGGTACCTCCGGGTTGGTGCACGGGGTTTTGAGAATGTTGGGTTCTTAAAAAGGGACTTGCAGAACTACCACAGTGCTCTGAGGGTACTAATAAAGTCTTCTGATGCTCAAATGTTTGTTGATCAGTTGAGTAGAAAGAGCCTTGCAAACCCAGGTTTCTACTTTGACTATGTTGTGGATGATGAAGGCAGGTTGGTCCATGTGTTTTGGGTTGATGCAACCTGTAGGAAAAATTATGCTCATTTTGGTGACCTTGTCTCCTTTGACTCTACATATAGCACTAATGAGTATGGCATGATTTTTACACCCTTCACAGGTGTGAATCACCATAAGAATAATGTATTGTTTGGTGCTCCAATGTTGTCAAATGAGAAGACTGAGTCATATGTGTGGCTGTTTCATACATTTCTGAAAGCCATGGGAGGTGTTGCACCTAAACTGATTATTACTGATTTATGTTTGCTTGACCATATGGTGCAACGAGAAATTTTAATTGATTTTTCAACCCAAATTCACCACCAATTGCAGATTATTATAGCTGGAGCACACAAAATATAGTTCCGGAGTCATGTCGGCATTTTATCAAACATCTTGCAAGCAATCGTTTCTTAAGTCATAGCAGTAATGGCAAAGACGAATCTTGGGGGAGGTGATACCTGGGTTGGATGGTCGACGGCCGCTAGATGGGATTCCTGGCAGTCTTGCTCGGTCGAGTATCCCACCAATGGAACCTCATCGCCGTGCTCCGTCGACCGCGCAGGGGCAGTGAGATGAACGGATGCGACGATGCTGACGGGGCCGAGCAGGACGCCTGCTGCTTGCCTCGCTGCCTGCCTCGCTGCCTAGGTGGACGCAGCGGCGACGGCACAGGCGACGAACTCAGCTGCGGCGACGGTGGGCGGCGAGATGAGCGGAGCGACGACGGCGACGGCGGCCGAGTACAACGCGTGCTGTTTGGCTCGCTGTGTTGAAGGCGAGCGTGATTTGACGGCCTGCGGCTGGGTGAGGCGAGGCGCGGCGGATGGCGTAGATCGAGGGCACCGGCTCCAGCAAGTAGAGGCTGTGCTTCCGCGGCGCACCCATGGATGTAAGAGGACGGGCAGCCGCCGTCAGGTTGCTGCTGGTCAGGTAGGCTACCTCGTCATCGTGTTCGCCGGGGATCCGCAGGTGCTGCTCGCCGGGATCAGATTGGGATCTCGATCTACGTTCGGTGGGACTATTGGGTTCGATTCGAAAAAACATGTGGCGAATTTGCAGGTGATGGAAGGACCTCCTTGTAAAATATGCAAAGCCGGTGCGGGCGGTCTAAATGTAAAAAGTGTCGTGCCACTGTATATATCATCTCGGAGCCCACGTTTAAGATCGGACGGCTAGAGATGTAAGTTTCCATGTTTCTACCCACCGTTGAGTTTCCACTACATATTTTGTCATATAAATCTATATTTATATCTATACCTAATATTAAAGAGCCAAAATTTCTGCCCGTCTGCCACCGAAATCTGCCCACCACTATACGATTCCTATCTATATGCGATTCATACCATACTATGTATATACAAGATTGCGTACGCGTCGGAGTTTCGCGCGCACGATTCAACGAAGACGCTGGTGGGCCTAGCATTCAGCGGCCTTCGGCCCACGAAAGAAAATTTTGCACAGATTCGGCCTACTGTAGTGGCTGATACAGCGAAACTTCGGCCGCGCGTACGCATGTCTGAGGGGGTGCATTCACGTTCACGTGCACGACGGGTGGGGGCGTGTCACGTGTGCACCAAACTTTGGTTGGACGAAAGTGTCTCCTATGTTTAGGTGGTATATATTTATATTTATATTTATATATATATTTCTATTCGTCTCGCTAATACTTAATTGGCAAAATTTCTGGCCTGTTTTTTCTTCCGCCCCTGCCTTCAACCGTGCAAACTAAGGGCGTGTTTGCTACGCAGCACGCGCGGAGAGCTCGGCCGACGAACCTGTCCCTGACCAGCTAGAGCCCGTCCGAAGTGGTGCAAGGCTAGTTGTTTGGTTGTTGACCTGGCTCGCCGGAGATGGTGTTTGGTAGCATCTGTACATGCATACGGTCACCTCATATCGAGAATCCGGTATCCTTTACCTCCCTCGCACTCTTGTTGGCATTCCACCGGCAGGTGGTAGGCGGCGGCGAGGAACACCCAAAGACCGAGCTGCCGGTCGCCGCCACCTCGCGGCGGCGAGGAACACCAAAGACCGAAAGCCGCCGGTCGCCGCCACCTCCTCCCGGCCGCGGCCCGATCTCCGGTGAGCCGTAAGACCGGACGACGACCGACCCGGCAATGGCATCATCGACTTCCACTCCCAATCGGCGGCGGCGAGGTGGAGGCCATGGGACGGCGGCGGCGGCGGCGCTCGAACCAGCGGACCGGGCGGTAAGCGTCGGCAGGCGACGCTTGGCACGACCGGCGATGGCGGGACAGCGGTCCAGCCGTCTAGGCGCGGTCTCCATCGGCCTCGGGCTCCGTCGCTGCTCGGATCTGACTCACACGCCCCTCCTGCCCTCCGGCGACTTTCGACCCGAGCAGCGAGCAAAGCCATGCCGCCGCCGGCCGGTGCCCCGGCGGATCGCCCCGGCGCCGCTTCGCTGCCGAGCTGCGCCACAGCGCCGCCCACGCCGAACTGCGCGCGCCGCGATCGCCGCCGATCGCCCGCTGCTCAACTGCGGACCAAAGCGGAGGACGCGTCGCGCGCAGGTAAGAATACGGAGAGAGGCGACCGGTGACTTGGCGGGCGTGCAAGGGCTCCAGCGAGCTTCAGCAAGCCGGGCTGCAGAGAAAAAAGCGGTGGGGTGGAGCTTCGGCTTGGGGAGCCTGCCCGAGGCGTGCTTTGTGCATCGTGCAAACCAGGCCGGAGTGGGCCCGGGTGAACCAAACATGGACTGCTGCAGCTGGGGGAGCGCGAGCCACCCTCCTGCCCCTCCAACAAACACGCCCTAAGTGTAGAAGTGGGGGAAGATAATTAAGGCGTAAAGATGCTAGAGAGAACGAAAAGGTGAAAAAGCCTTTTTTTTTTTTATATAGATAGGGGTTGCCAAAATCCAGTGGGCGCTTCTATTAGGTTTTTTATACTTTTTTTGAGATTACATAGTACAATGGACCAAATCCTTGAAATTGGACTGGAATAAGCCCATACAAGCTTGTTTTTCTTTTATTTTATATTGTTCTATTTTTATAGAAAAATCTAGATCTTGCAAAATCAACTGAAAACTATAGAAAAAACAGAAAAAATGTGAAATGAGTTTTATTAGTTTCACAAAAATGTGATTTATCCATAGATGTTATGAATCTTGTTAGGTTGTGTTATGTATATAGGTGTGTTAAATCATGCCTGCATTGTTGCATACATATAGATGATCGAGAACGTCCCAGAGGTAAAATCCTCGAATGACCCCTTCTCATAATAAAAATGTGCACGATCTGGTTCGGTATGGAATGAACTTATAATCTGATGATCGAGTTGATTCCATGATTATAAGGTGGATGATGTCCTCATCGTTGGTGTTCTTGAAGCTTTCACTAACTCACCTTGGGTAGATTATTGTCTAATAAAATCTAAGAAAATCAAAAATCAAAAATCAAAAGAGGCCTCTCTTCATAATCATTGGCGGAAAGGAACAATCCTAACACATCAACAGAGCCACAAAGGTCAACGTTGAGTCAAGAAAAAAAATAATTATACGCTTTGCAACTAAAGGAAAAAATATACCAATATGTATTTAAATTTCGATATAGGTTTAATATAATATTACAATTTATTATCATCTTAGCTTAACTTATAATAGGGATGTGATAGTTATTATAAAATAACTTATAAATACGTAATCGTTTAAATAAATGCTTAGTATTTTTTTCTACCGTTGCAACAACACGGACATATATTTCCTAGTACAAAATAAAATAAAATAAAAAATAATAAACAAAATCAAATCCCGCAGTGGACGCCGGCCGCGCGAGGTGCAACGGTTGGTGGATCTTCGGCTTCGCCGCGGACGCTTCGTTTCTCGCCCGCAACTGCCGCTGCATCTCATGCACGAGAGTGAACGCGGCACAGCTCACCGCGCCACCACGTCAGGAAGACCTTTCTCTTCTGCGCCTCGCCGCGCCGCGCCGCCCGCCCGTGGGGACCACCGCGATATATATACTGACTGATCGATCGATCGGCCGAGAGGAGGACGGAGATCGTGCGTGAGAGCCCGCCGGCCGGCGATCGACGGAATGGACGTGACGTTCGCCATGCGGGGGCCGGGAGTTCTGGTCGAGGTGTGGTACTTCGCGACGGTGCGGGGAGATGAAGGAGGCGTGCACACGCGCGAGGGCATCCCGTGGCGTCGCGCGGCTCTTCCTCGCCGGGCGTGAGGCGGATCAGGACGACCGCCGCCCGGGAGGAGGAGCTCGATGACGCGCGCGACACCGCGCACTATGGCATCGTCCGGGGCTCCGCGTCGTCCTCGTCTCCCTCGACCACTCCCACGACTCGCCCTCGCCTACCCGCCCTCGCCCTCGCCCGATCTCCGTCCGCCGCCAAAGCCCCGTCGTCAGCGTCGTCGCCGTCTCGGTCTCGGCCCGAGATCGTCGGCGGAGCGTGCGGCGTCGACATCCCCGCCGACACCGTTGCCGCCTCAGGATCTCCTCCGGGACCGCGGCGGATTTGCCCCGCTTCGCGAGACCCGCGCTCTTCCGGCAAGGCGGAGATGGAGGGCGGCAAGGACGGCCGGGCGGACCCCCCCCGGCCCGGCAGCGGCATGGGCGTGGCGCCGTCGTGCCCCGAACTTTCGCGGCGTCGGTTGGGTGGTGGCGGCGGTGGAAACGGCGCCGGGCCCGAACAGCGAGAGGATCGAGGTGAGTGTCGGGGTTTGGCGAGGCGGCGGTGGCGTGGAGGTGGGCGCCATGGGCGTGGTCCGGGACTGCGCAAGGAGGTGGAGAGGCTGCGCCTTCCGTGGCGGCGGCGACCGGCACCCGGCGGTGGCGGTGGCGGCGGATCTTGCCGTGTACAAGCGTAACGTTATGGATGAGGACCGTACCCTGCGGTGGCACGAGGTGAAACGGCGACACCATCGAGATCCGCACCGGCACCGGCTGCCGGCGCGGCGGCGCTGATCGCCCCATCAGATCGGGGTTTAACATAGGGTTTATGCCTTTTTAGGGTTCGTTTGTTTCATCTTCAATCCTGCATTGACATTTTGAGCTTCATCGTTTTAGGTCTGCACTTTGTCCAAATCGAACAATGCTATGCTATAGTAGGAAATTTTCTTCTATATATAAATTCAAAGCTTCAATAGATTTTTTAGTTTTATTAATCAAGGCTTGGCAGAAGAGAACTTGAGAAGTTCCCAACAATTTAAGATCCAAATCATGAAACATGTCAATTATTTATGAAGGGATATCAATTGCTAGAACCCTTGATAAAAGAGAGAAATGATGTGTATGAATCAATTTTTTACATGAAGGATATTTCTCAATCCGCCTTCTATATCTATAAGTGGATATATATAGCCAAAAAAACGTTACAAGAGTTCTTAGACTCTAAACTTCAGATGAGGGTTTACACGAAACAAGAAAAAAAAAAAGCTAAAAACAAAGCAAAAAAACTATAAGACCTTCAATCTTCTTCTTCTTCCCTCTTGCTCCAATATTGCGGCAAACGGCGCAAACACCAATTCGTCACATCACACGTCAACTTAGAAATTTGATATTGCCTGCTCTCTTCATCCCTCCACAAAGGCCAAGATCGCCGGCAAGGACTCCAGGGCGACGCCAGTAGGAAGACAACATCAAGATGCCTGTCGCCCGAGCCACCAAATTGGAGAAAACTTGGAAGTTGAGATTAACCTTGAGGTTGAGATTCTCACAACAGAGAACCATGGCCTGCACCACGCAAGCCCTGCCAGCTGTCGCCGCGGAAGACATGCCGAGGACGCGCTGGCCGCCGCCGAGGCGAGGGGCCTCACCAGGCGCCGGATCCTTTGTCACATTAGAATGTTTAACGAGGAAGAAGGTTGTTTAATGCTGTGAAAATCATGTGACCTGACTAGTTGGGTCTGCCCAAAGCACATGTTCATATCTTGTTCTGAATCATAAGGTTTACGGAAGGCCTAGCGCTCGGACGTCCTATGGTGCCTGGGCCCATCGGACGGTCGCCCCAGAGCCCACGAAGAAGAAAATACACGGCCACCTCGTCCCCACCTGCACAGGCTCCCTTCGCCTGCCTGCAGATGGTTCTATCGGACAACCACCCTCCGCCCACACCCAACGCATGTCCCCCATCGACACGCATCCTGCCCCAGCATGGGCACATGCGTCCGCGTGCAAAAGAGCAGAGAAGGGGGAAGGAAGCCGCACCGCAGGAGCAGACATTGCTATCGTGAGGGTCGGGGATGGACGCCGAACTAGGCTGGGGACGCCACGAGTTTTAACATTAAGATCCGAAATTACAACATCTTGAAATTGACAGTTGAAACATCGTAAAATCAAGGGTATCAACCACTGCAACATCCATGAAAACATATTGCAACATCTCGAAATGATTGATGCAACATCAAAAATCCCAGGTTGCAACATCTTAAAATTGGCTACTGCAACATCTCGAAAACGATTGATGCAACATCAAAAATCCCAAGTTGCAACATCTTGAAATTGGCTACTGCAACATCTTGAAAACAATTGATGCAACATCAAAATATCCCAAGTTGCAACCTCTTGAAATTGGCTACTGCAACATCCCGAGAACACATATTACAACAAAAACAGGACAACAAATGCAACATTGCGATGAAGAGGTTGGAATACCATGAAACATATTATTGCAACAACATAGAGAAAACAGCTGAAACATTAGGCACAAGTTGTTGAAACATCAATAATACATTATTACAAACTACATCAAACTGCTGCAACACGAGACTGCAACATCAAAAAGCGTACAACAAGTGCGAAGTCGTCGGGGGCGTGGGCAGCTTGGGCACATCACTGTTGGCGCTCAGGTGGAGGAGCACGAGAAGCTGTGGGAGGGAGGGAGGGAGGAGGAGGGAGCACAGGAGGCGGTGGGGTGCGCGGCGAGCTCACTGACGCAAGGGCGCAGTCACCCCCGACTCTGTGTCGAAGCCAGGAAGCCTAGAAGTGGTGTGGTCGGCGAGATGAGGAGGGGGCACAGACGGGGTGGGCGCGCTGCCAGCTCGCCGGCGCAAGGGCGCTGTTCCCCGTCCCCGCGACAACGACAGGAAGTGGGGAGCGCGGCGTGGGCGGCGTCTGACCGCGGCGAGAGAGCGCCACACTACAAGGATGCTGAGGGAGGCAGGCATCGTGTGCTCCGAGCACCACCAGCGCTAGCCGCCGGCAACGGGAGGGAGCAGGCGACGGGTGACCAAGGCCAGCGAGCGGCGTGCGGCGATTCCCATCCGCTGCTGTGGAGAAGAAAGGGGAATGGATAAGGATGGGTACTTTTGTTAATACTAAAGGAATCACAGGGGAAGCGGTGGGGCTGCGGGGCGTCGGTGGGCTGGGCCGAGACAGCGTCCGATCTTTTGTGCTGCATCGGACGTAAGAAGGAGAGCATTACCGTAAGGCGTAACAAAGGGGTTTGTGGTGTTAGATCTGCAACCCTGCATTGGGATTTCAGAAACTGTTTTGTTTCTTGTTCTGAATCATAAGGTTTAACAAGGGGTTTGTGGTGTTAGATCTGCAACCCTGCATTGGGATTTCAGAAACTGTTTTGTTTCTTTAATAGATTACGGATCACCTATGCTTTTTAGAAAGCCATAGAGAGTAATGTTTGGGGTCAACACCTAACGAAGTTGCAAAAGTCAAGAAGTGAACTCAATAGGCAATTACATACAGATTGGATTTCCCCAACATCAGAAAGCCAACCTTTCTTTCTCTTGCTAGTCAACTCATTTTGGTGGAGATTGGTCTTTTTTTTCGTGAGCGGTATTGTACCTAAAGAACAAGGAAAATTACTTTTCAAACTATAATTTCGAAAAAAAGTGATGTCCTTATGTATTTGTTGCAAGGACTACTCTGCTAGTTGTACATGATTTTCGAGATAATATAATTTTGTGTGCACACATTGTCTCTCTTTTTTTTTGGAAGAGTTAGATTAGATTGTTAATCTAGTCTCTCAGCTGGATTAAATTGTCCAATGCACTGTAGATCCATGCTTAACTTTACCTTTTCTGATGATCAGTAGATGCCTCCTTGTTTGATTGCAAAAACAGCTCTCTGATGGATTGAATTTGTGGGTTTGGTCCTTATGTAGATTACTAGTGCAGGGTGCGCGCCATTAAGGGCACGTAGAGGTGATACTTAAAATTTTAAATGACGAGAAAATGCTTGGAGTAACAATGAGGTAGAAAAGCCATGCAGAGCACATTCAGTTTCGTACATAGTATATATCAGTATGACTGTATGAGTAACCGGTTACAGTGTTGAGACATCGAATAAATGAATATGTAAGTTTTTCTCAGATCGCACACCCGTATACATGAATATGTTTTTGTAAGATTGAGCTACGCCTGGCAACTATCCTGTCCTCTCTTTTTGCAGGTACAGGAAACGGCATGAACATGCAAGCAGCGGCTGGCATAAGCAGGCTGGCACAACGCGCCACCATTGAAGCACAGCTCCCGAAACCTCAAACAATGCAGTTCCACTGCTTCAGCGCATCAGACAACTCCTTGCAGGGTCTATCGATGGCGGGTCGAGGAATACACATTGTTGACAACATCAACAATCTCAGAATGGACATCCAAGCTCAGCTCCTCAGCTGCAGTTCAGTGCTCATGGGTGAAGCAGCAGCGCTTGCTCTAGCTGCAAACATATTAAACAAGCTAAATGCAACATCAGTTTCCTTCTTCACCGACAGCCAGATACTATCCTCATACCTCTCTGGGTAAAGTGGCATAGAGCCCCCGGTCTGGAGGATGAAGTCATTCACTCAACGTTTCTTCAACAATCTGGCTGGAGTTACTCATAGGATGATCAAGCTGGACAGAAACCAAAATGTCAAAGCTCACCTCTTAGCAAATAGAGCCTTTAGAAGAGAGCCAGGTCTGCCAGGATATTTCAATGTAAATTGTTCCAATCAAAGCCATGCCTGGAGCTGCAACTTCTCATCTGATCTGCACTGCTTCTACGACATGTACCATCCTATGCCAGCTCTGTGCTGCTAATTTAAGTATTCAATGTTTCCATTCAAAAAAAAAACGCCTTGCAATGGCACCAAAATCCAATCAATTAATTATTATTACCAGCGAGGTGTGTTGATAGCAATAGCCACCTAAGTGACATAGGCAAACTGGTACTGCACAAACCAAAGAGGAAGGAGCCACCCTGAGGTAGTAATGTAAATGTTGAACGTGTATAAACTGAATCTAACTCATGTTACCTACATGTAGAAATCACCAATGATTCAGTAGGTCATAAAAAAAAAAAATCGTGGTACACTTATTCCATTGAAATATGAAATAATGGAGTATTAAAAAATAACACATGGATTTAATTTCCTTTTTTGAATCATGGAATATCCAGGGATTGTATTGTACTGTTTGCATTCATACAACTATTAGAAACTACCATATGCTTGCATCAAGTAAAAATTTATTTATAACAACTCTAGGCTTCCGCCTTCCAGTCGTAAACCATGCTAGATTTCTTCTCTTAGTTTTACTGGCCTTCATTCTTATCAATTTGCTCTCCTCTTAAATACAGTAATGCATCGATTTCACTTAACCGGGACTTCTTTTTCAATTAACAAATGTATTCGAGTATATTGAGCAGTGCTTCTGTTCCTGTACATGATGAAACAAACTCTTGATTCTTTCAGAAAGCATGAAGCTATTAGGTTTTGCGATAATTTTCTTGGGATGCACTAATGCTCTGTTGCTACTGATTTCCAAGTTACATCCTTAATATAATTTTTCTAGAAAAAAATCTTCATTATTTGGACTTAGTAAGACAATTAAAAATTTGATTCTGACAGAAAAGCTGCAGCTAAAGGCTTATTAATTATTATGCTATTGATCACATTATCTCTACTAATCAGTGAAGTACATCTTAGATAGACATTGGGATCCGTTACATGTCGGCAATCAAAATGATTGAAATAGAAACTCTACAAAAGAAATCTATATGTAGTAGATAATTAATGTGCTCACAAGCGGAATGGTTCAGACCACGGACCAACCGCTTGACACACTAAACATAGCGCCTCTGCAATTCTTTCAAGTAGGGCATAAAAGAAACTATATGGAGCACAGTGCCTCTGCAATTCATTTTCTTTAGTTCAGATAAACAGCACCAGATAGGTGAAATATAATCTGGCATGCCATGCATGGTTAACTGCTATAGAATCTACAATATAGATAGCAGTGAGACATTAAATAGATTCAATAATGAATTCATCAGTTTTTGAGAACTTCAGTCTATCGCTAACCTGAATTGCCTAAAGGGATTTGTAAGGACACGCCTGTCGTAGCCAATTACTGAAGGATTTCTGCAAGGAGAAGGAACTATAAAATATTTAATTTAACAAATAATGGACATGAGCGAACATGGTGACCTGAACTATATTGCTAACTGAAATTATGCATGAAAACATATTTCTAGTAGCTGCCTACTATGTTAGTATATATAGTTGTGAGACCCCGCTAATGGGCCTCTGATGGGCTGGGCTGGAAGCCAAGTTACTGTAGCAGTGCAGGAATTGAGACACTCAAAGTTTAGTACCACATTGAAAGTTGAAGTAGGGTTGAACCAAGTTAAAAGGCCAAGGCACGGGAGGCTAATAACTCACAGGTTGCAACCTTTTCACGGCGGCGAGGGCGAAAGTGCAAGCGAGTTAATTAGCGAGGTGTGGTTCACTCAGCGTGTAGAGTGGATCTTAGCCGTCATCCGGTCGAGGGGTTACAAATGGTATTGAGCCAACTCTCGCGGTTTCACGGACGTATGGATCGGGAGCTCGTAAAAGTGCGCATGGCTCCTTGAGCCAACTCTCGCGGTTTCACGGACGTATAGATCGGGAGCTCGTAAAAGTTGCACATGGCTCCGTAGAGGGCATGGCAAATAGGCCGAGGAGGCGATAATGCGTACGTGAGCCAAGAGAGTTGATCCTAGGCATTTATCCCATTAGGTTAGCTTGGTTCAGCCCTCGGCGAGGGGGCGTCGAGCCCGGGGGGGTGATTGTGAGACCGCGCTAATGGGCCTCTCGATGGGCCGGGCTGGAAGCCAAGTTACTGTAGCAAAGTGCGAGGAATTGAGGCACTCAAAGTTTAGTACCACATTGGAAGTTGAAGTAGGGTTGAACCAAGTTAAAAGGCCAAGGCACGGGAGGCTAATAACTCGGTTGCAACCTTTTGCACGGCGAGCGAGGAAAGCGTAGCGAGTTAGTTAATTGGTGTGGTTCACTCAACGTGTAGAGTGGATCTTAGCCCGTCATCCGGTCGGGACGTTACAATAGTAGATCTTCTTTTGATGTAAGACAATTTTTAATCAGCATGAAAACATATTTCTAATAGCTCGTCATATGTTTGGTAAGATAATACAAAAATAATTCAAAAAGGTTGCGATAATCCTAGGAAAGGAAATACTCTGCCCGAGATAACTTGACAGTGGGAACATGTTATCATAGGCAATGGTTGTTTACCCCATCCTAAACATCAGAGAGCATTATGCATCATTTCTGGAAAACAGTCGTGCAGCTTATATCTCTATCCTTAATCATCGAGCATTTACAGCTAAAAAGACCTTGTATTAGAAATTTTGTCTCCAACGGCCCATGCATAATTTTGAGACCCATCAAGCATTTACAGCTAAAAAGACCTTGTATTAGGTTTTGTCTCCAACGGCCCATGCATAATTTTGAGACCCATCGGATGATTTGAGCCACGCCACGGTGAAATAGAGAGCATCCAAAATCTCCCCTTCTCCAACGGCGCACCCACATCTATTTCTAAACAACTTTGCATCTAGATCCATAACCTTTTCGAGAAATTATCTAAGGCGGATTTTATAAAACATTCTCTCTCGACGCTTTTACATCGGGAACCACGACGGTGAAACAAAATTAATTTTTCAGTCCTGTTTCTTCCTCTCGATGCGACCCCGCGACTCGCGCCGGCGCCGGCGCCCTGGGCGGGCTCGCCTCCCGGTCGGGCGCCGTCGTCCCCATCTTCCTCAGCGTCGTCCACGACCCAAGCCTCCCCCCACACACGCCGCCATCCCCATCTCCCACGTCGTCCACGGTCCGGCGGCAGCCGTCCCCAAAGCACGTCTTGGCGGCTCCGGTCTTCCCGCCTCCTCCGGTCCTCCCCCGGCGGCGGATCCACCTCGCCGCCCCGGGGACTTGGCTCGCCGCCCGGCGCACCACCCGAAGCCTCCTATGGGCCCTGCCGCGGCGTTCTTTGGTTTGCGTCGAGAGGAGAGAGGATAGGCTTATTTTGCGGCGTGGATGGCGTCCTAGGCAAAATGAATGGGGTCTCTGCGTGCTCCGTTGGAGCTGGTTTTGAAAGATAACGCACTGTTGGCTATGTATTTTGTGTTTTGCCTCTTCTCTTGGAAACGACCTTATATCTCTATTCATGCAAAGAACACCACAATGAAATAAAAAGTAAAAGGGGCTCCAAAAATGACTGTCCATCCCCAATATGTCAGAAAGCATCAGTAGCAGTGTCATCATCTAGCAAAATAGAGCTAGTGGTACCACGAAGAAATGAAACAAAAAGTAAAAGGGGCTCAAAAATGACTGTCAAACACCAATATATCAGAAAGGCACAACTATTAGAGAGCATCTTCATTCATTTCCATGATGGCTTCATGGATTTTTTTAGAATTACCATCCATATAATACTATAATCCATAGTGTTAGACTATGGTGTCACAATATATTAGCCATTTTTTACAAAGTAGGTCCCAGGTCAGTTCAGTGCATTTAAGTTTTGTAGCACAGGACTTAAAGTGATGTTTAGGTAGGTAAGCCTAGCCTAGGATGACAAAGTTCAGATAGCCTAGCATGGATCCCCATGCAGCATGCCAGCACCCAAAGCATGAAAATTTAGCTGATTACCTTGGATTAATTTTGTCAAGGCCAAGAACTAGATGAACCAATAAAAGAATAAGTGACCATGTTGGTTGTCCTTTGTTGAAATTAGAGCAAAGCAAAGCTGAGCAGCAACATCAAGGCAAACAACTCCCCACCTCTTTCACCATCTTCATCGCCCGAAACCAAGCGCCATAGGGAAATTTGCCTTCCCATCAACAGCTTGATCTCTATTTGTGCGGATAAGGGTCTGTCATGGCCGGCACATAGCATATATAGACCCACCCATGATCCAGCAGGCAGACCATAATTCCTTCCAGCTTGAAGTAAATTGTGAATAGAGAAAGCACAAAGTTTCAGAATCACCAAATATGTGTAAGACCCCTATATAATCTGAGTTGTATGGTTGCATATGAATATTTGGTAATTATAACAATCCAGCATTAAAAATTAAAAGAGCTCCATCACCTACTATAATTGAGCAGGTGAACCTTTAATATAGAACAAAATAGTCAAGTCATATATCTCTCACCTTCTGTGGGGCCTTTATCCAAGACCTTGCAAGATGGTGAAAAATCAGTGCCTACAAAATTTTGCGCAGAGGCCAATAAAACTTGTCTACTACAACTTACGATTTCAGTGGCTATCCTTGGTTACAGGGACAATTTGAAAGGGACAAAGTTTACCTGAACAACTAACGTCTGACTGCTTCTAACCATGGAAGAGTGTCAAATAGTTATAGGAGGTACTGCTCATGGTTATTTTTTTTCAGTTATGAACATAATAGAGATGTATGAAAGGAACAATATAAATCATGGAAGAGTGTCAAATAGTTATAGGAGGTACTGCTCATGGTTATTTTTTCCAGTTATGAACATAATAGAGAGCTATGAAAGGAACAATATATATAAAAAAACAGTGCCAACTAACAGATCAATGCCTCAGCTACTATCTAACAGGAGGTAGAAATAGATGGGAAAAAAATAACCAACATTGCTCATGACCATTGCCTCAGATATCAACATAGCAGAAAGAAGTATAAAAGCCTCAGTTCCGCTGCAGCCTGTCCTCCATCTTGCATATTGAGGGAGTAACTGAATGAGAATTTACGTCAAGCAGGAAGGTAACCACCACTGTTAACGTTCCATTTAGAAGTTAAAGTAAATAAAAAGGTACAAAGGAAACAATTGGCTCATCTGTAGTGATCTATATTATTTTTTAAAAAAAGAAACTAAGAACGCACTGCCTACATGTAAATGGTTTGTGTAAAGAGAGCAAAGGTACCAAACAAATTAGAGACAATTCCATCTTTCCTCACAAGAAATCGCTGAGTAACTCACTTCTACACCAGCATGCTGAAATGCTGAATGTTCAAAGTTCATAGAAGGTTTTAATAAATGTTAGTTTTGAAATAAACTATTTTTTTCTCTGATATGCCTGATTTGTTCGATATTCATGTACTGTATACCAAAACATGCTCTAAATTTGTTGCCTTGCAAAATGGAGTAACACGTTTTCAAATTATGCAGTGCTGTGTCAGAAACAAATTTGTGGACCATAGTGGTACTATTCGTATATGTAGTGCAGTACTGTGTCCAAAATGGAAGTGGTGGCCCAATAGTACTATTACGTATATGGCGCCTACGATCTTGATTTTTTCTTTTCTGATTTCCCATAAATTCTTTTTTCATTTAAAAGGGTAACCATATCATTAAGCACCGCTAAACAATAATTACATCGCCACCCCCTCCACTAAGCCTCCTCTAAATTCTTTTTTTTTTTTTTATTATGAGCCATCGAATTTTTCCTCAATTATTATAGAAAATTTCTACATATATACAGTGGTCAGCAAAAATTGCTGCCGATTAACAGGCACTCCACATTGGAAGCCACAGGAGCTGGCAAACATTTCAGTAGGATTTATCAGGAATCCACAGAAGCTGGCAAACATTTCTGCTGGGCCATGACATCCGGTGTCTAATATATCTAAATATTTTTTTGTCTGAATCTTACTATTTATCAGTTGAAACAGAACAAGGTTCCAAGAATTAAAGGTGTACCTTTCTAGGGAAAGATCAGTTGAAACAGAGTAGTCACCAAAGATCTCGACAGTTGCTCTTTGCAGCATCAACCACAACTAAATGCAAGAATACAGAACTGAGAAGATGGAGCTAACATCAACCATCCAGCTAAATGCATGCATACAGAACTCAGAAGTTGGAACCCCGAAATCAAATGGGGCTGTTTGACGCGACCAGCGCAAAACCAGAGCAACCACCATGACCAACTGAATGATGACCCTGCATCTTAGTCTAAACCAACAGAAACCATGTATCAAAAACACCATCAACCCACTGCACCTTCATAAAAATCAAGAACCATCAAAACACAAGCAGAATAACAACAGAAGATTCACAATCACGAGTTAACAAACGATATATCAATAAACCATGGAGACAAATTATCACACGAAATTCAGGGTTCATTTATTTCATCGCACAGTTCCAACCAAACTGCTGGGCACAGCAGCAGAAATGTTCACAAACACGACCAGACTGACATAGGACTCGCACTTCTTGAAGAAAGAACATAGGGACTCGGCAACGACTCGATAAGGACACCACCACGACATGTAGATAATCTCCATCGGAAGGACAGAGGAAGGCACCAGACTTATGAACCCTGGAAGGACAGCTGCTCATGACCCGGACTTACTGGCCACCACGGAGACGGAGCACCAGGTGGAGGGTGGACTCCTTCTGGATGTTGTAGTCTGCCAGGGTGCGGCCATCCTCCAGCTGCTTGCCGGCAAAGATAAGGCGCTGCTGGTCGGAGGGATGCCCTCCTTGTCCTGGATCTTCGCCTTCACATTGTCAATGGTGTCAGAGGACTCCACCTCCAGGGTGATGGTCTTGCGGTGAGGGTCTTGACAAAGATCTGCATACCACCACGAAGGCGGAGCACCAGGTGAAGGGTGGACTCCTTCTGGATGTTGTAGTCGGCGAGGGTGCGGCCATCCTCAAGCTGCTTGCCGGCGAAGATGAGACGCTGCTGGTCCGGGGAATGCCCTCCTTGTCCTGGATCTTGGCCTTCACGTTGTCGATGGTGTCAGAGGACTCAACCTCCAGGGTGATGGTCTTGCCGGTGAGGGTCTTGGCGAAGATCTGCATGCCACCACGAAGGCGGAGCACCAGGTGAAGGGTGGACTCCTTCTGGATGTTGTAGTCGGCAAGGGGGTGCGGCCATCCTCAAGCTGCTTGCCGGCGAAGATGAGACGCTGCTGGTCGGGGGATGCCCTCCTTGTCCTGGATCTTGGCCTTCACATTATCGATGGTGTCCGAGGACTCCACCTCCAAGGTGATGGTCTTGCCAGTGAGGGTCTTGACAAAGATCTGCATGCCACCCCTCAGCCTGAGCACAAGGTGGAGAGTCGACTCCTTCTGGATGTTGTAATCAGCGAGGGTGCGGCCATCCTCCAGCTGCTTGCCGGCGAAGATGAGGCGCTGCTGGTCCGGGGGGATTCCCTCCTTGTCCTGGATCTTGGCCTTCACGTTGTCGATGGTGTCCGAGGACTCCACCTCCAAGGTGATGGTCTTGCCGGTGAGGGTCTTGGCGAAGATCTGCATGCCTCCCCTGAGCCTGAGCACCAGGTGGAGGGGTGGACTCCTTCTGGATGTTGTAGTCAGCTGGGGTACGGCCATCCTCGAGCTGCTTGCCAGCAAAGATCAACCTCTGCTGGTCGGAGGAATGCCTTCCTTGTCCTGGATCTTAGCCTTGGCGTTGTCAATAGTGTCTGAGGACTCAACCTCAAGGGTGATGGTCTTGCCAGTGAGGGTCTTAACGAAGATCTGCATCTGCAAACATGGAAGAACAGAAGAAGAGTAAGCAACCATAGACTGATCAATTGTTGGAACAGAAAAGAATGGAAACATGAAACGTAGTTGTAAGATCAGCTGCTCAGCATACTAATTTGAAGGATAGGCAACAAACTATAAAGCAGATCTTTCTAACAAGTACCAGAACTACATAGCATTTAAAGTAAAGAGAACCATTACAAAAAACACAACACATGATATATGATCCAGAATAGAAAGATTTAGCAGAACATGCAGGGAGCAGTAAAATTACATGGGTTCAGTGACTAATCAATTGTGCCATGGTATGTCCTTCATATGTGACTTAAGGATCCATTAATTAGTTAACTGACATCAGGCATGAGCAGAAGGCACATACAGCATTAAGCATATGAAGATATACTAACAACTAGCTATAGAATTTCACACTAGAGAACACAAATCATCCATGGATCAGTCAAATTTGCATTTGTTTAGGAATTAAGCAATTATGCCGTGGTACAGATTCAACAATCAACTAATTGTGATCTACAATTATTATCTACCAATATATTCTACTAAAAAGAATAAACAGCAATCTAAGTAGCGTCCTTTTAGAGATTATTAGTGGAACAAACAATCTAAACCAAATCACATATAATTGCAACATAAGTAGAGGGCCAAATAATTAGATGAAAGTCTCCAGACCACATGATACAAGATTCGACAATCGACTAGTAAGTTCGACAGCCATCTATGATTATCATCAGGCACATGAGCAGTAGGCGCATCTGGCATATAAGCAGAAGCTACAGATCTTAAAAAATCAAAATCAAATCACGTATCGTAACGAAATCTGGCAATCAAACAAGTCCTGCCTGCGGCGGGATCGCGCGCATCAGGCATCAGCCCAGCCCAACCCTAGTATAGCAAACGAACCAACCGGTCCAACCATCATATCTACTCAATCAAGCTCCATGCGCAGAAATCACGCGAGCATGATCACACCAAATAACTACATCACATCACAGCCCGCAGATCTACACCTCGACCCGCAAATCAGACAGATCGAAGGACGCGAGCAGGCCATCATCGCTTCAAACGACCTAATCATCAAACCCTAAGACGAACACGAACGGGAAAGCATATACCTAATCAAACGCTACGACGAACACAAACAGGGGAAGGAAGCATACGAGAGGGGAGGAATCGAAACCTCGCCGTACCTTGAGAGGATCGGGAGGGGCTGCTCCTTCGCTTCGATGAATTGCTCTGGCGACGGGAAGATGGGATTGGGGATTTCGATGGATGAGGCAGGGAGGGGATGAGGCCAATTTATACACGGGGAGGAGGGAGAAAGAGTCCCGTTAGGCTACGGCACCGAGCGGTGGTGGGGCCCAGCGGCGAGAGGCGGTTGCGTCGATGTCTCTCGTGGAGTCCGTCCCCACCACGCAATTGCGCGGAAAAAGCCGAAGCCGCCGCGGAGATATCGAGGAGGGTGACGCCGTTTGCTACCCGGGGTAGGTGGCCGTTAAGGATTGGGGAAAAAAAATAATATATAAAGTTAACACCGTTACTATTACCATTTGCTTCAATCATGCAGAAGCTTGAATCCATTTTCTCTACGGAACACCGTGTCCACGTATATCACCAACTTTCATGAATAATAATACCTATATACATAGTGCTATCTAGATTAATAATTATCGTTACATATGTGCTATCTCGATAGAACCCAAGAAAAACGTTCACTTTTTATGTAAAGCGATTAAACATAACATGTAATTTTTTAAGTACTTACACAAGGGCACAATAAATTTGGCACTTAGTAGAAAAGGTTGTCAACATCGCATCCAAGATTAAGTTACCTTGAAAATCATATAAGCTTCAGAGTTAATATCTAAAATATAAGTCTTTGAAATATAATATACTGATGTAGGACCTATTTGGGTGGGCTAAAAAACCTAATTTAGATGTTGTATTATTTTTTTTTTTTGGCTCTCTAGCCGTTAGAGCAACTCAAAAGCCTATTTATATCCTTTTATATTTATAGGAGACCTCTAAATATATTTATCCCCTATTCTTGGTTTCTTGCTAACCAAAGATGGAGAACAGTTATGACTCTTCAAAGTGCACACAACATATAGGGAAGTCATTATAGAATATAAAGTTATAGATAACATTTTTATTTAAAATGGTTTTCCAAACAAAATTTAGAGAGTAAATTTACAAAAAAAATCTTATAGGGATACTATTAGTCTATTAGTTGGTCAAAAGGCGGTTAATTTAAGCTAGCTAAGTTATTATTTAAGTGTATATCTATAGAAAGCTAGGGCTACGAATATGTGGTTGCAGCTTGCTAGTGTGGAAGTGGTGCTCATAAAAAAATAGAAATATTGCGCTTAGCTCATATTCATTGGTGGTCGTGATGCTACAACAGTCTTTTAATGAACAAAACAGAGCCTCTAATTAGAGGTAGCAATCCAAGATCGACCTCGAGAAGAAATAATTGAGCAGGTCGGCCCTGCCGTGCGCTTGACGGCCACGTCCGTTTGGACTGGACGGCGTGACTTTGCACGGCGAGTAACGGAGGGAATCTCACAAGCCCATCGTCCACTGTGCTCTCGTGGGCCTCCCTCCCATCTTTGCGGTTTCTTGTAGACGTTGCTTTGGTCCACTCTATTTTTCTTTTCATTATTTTTACTTAAAAGTTTTGTTTTTATTTTCATTTATTTCTGATGAAAGGCATATGATTGGACCGAACGTTCTTGTTCGTGTCCGGGTCATTCTCAGCGACAGTAATAAAGAAATGGTCGTCGCTTTCATTCTCCTCATATATATATATAAATACTACTCCATTTATGTCGAAAACAATACGATTCTAACATAATAAAAAAATATCATTAAGTGGAATGTACTTATATTTTATTGTATATTCATATTCTATATTTATGCATTTTCTTATAAGTTTGACTGGATTTTAGCACAACTGGAATTGAGTGTCTGAGTGTACCGTGCAATCTAAAAAAAAAAAATAAAAAAAAAAAAAAATAGCACATATTGTATGCAAAGCAGGCAAGCGCGCATTTCTTAATCCCAAGACAGAGACAGAGAGATGCTCTGGTTTTGCAAAAGCGGTTTCCTTCTTATCCGCCCCTGGTTTGTTTTCTTCTCCAGCTTCCTTCGCAGCCACAGACGCAATAAGCAAAGCAAAGATTATTTTTTTTTGAAAGTAAGCAAAGAATCTTTAATCATGCAGCAACAGCAGACAGCAGCATCTCCCTCTCTCGTCATTTCCCTCTTGGAAAGGAAAATTAAAGAAAAGAAACTTGGCAGGCATTGCTTTTGCTTGGTCCGGCAGACTTGCGCGGACGTAGGATTCTGGTTAAAACAAAGGTCACGAATGATGGAAGGATCCGTCTCCAAGACCTCCAAAGAGAAAGCATAGGTGACACTTCATCCCTTCTTATAACCTATAATTTTTCGTAGAAACCGTTCCCTCCGTCACAAGACTCATTTTACTGTTCTTGGAACGGTGGCGCTTCCACGCCGTCCGATCCGGCCCTCTAAATCACACCGCCTAGGTCGCGAACTTTGCTACCTCGCGAAACTTCTCACCGCACGCCCCCACCCCTCGAAGGGGCAAGCAATTGAAAGTAATGTTGACAATGATCCGTCAACACAAAAAAGACTCACATGGACCATAATAGTGATGACTTGGCTCCTTCTCCAGAATCTTTGGTGAGTCATATTATTGATGATTTCATTTCAAAAGAACACTAAAAGAATGATGCTATTCAAGTAAAGATTGTGCAACATACATACCATTCTTAACATATCTTATTGCAATGTATTACATTAGTATATCGTACATATTATTTTACTTATATTTTTCTAGACTAGTAGGCCTCATTTTTTTAGTTTCATACAATGCCTTCCATGAGACAACCTTGAGCTTGGCGTATGGATCACACACTCGCGGCTCTTTTCGACCTTTGTTGGCGCATCCTTGAACTACTAGGGGGATTCTTGTAGGACCTGGTGTGGATCCACTTGGGCGCGGAACCATTTCTCGCCTTGGATCACCGGGCAGCTCTTGTGGAGGCTCGGCGGTGCAGGCGCTCCATTGGCATGGAGGTCAAGAAGAGCACGGCGTCACCTTTCACCGGTTTCACTTTGCATCCAAATGGAACAAGCAAATCTATCGGTTTCGATCGGTTCTCGAGAGGTGTGGAGCCTGATGCTTCTATTCTTGAAGACAGACATGGTGTGTGCTAGAATTTTCTGATGCGTGTGCATGAGATTACCCGCCAATCCTTTGTGTGCTTTTCAGAGAAAGTATCATCCTTGAGTTGGGACTGCCATCCCTTCGTGATGGCGGTCGCGTCGGCTATATATACAACATTCATCGGTTGATAAATAGTGGACATACACGCAAGAACATGGAAATGGAATCTGTGGGTACTGGGCCTTGGGAACACAGTCTCGCCTCCCCTTGTCGGCCGGGTCGACGGTACATGATCACGGTGGCATACCGGGGGCTTTCCCGGGCTCGCGGGGCTCAACCTGTAGTAGTCAAGTTAGGGTTTATGATTTCGGCGACATATCGTTGAAATTTTTGTGTTGAGGTCCAAATTCATTTTGCATCAGTCAAAAAATCGGTTCAAATCATCTTCTTCCACTCCAAAATTACACTAAACCACACTAAAATGATCCTCCATATTCAACGACACTAACATATGCAACTCGCCCACCCGTTAGCACGCTATATATTATTGTGGGCTCTACTTCAGTGATATATTGTGTTATTTTGTTGTTGTTATATCTTTTTATGGATGATGGATTAGAAAGTTATAATGATACCAACTTTTTAAAAACTCAATTGTAATAATTTATTTACATTTGACCTGATATTTGTGTTACTCCATGTGCCGGCCCATGAACGGGGACAGACTTTTTCATACCAGTATCCTAAACCCTGGTCCATGTGCTGGTCGTACTTCTGTCCATGCTCGTAGCGCTGTACCTGCAAGCCCTCAGCATTCTCTGTTGAAATCAAATCACTCTTTGGTTATTACTAATAACATACGTATGTCAAAAGGCCTCACCAGACTGAATATAGTAAATATATATATAACATCCTAATTAATATAACTGAGTAGGTAAGTATGCATTGCAGGCTAGTAATTTCACCTTGAGGAAGAAATGTCCATGTCGCAATCCTCTCTTCGATCCTACTCACCACCGGGTCCTTGACAAGACAAGAAGATAAAACATGTTATAGTGTCATGGGGCATCGATCAGCTGCCGTCAATGGACCAGAGATACTGATCGATCCCTGCAGCCGGAGCTTCTTGAGGAGGGTACCTGGCGCTTCTTGAGGAACACGCCGGAGCTGGTGCGCCCCTGGCTGTAGCCGGACTGGTTGTGCGCCACCATGGTCTCCTTCTTCGCCTGTTCTGTTCAATTCGACCATCACAGTAATCACAGGCAGTAGTTTACTACTTACTTGGTCACTCACCTGAGTCACGAGGTGGTCGCACTCGTCGTCGGAGAGGAACCCCTTGTACACGAAGATCCTGCATATACGCGAAGCACGACGATCGAGCACGAAACAAAAACATCAGCTCGTCAGCTACTAATACATTACGTGCTCGATAGATGTCGGCATGTCTCTGTTTATATACCTTGGCTGCCACGAGAGGACCTTGACACGAGAGGGATTCAAAGGAGGCGCCGGTGCGACGACGACGGCGGCAAGGAGCCTCACCGGCACAACGACGGTGGCGGCCAGAAGAAGGAGCGCCAGCAGGACGAGCAGCACGACACAGAGCCTCATGGCGATCGCCGCCGATCGATCAGACGCAGTGTGTCTTCTTGGGCCTGGAGGTAAACACACAAAAGTACATAGATGTATTAAAGTTTAGAATTATCATCAGAATACAGCTTTTAGCTCGTGCTATTAGTCCAAAAGTACATGGGGGCAGCAACCCGTAGAACGATGAAGCAGCCTTGCACTCTTGCTGGCCGCTGGTGTTTAGGCCAAGGTGCCTGGCGATGCATGCCTGCGCAGCGACCAACGCAATGGACAAAAATGGAGGGTTTTCGCGAGCCAAAACACCCGAGCGACAGATAGATAGACAAACGCACTTCTTTTTTTAAAAAAATATAAATATAAGTAGACAGACTCAATTATATATTTGATGAATACTTTTTAGCAACATTTGAGATTATTATTACTTTCCCTATTTATATTGGGCTCAGTGTAGGCCCTAAGAAAACACAAGACAAGACCGGCCCGTCCTCTCTTCGGCAATGTTGGCGCCGACCACCCCTTTGGTGGGCCGGCCCAAGGCCTGCTTCGGGAGCGAGGACGCGGGGACGCCGGCGAGCTTCCCCGGTTAGGTCGGTGAGCTCCCCTCCCCTCTAACCCACCCCGGGCTAGAAAGAGCCCGGCCGGCCTGGCCGCCGGCCGCCGACACGGCGGCGCGGGCAGTTCGACCCGGTGGAGCGAGGCGGTGGGCGCCGGCCGAGCCGGGGAGGGGACAGGACCCATTCGGTGGGTATGGGTAGGCGGCGGGGGAGCGGAGAGGTCGCCCATGGCGGCGGTGTTCGAGTTCGGAGAGCGGCGGCGACAATGGCGGCTAGGGTTTGCGAGGAGGAGAAGAAGAAATGGGGAAGGGGAGTAGGCGAGTCCGTCGAGGAGGAAGAGACGAGGCAGGCGCAGGCCTTTAGGTGGGCCGGCCCACCTAAAGTTGGTCGGCGCCTACCCCCCCTCTTCCGTTTGTGGATCGATTGACTAACCGGCCTGGTCAAGTGTTGTCTCACGGGAGGTAAAGTAACAAGCATGGAATGGCCCGAGTTTTTTTTTTTTTTTTTGGCGAGCAGGATGGGCCGAGGATTGGTTCGTAAAGACGAGGCCAACAATGGTAGTATCTTTGGTTCCTACGTGTCGATTTTTCTAGGGGAGATATGATGAGTAATCTGTTGTTGCAGTGATGGTGGCGGGACCCGCTCGGTGTCATCACGTCAAGGTACTCACGCCGATGGCTAGGATTGAGCGATGGCCGCCGCGACGCGGGACCGCGCGGCCAGTTCATCCGACGCCTTGGGCTGTGGACGGAAGCCTCGTCGTGCCGGGGTTCGCTTGATCTCCACCACGCCGGCGCCTCAGGTGGTGTCCGGAACTGCCGTGCTTGTTGCTATTCCAACCCGCTCCGGTGGCGCAAGGTGGGGAGCGGTGAACGGAGGCGGCGGAGTAGGCAAAGGCAAAGGGGATGAGCGTCGCCCGCGAAGCTTAGTGACGATTGGGCAGATGACAATTCAGGTTGAAGACCCGACCAATTGAATTGGACGGACCCGATCGCGTGATGACTCGATCCAACGGCCACAGGGTTATCGGGCGACGTGACCCGATCCGTTAGCCCACTTTTAATGCAGAAATCGGAGAAGAAGATAAGATTGCCGGTCAATCATTTTCGGTGGCATGTTGTTGACGACAGAGTGGACTGAAGACTTTGAGTGGGCCTCAAGTTTGCAGATATAATTTGTGGGACGCCGTTCATGCCCTTTTTAGTTCCTTTGCGTGATATTATTTTTTAATATTTACGCGATGTTCAGGATGACGTTGGTGTTCTCCGTGTTTGTCTCATTTTCTTTAGACCAAAAGCTGTGCCATACATCCCAGGCCATGTCCACGGCTGCACACAGAGTCACGGCTCTGCTCGATGAGTGTATGTATCGTCGCGCTCTCCGGTAAGGGCCGAACGGGTGTGCTGCTGGCCCCGATGTGTTGCAGTAACCTCAGCGAACAACTTCGCCGCAACTATGTCCACATGCCCCTGCAATGAAATTTGTATTTTATCAGCAGCCTCGCAATTGCCCAGATGGCAACTGATTTTTCTCCAATTTGTATACTGCTGACCCAAATGTGGAGCCGGATGATCTCATTGATCTTATTAACACTAGTACCGATTTGATTTTCCGAGCAGGGGCCGGATCTTTTCCGTGGCGGGCGCAATTTGAACCCGCCACGGAAATGATCTGGCCCCTGCTCGCCCGGCGGGGGCCGCACTCTCACGTGGCGGGCGCCTTAACGCGCCCGCCACGCTTAATATACGAGGAAGCAACTGGCGAAAACACGTTGCCAGGTCCTGAGGAGAGAGTAGGGAGCGAGACACCCATCTACACTCAAGGCCTCCAATGGACAACACCTCAAGCGGGAAGCGAAAAGGACCTGGACCTAGCAAATGCCCTCCACCAACCGAAGAAGCCGACATTCGATGAAGAGGAGGTCGAGCCCGACAAGTACCCTAAACCCAAGAGGCCCCGGTAATAGATGTTCGATCCGAAAGGTATGCCCCGCTGAAACAACGAGTTGTACTATGTTATTAGCTACTTCTTTTCGCAACCGTAGCTAACATTTGTACCACCGCTTTTGCAGGCCAAAATCCCCACCTTATGTCGGGTTTGTCTGGGACGAATGCCCCGGCTCGCTCGAGTTTGGGAAGTTCATGATCCCAAAGGCCCAGCTCATCGATGCCGAGGACTGGGAGACTCGGAAGTTCCATGCATGGTACGAGTGCGCCAAAGCGTGGATTGCATTCCTTTGGTGTCCTTCTTCCTAAGGAGTGCTTCCACTACCACACCGATCTCCGAGTTCTTGGTTACATTAAACGACATGTCGAGACTACTTCGTCGACGGGACATTGGCGTTGCCCAAGTCACCTTGTTTACGATGTAAGCGCAATTTTACTTGCACATGTCCCTTGCATCCGTATATAGATTCTTTGTTTCAAAGTTACCTATGCCACGACCCACATGTCCTTGTAGGTTGAGCGCCCGATGCGAGCCACAAGTTAAATAATGGTATTCTTTACCTCTCTCCATGGCACATTCGTGAGGCGGTCATCGGTTATAAGCTAAGAGAGGACCATCCCGACAGTGAACTTGACGGACGGACGAGGAAAGACAGAAGATGGGATAAGAACGAAAAAAGCTAACAAGTTGGAAGTAGCGGAGTACGATCATATCGGCGATGAAAAAGGTCAAGGAAAATGGATATCGATGTATTCTCGCGCCTTACCAATACGGAATGGGGCTCGTAGGACATTGATCTGCTTTCATGATCTTTCCTCAGACGGAGGGCCGTTGTCTTTGACTCACTACGAGGGCACAAACCCTACCGAGCAATTCAAAAATCTTGAGATTGTAAGTGATCGATGAACTCCTTATTCAATTACTAGAGTCGAATATCATATATTGTTGACAATATAGTGCATTTCGTATAGCGCTTCTGAGCAAGAGAGATTGAAGGATTCAACTACTTTGGGATCGGCGATCCCGAAGTGTAAGGAGCGCAATGGAGATACACTCAAAATCAAGCGAGATTTCCTTTGACGTAAATGAAACATAGTTTTTTCTTAGTACGACTACCTAGCTATAGCTTCGATATTACTAATAAAGTTTATTGTGTGCGGGGCCTCAAACAACCGGGACGGACCAAACTTGTGTGGATTCTTCCGTCGTGAGTTCCTCGGGGCTGCAAAAGGTACAAATCCAGCCACCGGCAACTCAGGGACTCAAAGAACAAGTGGAAAGGGGTACTACAAAGGGCAACCGACGAGATGCGGTTCAGCGCCACGAGCGCATACATCCGCAAGTTCGTTCTAGACATGGTAGTTCACGAAAGCCACGTACTTCAACGTGGGCTGAGTGAGATATTTCCCACAAATATGCGCCGCTTAAGGAGATGGGAAGAGCTAGGGCTTAAGGACTATCTTCATCCGATCAACATATAGCTCGCAATTTTTGTATAGATGTTGTAATTAACTAGTACTTGTTGGATATGAACAAATAGATCGATCGATCGGTGAAACTTGTATATATATATGAATCGATGTATATATATGTATATGAGCACACAACTCATAGGATTCGCTGTTGCCAAAAATAGCCACCATGAGCACCCCTTGATCCCTTTGCCGCAAATTCAGATATTACAGCCCCCATCAATCGCCTGCAAAGAAAACACAATTAATTTATGGTAAGGGGACAAAACAGAATGCATAGTCTTGCATTAGAAAACATAGCTGAAATTAGCAGATCAGTTTGTTAACAGAATAGAAGTACATTCAGCAAAGTACTGTAACTACATTCAGCAGTATTGTAATTACATTCCAGACATAGCCTCGTCAGATGTAATTGGAGAGCACAAAACCAGAATAGATGGTATGTCCACACGGTAGACCAAAAACGTCAAACTGATTACATGCCCAGCATTAGGCAAGTAATAATATCAACGTCAGGTAGCATCGTTGGTCACAGATATCGTCAAAATGCGTCAAATGCCTGAAAAGAATAATTGATCAGAATAAAACTACCCGTGTACCAAATACTGCTGTGTAGCTCCAACCTCACCATCACATCATGTACCTAAATAATTCACACCCGAAATCACACAGCACACAAAGATTATCCAGTACGACGTTAGAGCATCGTAAAAGCAATACGACATTAGATATACAGTGTTTCCCAAACTTATTTATTAATCGATTGTATGACTTTGACAAAAAGGATACAGACTGAATCATCAATTTTAATACCCAATACCCTCCAAGATTATAGTTCTGCTATACCTACACCGGAGCCTGAGCTCCGAGCTCGCCGTACCCGTACCTGTGCCAAATCTGGAGTGCTGAGGGAGGAAATGGGAGGAAGGGAGCCACTGATTTCCAGCCACCAGCGCGCCTCTATAGCCACGCGCCGCCGTGAGGGAGAGGGAGAGAGTTCGCCGTACCCCGCCGGCCCCTGAGCTGGCCGCCGCAGACCTGATCCCAGGCTGAGAAGGAGGGAGGGGGGGCTGAGAGACGGGAAGGAACACCAAGAGGCGGTAACCAGTGGGGGAGAGTGCCGTAGGCGGCGGCAGCGGCGTGTGAGGAGGAGCAGGGAGGGGCGGCGGCGTGTGGGGGAGGAGCAGGAGGGCGGCGGCGTGTGGGGAGGACCGAGAAAGAGAGAAGGGACGCGGAGGTGAGCAGGCACTGAGGGGCTCGTGCGGACGGGTCATAGGGAGAAGTATGGCCTGTCCCTCTCTAAGTTTTATTTCTTTTTCTTTTCTTTTCTTTTCTTTTTTTATATAATTACATTATATAATTAAGTCTAAAGTTCTTTTCGTCCTTTTAATTTATTCTGGTGTGCAATTATATTACAATAATTTTATTGATTTTATTTTTTCTTTAATTTATTCTGTTATGCAATTATATTACAATAATTTTATTGATTTCATTGATGCATAATAATTAAGGTTAATGACTATCTAACATTGACACTATTTAATCATACATCATAGTTTTTTATAAAAAAATATTTTCTTGTTAGGAGATACTTTGAGATCTTGCACCTTGTACAATAATGCTTCATGATCATTGGAATAAACCGCCACAGAGCAACACAATTTATGATGATTTCTAAAAACGTCATCAAAAACGCCATGTAAAGCACCATTTTGTAGACATATATTTGAGTATCTGTCTTTTTCTTATATATATATGTGTGTATGGATTGATAGATGTATATATATATATATATATATATATAATATATATATATATATATATATATATATATATATATATATATATATATATATATATATATATATGACATGATGCGCTTATTTGGTTGTTGTATGCTCTAAAAATAGTATTTAGAGCACCCGGCGTCAACGACTAGCTCCGGAGCGGCCCCTGTGGCAGTAAAAGTCCTCCCGCAACTGTAAAAAGTTCTCCTCCCGCAATCGTAAAAGTCCACACGCCACCGTAAAAGTTTTGCAAAGAACCGTGAAATGTCTTCCCGCTAATTATAAATCTTACTACCAAACTTGCTAGCACGTGTGTCCCCACAACAGTAATATTCCCTCCCACAACCATAAGTCTTACTGGGTGACGTGTTAGAACTTTCCCGCAATAGTAAAGTTTCATCCCGCAAACCGTAAAGAAGATTACTACAGCCTTTGTCCTTGCGTCCGTGAAATGATCTATCCCCAAGAGTAAGTATTACTACCAGAGATAACTAGCTTCATCATCAGGGAGTAAGTATTACTACCGCTTCATCATCAGGGGGAGTAAGTATTACTACCGCTACGAAAAGCAACCCCACAAAATCACGTTCACGTGCCTAACAACGTTCCAACCGTAAGTCTTTCTCCCAACCGTTAAATAGGCAAAACGTAGCTTACTCCTAATCTCTTCCTGCAACCGCAAAACTCGTGTATTTGATAGTAATTTGTTTGACTTTTGCAAACCGTAATAACAGAAAAGGTAACCGCTATAATTTAGGAAGTTAATTCAACCATAAATTGACATGATTGGTCTGACTCTTTGACGTTTCTGAATTCTCTCTATTTATCCGTTCAAATTTTTTTATCTCTATTAAATTAGTAGTAAGATATACAACTCTTTCTGCTTTTCTTTATTTTTGGTAGTATTTTTACTTTCTTAACAAGAAAAATTTCAAACAAATAAAACAGCTTTCTGAACTGTAGCAGTAAAATTAAACAAATTCTTCGGACATCCAGTAATCAAATCAATCATATTCACATACATCATGAACACATACATTACAAACGCAGATTACAGATACATGTGAAACTCGTGCAACAAGCTGATACAAAACTAGATACTAAAGAAGATGGAGATGCAAGCTATCTGTTTCAGAGAGAGAGAAACTAGTACTCTACTATCTGGTTGAGAGCGAGAAACCAGCTACTCTGCTATCTGTTTGAGAGAGAGACATAGGAGATCCTTCGATCTAAAAATTGCAATGAGGCCATGTTTGCCTCTGGAAGGCAATACGCCGGGCGCCGACGTGGAAGTGGCCGACATTCACACGCACAGCAATGCAGGATACCATCTTGCTGCTCCCGTGGAGATGGGGATTTCGTGCGCACCACAGTTCAAGTCAGCAAGTCCCCATGTCGAGCACTGCCGTCGAGCACTGCCGACAAGGTCACGTCCGTGTCTCCAATGCTGCATCGTGGCCAAAGAAGGCTCCATCTGCGCAAGCCAAAGGTTTCAATCCCCAAGTCAACGAATGAAACAAAACAATCTGAAGGAAACAGCGCAGGCGTCGGCATCTGGGAGGTGAAGGTCGTCGCCGGGATCTAGGGGGCACCTAGGACACCAACCATCCCAATGCACCCATGATCGGATTGGTTACACAGCCTCATACGTACGTACACGTAAGTTACCCCAGACACCAGGAGATCGAAGAACCTCCATGAAACCCAAACCCTACAGAAACACAACTTTCGCATCAAAACTCACCAGCTTTTCCTGAAAAAAAAAAAAACCAAGAAGAGCCGATAAGATACACACGTGAAAGCACACTGACAACACCCATCAGTCACAGACGCACGTACGCCGTCAAGTAGCAGCAGGAGCAGTCGGCAGCCTTGTCCTGCTGGTTCTCGCCAGCCTCGTCGATGGCCATGGCGTCCGGTTCCCACTCTGCTGATGCTGAAGAAAAGCATATATTCTTTGAGGAAGTATATAGCCTTGTCCTGCCGGTTCCCATGAAGTATATAAACGCAAATTGCAAGTTAATGCTGGCGAAATTTAGGCACGGGGGTTTGGTTATCCAACTCGTAGTAATACTTACTCTTTGAGGATGAAGTATTTAATGTTGTGGAAAGCGGTGCACCTCCATGCTGACTCAGCTATAGTTATAGTACGCTGACTCTAGTAGTAATATTTACTCTAGCTGACTCCGGTAGTAATAGTATGCTGACTCCAGTAGTAATAGTTACTCTAGCGGGGTGTGTTTGACTGAGTTGGTAGTAGGAGTTACTTTTGCATGAGTCATTTACGGTTGCGGGATGCACGCACCGCATGAAAGGCACACCAGTAGTAATATTTTTTATTTTTGCGTACTCCCTCTCGTTCTTTAAACGTTTGTCTCTAAGAACCGAGTGTTTCTCACAAACACGCTTCTAGGAGACAAACAAAAAGGGACGGAGGGAGTATGTGTCAATTATGAAATGGATGGTCGCCGGAGCTAGGGCAGCACCGTCGGTGGCTCCAAATAGTATTAAGAGCACAACTTCCTAAATAAGCAGTTATATGTATATACATATATATATAATATATGGCATTTTATTTTTAAGCCGTGGCGGGCAACATAAGCCGCCCGCCACGCATAATAAATCCTTAACCGTGGGCGGCGTAACGCCGCCGCCACGGATAACACGCGGCGTGGGCGGCGGCGTTATGCTTCGCCACGCTGATTTATGCGCGGGCGGCACGCCGCTTCGCCACGCCAGTGGCGGTTTACGCATCACGATCGACGGGTCGCCCGACACGGCGACTTCGGGCGTTCTACGTGTACGCTCGCAAATTTTTGCCGTGGTAGACCCCGGTAAAAAAGTGTCAGAACCCCGGCAGGCAGCACCTAACAGCCCATTAGCACTAATAAGTCCAATTTCTTCTGACTTGCTGAGCCCAGCCAGAGTCCATCGAGTATTTCCTTAGTCATAGGTCCAGAATGCCGGCCTCCGTGATCCTCGTTACCGTCCAGATTGCACGGCAGCACACGATACAATCTCACAAATCCTAGGGCCAAGCAGGCAGCCGCCGGCGGCAAACCGCAAAAAAGCTTCGTGGCCTGGCTTGCCTGGCCTCCGTGATCCCTCGTTACTGTCTTTCGGATCAAGATGTCAGGTATGTATGTATGCGTATGCTAATTGCCAAATTCACTAGTTCAGTATCAGTACGGCTTGCACCTTGCAGAGTTGCACATTAGCATCTATTATATATTTATATTCTTTTTATGATGACTGATTTGATAGGCACTCAAAGCAAATTGGATGGGTTCTTTAAAAGAAAATTGCCACCAGCCGGCGATGATGAGAATAATAATGGCGACACTTCAAGAGCAAGAAGAGATGGAGATGTAGATGTTCGTGTCCCTTCAGCAAACACTAACTGTATTCAGCGACTTCGCGGATCTCACGGCATGAGGTAAATTTTGATGAGCTTCCATATGATCCAGCAAATAGAAGGAGGATATCAGATTGCATAGGTGAAAAGCTACAAAGATGTTAGGAGAACAAGGGGATTTTTGGCCACAATTCCAATTGGCGATGTAATAGTTCGCTTTGATGGGGATGGAGGATCGTAATCGCCGAAAGTGACTTTGTAAGAGGTAAC
Organism: Hyparrhenia diplandra; assembly: GCA_015847255.1. Lineage (NCBI taxonomy): Eukaryota > Viridiplantae > Streptophyta > Magnoliopsida > Poales > Poaceae > Hyparrhenia > Hyparrhenia diplandra. The sequence continues at coordinate 44,262 of JADLZK010009725.1, forward strand.
TACTATTGTGATTTGTAATAGTTTATTTTGTCTCAATATGTAGCACTACCATGTTAATTTATGTTATATATGGCATTATATTATCACAACCTATAAATCAATGCTCGGTTAGTTTTGAGTACCCGACCCGCTGGCCATTTTTCCGGCTTCGCCGCTGCGCCACGCAAAAAGGTCACGATTAACCGTGACCTTTCGTTGGTGATGGGCTGCCATGCCTGGCCACGCAAAAGGAAAATCGCCCGCCACAAAAAGAATTTCGGGTACTAGTGTAAGCCAAGGATCTTAGAGGAAATGAACCAGATCTGTGCCGGCCTTTTCACGGAGGAAATTTCAGATGCATTATTTCATATGGGGCCACTATAAAAGTACTAGGACCTGATGGTTTTCCGGAACGGTTCGTCTGCAGGCATTGGGAGGTGGTGAAAGAGGATGTTGTTGCTGTTGTGCAGGAATTTTTTCGGGATGGTTTTTTGCCTTCAGGTGTTAATGACATTGCTATAGTTCTTATCCCGAAGGAAACGATCCAGTGGAGCTCAAAGATTTCAGGCCGATTAGATTATGCAATGTGATTTATAAAGTGATCTCCAAGTGCTTAGTGAATGGGCCGCGACTGGATTCTGGACAGTGTTGATTCGGATGAACGAGTGCCTTTATTCCCTGGAAGGCTCATTACAGATAATGCTCTGATAGCCTTTGAATGTATTCATGCTCAGTTCAGAGGGACAATGTCAAGAACTTTTGTGCATAAAGCTGGACCTATCGAAGGCGTACGATCTTGTGGACTGGGATTTCTAAAAATGTTGTTGGTGAAGCCGGGCTTTCATAGTCAGTGGGTGCAGTGGATCATATCATGTTTGTTGATTGTAAGCTACTCAATACACTTCAATGGGGGTGCCGCCGCACTCCTTTTTCCCCTTTCACGTGGTCTATGACAAAGGTGATCCGCTTTCACCATATTTGTTCTTGTTAGTTGCTGATGGTCTCTCTACCTTGTTAAAACATAAGGTAAGACAGGATGCTTATAAGGGGTGAAAGTATGCAGGAGAGCACCTAGTGTATCACAATGGTTATTTGCAGATGATGACAACCTTCTCTTCTTCTTCGTGAGCTAATATGGAGCAGGCCCAAGTGGTTAAATCAACTATCACCACTTTTGAAAATTGTTCAGTAAGCAGCTACTAAGTCCAAGTAGATGTGAATATTAGTCTTTTATGTAAATGGTTGTGGAAATTAGATAAGGGAGATGGTCTTGGGAGGAAAATTCAAGTTAGAAATGGTAAATCCACTCCTTTCTAGCATGATACTTGGCTATTTGATAAGCCTTTAAAAGTGTTGTTCAATGAGTTGTTTGAATTATGTGTGCAAAAAGAAATTAGAGTTGCTATCCTCTTTCAGTAACTTTTTACTAGGTGGCTGGACAACAAAATAAAGATGGCTGGCTTTTTTATTAGAAAAGACCCTCTCTGTTAATACATCGAGGAACCTGATATGATAACCTGAAATTTGGTGATAAGGTTCAATTCTCATCAAATCAACCTACAAAGCTTTGACTATTAATGATTCTGGGACCTATCATAAGAAAATCGGAAATGTAAAATTCCTGAAAAAGATCAAAAATTTTCTTATGGCTCACTCTCAATATTGCTATTCTTACAAGGGACAACATGAAGAAAAGCAAATGGCCCTCGAAATCCTTCCTGCTGTTTTTGTAATCAAACTGGAAACTGTTGATCATCTGTTATTCTTCTTGTAGTATGGCCAAAGCTGTATGGGCTACTTTTGCCACCTGCTTAGGGGCTTGTGACATACCTAAAAACTTAAGACAGACTTGAAATGGTGTGAGAAATGGTTAAAAAAGTGGGGATTGTTTCATTCCCTAGGATTGCTACCATATGCTGGGCCATATGGAAGACCAAGAATAAAAGTGTGTTTTGAAAATTCAAAGGCAGTAACACCATTATCCATAGTCTGTCATGCATGTGCCTTGATGAGTTACTGGGCGGTTTACATGCAGGTATTGAGAAGGAGGTCCTGGAAGATGCTGTTAACAAGATGAAGCAAACCGCGGTGAGGATCCTGGCAAACAAACAAAAAAGCAAGATCAGAAGAAACTAGGGGACTAGGAGGCTGTACAACCAGGCGGTGAAAGCTGAGGAAACAAACTTAAATGTCTAGAGTATCTATCTTAATGTGGCGGTCTAGATAAATCTGTCCTCTTTTGGTTGTTTATCCTTGTCTGGGTGGGTCATTCTGTTGGCCTGACATGTTAGTTCTGCTTAGTTCTAGCTCTCTGTTGCTATGCTCATGCTGATGAGCCAAACATGTAATACTTTGGTACTCCTTTGTCTGTCGTTTTTCCCTTTCCAAAAAACTCTAAACAATGTATTTCCGTTATTTGATATTGAAATGGGGGTTCCCTCGGTTAAAAAAAAAAGTCCAAGTAAATGTTCCTTGCTGGTTAATGAGAACCTAGATCCAATGATATCTGCTCAAATCTGAACTGTGCTTGGAGTGGAAAGGGTGGACTTCGAGGAGAAATATATTTGCCTCCCAACTCCACATGGTCGGGTTCATCGTGGGCAATTCCAACCACTTGAGGCGAGGCTACATAAGAGAATGTCAAGAGAATGTCTCAGCCTATCAGGAGAAATTTCTCTCGGCTGCTGTAAAAGAGACTAATTAAATCAGTTGCCCAAGCTCTCCTATGTATATCATGAGTATTTTTTAAACTTCTGCTGACCTTGTGTGATGAACTTGTGAAGCAGATCTGGGCGTTCTGGTGGGGGCTGAAAATGGCTGCCGAAATGTGTAGTGGAACCCATGGGAGAAGCTGGTGATGCCAATTAAAGGCTTTTGGTGGCATGGGCTTTAAGGACCTCCGTTTGATGAACCAGGCTATGCTGGCTTGTCAGGCATGGAGACTACTAGCACTCCCCGATAGCCTCTGTGCATGGGTTTTGAAAGCCAAATACTATCCGAACAGCAAGCTGCTAGATCGAGCTCCGGCTGGTGAAGCTTCTCAGACTTGGCGAGCGATTGAGGCCATGTTTAGTTACCTTCCAAAAGTTAGATTTTTCACTCTCTCTCTCCATTACATTAATTTTTATGCATATGTGGAACATTAAATGTTAGTAAAATAAATAACTAATTGCACAGTTTGATTGTAAATCACTTAGATCTAATCTTTTGAGCTTAGTTAGTCTATGATTGGACAATATTTTCTAAATACAAACGAAATTGCTAGTTAGAAAAATACTAACTTTTGAGCAACTAAACAAGGCCCGAAAGTATGGGCTGGAACTATTGAAACAAGAAGTCATTCATCGCATAGGTGACAGACAATCTATGCAGATTTGGCGAGACAACTGTCGGCCCATGGCCATGGCCTAAAACCGATTGGTCCACGACGTGTTTGTCGACTACGTTGGGTGAACCATCTCACTGATGACAGTGGCTCGTGGGATGAGACGGCTATCCGCAGGTATTTTTACCCTTGTGACATTGCTGAGATTTTCAAGTTAAAATTGCCTGCAAATGAAACAAACTATTTTGTGGCTTGCATTATGAGAAAACGGGTATCTTTTAGGCCCGCAGTGCGTACAAGCTGGCTGTTTGGAATTTCTATGATGTGGGGAACATGGGGCCTAGTTCCAATCCAGACCAAGGCAGTTGCATGGAAGAAATTGTGGCAAGTTTAGGTACCTTCTAAGGTTAATGTTTTTGCCATGAAAGTTGCTAATAATGGATTGCCAACTAGAGCAAATAAGAAATATCGCCATTTAGAGGACCAGGACGTGTGCTAGTTGTGTGGTCAGCAAGCTGAAGACTCTATCATGCCCTGGTGCGCTGCTCTCATGCCTTGGCTCTCCGGCAAGCCATGCAAACTCACTGGTCGCTGCCATCAGAACGGGATCTTGCACAAAATGGACCAGATTGGTTGCTGATGTTGGTGTCTCATAATTCTTTGGAGGTTTTGGCTAATCTATTCATGTTGTTCTGGCACACATGGAACATTCGAAACAAGGTAATACATGAGAACGCTACTCCTTTTATTGCTACTTCAGTCAAATTTCTTACACGTTACATGGAGTCACTGTTGGTTATCAGACAACAGAATGTGCCAGTAGATCTGAAAGGGAAATAGGTTTTGCTACCTGCTGTCAGTACCAATAAGAAGATGAAAGGTCCAACATTAAGAGGTGCCTGGTCTCGGCCAGTGGAGGGTACATGCAAAATAAATGTTGATGCTGCTTTTAACCCCTCTCGGGTGATGCTGCTGTGGGTGATGCAGCTAAGTTGTATACAAAACCCAAAAGTTTGATCAACCTCAAACAGCCATAGTTGTCCGAGGAGATTTAAAACCTTGATGAAAATGGATCGTGTGGTGTTGGAAGCATGCCATTATCAAGCTTGGCAGTGTGGAACTTGAGAAGCCTGTATATTGGTCCGGTGGCACAGATGAAAGTTGAGATTTTTCAATGTTTGGACAAATTTGAAATATATACAAATTCTGTCAATTATTTGTTAAAATTTGTCAAAGTTTGGACTGCTTTGAAATACATGCAAATTCTATCGATTGCTGTTTCAACTCTTTTCAAACATGTAAAATTGATATCCAAAGATTTATGTATCAAAAGATAGGATAAGGTCACAAAAATTGTACTTTGAAAGAATCATTAATTTTAAAGCCCATAGGTTTTGGGATCCCTATAATCATAAATTTATAAATTTAATCTACAGAAGTGCTTTTATTGTTTCACGTACCTCTCTACAACTTTTTCATTCTAATAACCTCCGGAAATAAAAGAAAACAAATAATCTCATCACCGTGTCTAACCTACAAACGCACCTACACTACAACGGAAAGAAATATAGAATAGGAAAGAAATAAATAATAAAACATAAAAGAATCACAAAGAAATAAAAATCTAACCAGCGCACGCACCTATACGACAGCTACCACATGCGTAACCTACAAAAACCCCAACTAGTCTACCACCTAACCGAAAGAAATGCAACAAAACCCAGACTACAAAACCCAACTAGTTTACTACCTAACCCAAAAAAGAAATGCAACAAAACCGAAAAGAAAGAGAGAAAAGAAATAAAGAATCGGGTGTGAGACTGAGAGCATGGTCTTCAGTATGCTCACTACCTATCCTATATATTTCCTATATACACACACATATACATAGCTCGCAGCTCAAAAAAGAGTGCTAAGGCACGACAATCACCAAACAAACAACCAGTTAAGCATGCCGCCCGATGAGCCGTCATCTCGCCCTACCAGGCGTCACGGGCGCTGGCGCTGCTGCCTGCGCTGGCGCTACTGCGGTGCTGCCAGCGGGCGGGCCCGTGGCCTCAGCTTCTCGACGAAAAGACATGAAAAGCGAGGAGGCCATGTGGCGGCTTTCCCCGTAAGTAGATGGGGAAACGCTATAAGGTAGCGTCCCTCGCGAAAGGCTGCACCGATTGACATTTAACGCCCACCGGCTCATCGGGTTGCGCTCTTCGAATCGCCCCCTCGTGCCAAACTGCCTGTGCCTGAATGGATTTTGCGGTTCGCGATGAGGAGTTTGTCGGGATTACATGTGTACTCCGACGACCACGCGCCGCCCGACCTCCTCGATGGGCCTGAGGAGGCTTGTGGCGCAACGGCACCCCGTCCCGCCTTCCTGCGTCGGTGGATTGGCGACAAGACTTGCCGAGGCCCGCCCCGCCGCCAAGTGAGGAACCAACTTGCATGCGGCGCTGTTAGGCCTTTGCGCCCACGCGCCATGGAGGCCAACAATGCAATGCCCAGCCAACACCGACTTCAACATTCAGTTCCCGCCACCGCCGGTGCAGGAACGGTGGATTGCGATGCCGAGCCGCCATTGCTACTGGAGGCCAGCCGCAAATGCGTTTCAGTATCGTAATGGACCATGGCTTGGCCGGCTGCGGATTATCCTTACAGGGCTAGGAATGGAACTTGCCACATAAGTTTCACATCCCGTGTCCCTCCCAACATACCAGAGTTCCGCCGGGTGCCCCCGCCGACGAAGTTCGACGAGGAACCATTGCTTTGGGCAGTTAACAACGGCCCCGTGGTCGCACGATCGCCGTCCACGACTCTCAACGAAGGGGGGAGGAGGTGGTCCTGAGACTTTCAGGGATTACGGTGGCGGCTTATACCCGTATTTTCGTGTGGGACTAACGGGCCACGACGAGCTATTGCTGGTGGGTTACAACACCGATGGAATTCTTGGGGATCAGATTGGGGAGGCCGGTATTTTTTTGAGAATGCTGCGACGGCATAACGCAGACGCCACAACACGTGACGATTAATATAACACTCACCCCTACTGAACACACGGTTGGGCTTAACCCCCTACCCCTATGAAGATGTTACGGCTGACCGAAAGCACCGCGACTGAGATTCACATGTGTTTCTTTTGCCACCATTCCTCGCCGACTGCCCTTGGAACGTCAGGCTTACCACTTACTGCATAACGGGCGGAAAATCCCAAGAAAGGTCAGCACTGATTCAACCCCACCGGGTGCGTCCAATTTCGAACCTGATCCGCGACCGCCCCTACCATCGGACTACAAGCCAAGTTCGCGGAGGCCGGTATTTGCTCCTGCCACGGAATCTCCGCTGCGACATATTGAAGGGCAGGACTAGCCATTTCCCCGTGATGTCAGATTAATATAAGCAACTGTCACAGCTCATTACCATTACTACTGCTATTAGTTGGTTGGGCTTATTTGCTTTCTCTAGTTGGTTGGGCCTGTAAGAAGGATATTGTATCGGCCTAAGGCCGCAATTTACTGTTCACGCAAAATTATGAATTGCTATACATTACACATGTGTTTCTTTGTTCCCTGGCACACGAATTTTGTGTTCGTCGGATGTTCATCGTATGTTTCTCTTTTGCCACTCTGCCCTTGTGTCTCTGTCTTAGGCCACTGTCGGTACTGTTAATTCCAGCAACCTTATCCTCTTCCTGATCAGAGACGAGACCATGTACGCCACCACTCCCTACTTCCCGCCGTCCTCATCCCCCCACCGTCTCACTCTCGCCCCTCACCGCCGCGTCCAATTTCCGAACTCTAATCCAGCGGCGCGCCGTCCCTCGGATGGAGGCCGTCCGCCACAGGCAGCGACGCCCAGGGAGTTGTGGAGCCGTCCATGAAAGCTGATGTTCGTGGTGATGGGCGTCGGCTACGATCAGCACGGTCAGGACATCACCACGCGCCAGGGGCGTCCTTGGGCAAATCTTGGGCCGGGCGACTGAACAGTTTGGAAAAATTATGGGCCCCAAAATTTATAAAGTATACTAAGTATATATATTAGTTTTGGGCTTTTCTCTAATTAAAAATCAGCCTAAGTTGGCCCAAACTTGGCCTGTACGAGTCCCGATGGTGACTTCCTTTAGGATACGTACGGTGCCGCCGCAGCTTATCAATTTCTCGTAACCCTCTCGCAGCAGCTCTGGCAGACGGACGGTTCAGGTTCTCGGCCCTTCGACTTCATCAGTTCCTGCCGCGGACAGAAGTTCTCGGCCCGCCTCGTGGCTCGCCCTCGCCGTCTGACTGAGAGATTGTTGCTGTCCAGTCCAGGTTGGAGAAGGAGATCCCAACATCAGGTAAACTAGTAGTAGGGCGCGCGCATTCGCGCGCCCGTGCAAGCATAAATCTTGGGGAAACTATAAACGAACACAATTTCTGATATAGTGAGTTCGATAGTGACTTCGATAGGGGCAAATTTCATGCGATAGGCATTGAAATTATGGAATGGAGCTGCAACTTTCTGTCGGTAAAGTGAATGAACAGATGTGCAGTGCTCTTCCGAGCTGCATGTAATAGATTAGGAGATGCCAACAGGATCTCCAAAGTTATTAAAGTAGAAGAAAGTAAGGACCCAACACCATTCCTTTTGTAATGGCAGAAAATTTGTGTCGCGTAACGATAGCCTAAATTACATCACAACAATGTAAACCTTGGATTAAAATGAGAACCCCTGTCTGATAACGTCATGCTGCAAAGTGTGTACATAAATCCCCATATGGTTGCAAGTCCGCCGCAACATGAAGGAATCAACCTCAAAATTCAGTGGCCCAAGTGAACACATTTTAATCTTTTGCAGCAACAACCTATTATGAAAGGCCAAGGAATCAGCAACAACTTATCTATACCTACCAATAAAGAGAGAAAATTTCTTGTCCACCTTTTCTTTGGGTCTGCCCGCTTACGCTAATGTTAACCTACCGGGACTCTTGTCCGTGCAGGACACAGCCTCGGCTTCAACCTGAGAAGGCCCATCGGCCTGCTCCGTCTTGCATATGAGGCAGACGGCCGGCGGCTGCGGGGTGGCAGCACCACTGATTGTTCGGGCGGCAGCCAGCGGCTGCTACCTTTGCTCCTGTCCGATGTCCAGGCCTAGACTACTGCTATTGATTATTCATCTTCAAGCTGACGGCAGACCACCTCCACTTCTCAAAACCTCCATGGCTTCAGAGTATGTGGTGAGTATTTTAATGCCTTTTACTTCATCATCAAGCTGCAGCTAATCAGGATGCATTATGTCTTTTCGGCCACTACGACTGGATCACTAACCACTAGAATATGTGTGTACATACAACATAAATTGTATTATACATATTTTTAATTTATCTTTAGCTCATATTAATATTAATTAGGTACCTTTATTTAATTACTAAAAAGAGTGCTAAAACATTTATCTTCAGCAGATAATGTCTTTTATTGCACTATTTAATTACTAACAAGTTGACTGTTGTAACTTCAGCACATATGCCTTTTCCTTGGGAAATTAACTGAAAGATGTGATAACAGTCAAAATATGCACACCATATACAATCAAGTAACTCAGCTACCGGGTCCTTAATTAATTTCTAGATGGTGTAAACTTTGCTTTGATTCTCTTCCGTTTTGCAGTCTGGGTGGCCATCCAATGATATGTCTAAAGGACATGTACAAGGATGAAATTTATTTTCTTTCTTTGCTTACAGGATCTGATTTCTTCTTGTTTTACCTGGCCAGTTTGGCAAAGACGACCACCAATCTAGGAGGAGGATAAGCTCTGGCTTCAACAAAGAGTAGACCTAAAATGTAAAAAAAAAAAAAACGATCAACCGCTGCTACTCATCTGACTGGACTAGATAGGAAATGTGGGGAAAATAAATTACACAAATTACACATACGTCCCTACTCACGCCCCGTGCAACGCGTGGCATGTTTTGCTAGTTATGAAAAAAAGCAGAGGAATTATATTTTCCAATGTCCAATATGGTGATTTGAGGGAAGAATACTTTGAGGAAAAGCATATTTTGAGGAAACAACCTTTAACAACAAAATAACATGATCTTAAAAAAGATATATAGTAAAACAATGTGGCGAGGGAGGATCCGAGGAGTAGGTTAAAAGATGTATGACAACTTGGGACCTAAATGCATATACTACTATATTTTTATCACTATAAACTGTATCCTAATAAATGATCCATCTAACCTGGTTTTGGAAAAGTTAGAAAATATTTCACACTCATCAAGTTAGTGGTAATCATAAGGTGAGCTGATAAGAAATGCCCTGTGGTAAAATATCTCACACACCATCAAATCTTTTATTCTTCAGTAAAACATCTCACACACCATCATCAATTCATCATTCAAGTAAAGAGATGTATCTATCGGATCTATAAAGAATAGAACTGTGGTAATTCCTTTTAAGACAAAATGAAGATTCAAATGCTTATATTTGCTAATGCTTTGTTGCTTGGCAAGAGTAAAAAAATCCAGAAGGGCTAGATGTGGAAAAAAAAACAAACCTTTGGTTAAGCCTGATGTCAAGACCTTGAACAATAGCTTCAATAACAGGATAGTATCCATTTACCATCAGTCCATCTCCACCAGTAAGAACACGCTCCCTGCAGATTAAAGCAATGAAAAGGTTAGTCTGACTGAAACAGCTAGAATTGACCTGCCAAAACCTATCATGGGGAACTTTAATTTTTTCAAAAAGAATTTTAGAGTTGCCTAGATGTCAAATTTTGCTTCAGCACATAGGACGAACCTTTAATCCAGTTCTTCAGAGATATTTTATCTGCATTGATAACAAACCATGCCTTAAGCCGGCAGGTGCAACCATTGCAAGACCTGATCATGTAGCCCTTCTAGCCTACAAAGTGGGCGTGTGTAAACTATATCAGTCAACCGTACTACCCACGAGCTGCTTTCATGAATTATACTCCAGTTATAACACTATGGAAAGTACCATTTGTGATGAAACTATGAGTTCTAATTGAACAATAAGGTTGAATCATACACTGCACACAAATATGGAAATATAGAACTAAAAGAAAAAAAGGTGTGATGTGTTGTGTCAGGAAAAAAGGAACAATCAACAAGCAAAATGCATATCTTCGCTAAAGGACACCATGGATCAACTGAATTACAGCCTTCTTCTCCACGTGCAGTTTAAATCGGGTGAAACATGTAAGAAAAACGATGCAGTGGTAACCCAAAGCATTAGCAGGGTTATATAAAAGTACTTGTGAGGATACATATGTTTTAGTCTAGCACTGGATAGGGTTGTGCTTCCATCTATACAAACAAGGCTGAAGTTTATTTGGGTTTTCTTATCCAAATAAACTGAACACCAGAAGCAAAAGTTATTTGTGTCATTGCAAAAGGTTAACAGTCGTAGGAAAGAAAACATATCTGATCACCCAATGGCATGAAGTACAACTGTAACCAGTTAGCTAAGGTAAAGCTGCAGCCTGTGAGGAAATTAAATAAGGCATGTCCTTGGCTTTCCAAAAAAAAGGTAAGGCATGAACCAAAGGTTTAGTAAAGCATATAAAATTTCTTTTTAGATTACACAGATAAGTGTTCCAGGCACCACTGAAACCAATAGCAACTCCATTTCTGTTTTTGTAGATGCTGAAACTAACTAATCAAGTAAGTAATGTGTTTAGATATTGCAATAGAAAAAAAAGCGTAAAATTAATTTTCTTTGGTTCTAACACCTTAAGAAATATCAGAGGCATGGTAAGAAAGCGAGAGACCAAAGTTTGCAGATTCATAGGCATCTAAGTAACATGTTCTAAAAGTCATGACAACAACAAAAGGTGGGCCATATTTATTTTAAAAACAGTAGATGGGACACATTTTGATTGGACCAGGCTCATTAAGTTAGCTAATTGCACAAAGCATCTACTTAGAACAACTATTTCTGGATGCTCCAAGGTATAATATGGCCATAAGTAATTATTTTCTAAAAATAACTCTCTAAAACAATGTCCTTCCCTCCCTTTTTAGAGACAACTCTATGGTCCTGTCAGGTCATACTATGCCACAAATACATGAGTTGTAGAGGTTTTAAAAAGGGACTTCCAACAAAATAACATCCAGAGAGGAAGCACATGGGGAAAGTTTAGTGTGGGACCATCATGCTTGTTGGTATGCTGATGAACTGTTATAAATAATTTTTTTGTTGTCCATTTACATTCAGGACAACCTGAAAACAATGCATTCAGTTAGGAATAATATCTTGATTACTAAAAGGCTTACATTTCTAGGAAAATGTGGCCGATGTCGAATGTAGGACCATTGCCAAGGCATAGCACATTAAAAAATTTGGAAGATCGCTACTAGGAGGCCAAAGTTGGCGAAGAACACACTAACCATGTATGACATCTATCATGACAGTTAGTAAACATGGTTTGGGCAATAATTCAATCAGAGATAATTAAGTTGCCGGTAAAGCTTTAGGCCTAGAGCAAAAGATCCTGTGAAAAGCTCAAATTCAAGAGAAAAGCACCCAAGATTATGCAACAAGGATAAATCATTTAGTTGCAAATAGCTTTTTGACCTAAACACCCACCGCTTTTATAGACGAAGAAAAGGTTGATCGCGGAAACGGGTAAGAACTATATTATAAACAGAGCACCAAAAGATATGCAACAAGATCATACCTTTTATGGAGGGAGGCTGCAAGAACATGGTTGAGCAAAGGTTTACACACCACCGCAAAACAAATGAAGCTAAGGATAAATAAAATCAGGTCATGTCGATTGGCCTCCTAATCAAAGAATTCCTTAAACGCTCTCTACCCTAGCATCATCGGGCCGGCGTTTCCTTGAGCCGGAGGCGCGGCCGGATGTCGGTGGAGGGCGCACGGATTCACACGCTAGAGTTCGCCGCCCCTCCTCAACCTTAAAGGCATCCACCTTTAGCGTGCGGATCTCCTCGCTTCTCCCGGGATCATTTCGCAAAAGCAGCCGCGACAACTCATGTAAGAATGAAATTACGAAGGGCCGAACCATGGGATGACGAAAGATTCAAAATTAGGGCGAGAGAAACTCACGAAAGCCCGGAATCAGTCATACGATACAAGGCGAGATCTCTTCCGCCCTTTTGCCAAAAGCCTTCATAAAACTTCCCGGCCGCCTCAAGGAGGCGAGGGGAGTCCCATGATGGTCGCCCGGATCCTCCTTCACTTCCACGACCGCCAGGTGGTGGCACCGAGGCTCATGCGGGGGAGCCGAATGCGCGGAGAGTTTCTGGAGAGAGGCATAGCCCCTCCCGGTCTCCACTTGCGCATTCAGGCCCTTAAGCTCCTACACAAGCCAAGGGAGAGTCTCCCCATAGCCGAGCCCCCCGCGGCGGGACGACTCGTCATCGAAGGAAGCCAACAGATGCTGCAGGCGAAACACCGCCTTGACTTCACGTTCGTGGCAAGAGTAAACCGATTGGTTACGCTTCCTTTCGGCGTCCAGCTCCTCCTCCGTGTCTTTCACCTTTCGCTCTAGGTCGCCAGACTTCTTCTATTTGTCTCGGCCGGATTCGCCTTGAGCTTCGTGGAGTTAGCCCGCTTCAAGTCCTTGGCCAACCTCTCGGACTTGGCCTTTTCGGCATCAAGAGCCTTGCTGCCCTGGCCTTGGAATTTCTTTTCAGTGTTTGGGCAACAAGCATCGACTATAAAAGAAAACCAAACAAGCACAAAACAAGTAAGTAATGCGAAACTTACATTCGTGAAACGAAAACCGAAACTAAACCTCACCCCTGGTGGCATAGAAGTTGAGGGCGTCGAAGAGTCATTGGGGTTCCGTCTTCAACGGCTCCTTTCTCGGTTTGAGGGGTCGCAAAGGAGGTGGAGCAATCTATGCCGACCGACACCTCCTTCCGAAGGAAGAAGCGTACCACGCGGATCCACACCCACCCACCACCCGAGCATCCGAATATGCTCCTAGACAACGAGCAAGCTTGTAAGTCTTCTCTTCGTGGGCTCATCTCCTCGAGAACTAATCCCGGCATACCTACATTGATCTCCCCAAAGTCACTGCAGGCCTGACTTCCGGGGAGTGTGTACCATGCCGAAAAAGGCAATCCCCTCGAAAAACGGGGAAGTCTTGGCGAACTCGGTAAAACCAAGAGACTTACGAGAGGGGTAGCCTTTGGGAGTCGGCGGCGAGAGGAGGGGCTGCGGCGAACCGGAGCATCCTTGCTTGACTTTCTTTCCGCGAACGGAAGGGGAGTCGGCAGCGATTCGTAGCCTTGAAGGCTTTCCGTGGCCGTTTGATGGCGGCAAAGCTCAACCCTCTTGAGAGACGAATCACCCGGCGGCATCCTTCAAAGTCTCGAGAGGAGGGGCTTTAACGGACTTACCAACCATGTCTTCTCAATCACTAGAAATTACACTGCATAAATACAATACAAGTGAACATCAGCTAAAAAATAGAGCGCACTAAAAAGACGAAAAGCAAGCCAAAACAAATTGCCGAAAGCACAAATTAAATTTTAGAGAAGGCAACAAGCAAAGTACCAAGGCGGAGGTAACAACGCCAAACAAACGAGTGCGGCCGAATGTAACCTTTTCGGCTATGCCGACGGAATCTTAGCCAGGACGACCTACCTCAACATCCTTGGTCTCTTTTGGTTTCGGCCGAGTTACACACGCCTCTTGATCCGCTCAAGTGGAGCCGAATCATGAGCAACGTTTTTTTTTTTCCACGGTAGGCGACCTTTCGCGCGCCTTCGGCTCTAGCTTTGGCGAGTCAGCCCGCGCGGGTAAGGCACGCCCATAGCATCGTAAAAGCTCGCTGATTCGGGCATTCTCCAATGATTTCTTAGGCCATGTTATATTCACGGGTACCTACCGCCAAGGACAGCATCAACTTCGTCATACAAAATCCAAAACACCTTGTGCGAATGAAAGCGTGGCGGAACCGCCTTTGAATCTGAACGTAATCATAGCCGAGTTGTAGAGGTCGATTCCAAATCGGACGTTCGCACTCAAGGGCGAACCTCCATGGCTATCCATTCTTCGACCAAATCACGAGTACTTTGCCGCCCCAAGGTAGCAAAGGAAGGCCATAGTGGCTTCGACATCTCCCTCCGCATTCTCAACAAAGGGCGCGATGACATTTTCGCCCGCATTGGCACCATTCGCTCTCAAGAGCACGGTGACAGCAAACCGGATCTTGTAGCATTGTCCTCGTTCTCGCTCTAACCCGCGTAGAACCAAACTGCATCCACCGACCACTTATTGTAGAACGTGGGAGCAAGGCTAATGTTCCCCTTCGGGATGAAGGTATAAGCCCCAAAGCGCACGACACAATGCTCATCAGTCCTTTCGTCCCGAATCTTCTTCGGCTTCTTGTGCAACGCGATAGAATTGGACGAAAGTGTCCACACGGGGGCTCCCATCATCTTCATAGCCCATACAAATGCCCCCAGACGAAAACGATTCGGCGTCAAATGATGTAATTGCAAACCAAACCGTTCAAGAACACCGCCGATCGATCCACGACTCCTTGGGCCGAGATCGATCCGACTTCTTGGGTGGGCCGTGAACCGAGTTGGTGCCGATATAAATGTTGAGCCCGCCGATTGGTCGGTCGGCGCAGCTATATCTTCTTGCTCGCATTACCCAGCCTTTGTACACTCCACCTCGCCACCAAAAACCCCCACCCACGCCTACGCTGGGTAACCCCTTCCCCGAGCTTGAAGGGCGCGGAGGAGACAATGGCCTTCCAACGGTCGATCCGCGACCATTCGTGTCTCTCGGTCGATGGTTTGGGAAGATGTTGTGAACCGACCGACGATGGTTCGGCGGTGGCTTCTAGAAAGTCCACGCCGAGCAATGAAGAAATCATCAGGAATGACGACCTCGCCATCGTTTACATCAATCCGCCGCCGGTAATGTCCGAGGACTTTGGAGCAAAGTGGATGAAATAGTGCGCGAGTTCTTGCATTTTAGAAGGATTGGGGTTGAGGATGTTCAGCCATGCAGCATGGGGCAGACATACGTGAGGTTTGTGCTTGACTTTGAGAGGGATACGCTCATCGGGGGAGGGACCCGATCCCCTTTATCATAATAATTTTTCTCTACGTTTGGTAGGCATAATCAAGGTAGAAATTGAGGGGACACAGGTTTAATCATGAATCTTTGATTATGATGTTGAACTTCCCGCAAAGGACTATATCGGGAGGAGCGATTTTTTAGGATGCTATAGGGTCATTTGGTAAACAACATCGTAGACCGCATGAGGAGGGGCGAAGATTGACTAGGGTGATCATTCAGGCTTCGTGTTGTTGATATCCCGCGCATTTCCTCACTTTATTGTTTTTCTCCGGATGCCCCGCTGGTTTCAGTGATGGAGAATCTTGACCGCGGCGGTGAGATCCTACACCATAATTTTTAGGGTGAGTTGCCGCGAGGAGGACTTAATCCCTGTTGCTCAATTGTGGAAGGTACTTTTGATTTTTGGGCTGGGGACGGCCCAGTCTCTTTAATCTGTTATGAATGACAACCGAAGACAATAATCGAAGAACGGGAATATCTCGCATCCAGCCAGAATCGGAACCAAGGGCACAAAGAAGGTGGTTGGGATCTTTGGCCCTTCCAAAGGCATTGAGCGTAATCGAATGATGCTCCGGCCCGGATGATGGAGATTGATTTGAATGCCCCCGCCGTTTTTACGGAGGATGATCCTCAAGAAGTGATTCTTAACCCTACAAATCCTGCCGGTGGTGATTTTCTTGAGCTAAATGATTTACCGCAAGATAACAATGTGGTTGAGGAAATTGTAGCTGTTGACTTCCCCGTGATGCTCCCCTGCCGAACAAGCCTTGTTCAATATTGCCGATGCAAAATGAACGTGCCTATGCTTCCCTCGGCCAACCCGTTAATGTCCTTGTTGATGATGTTGATCCCTGCCGAGCTTATGGTCGCTAATGATGAATTTGATGAAAATGTTGATAATTTCTTTGCTCACCTTGAAAATGAGGGCCCGTAAGAGGATGATCACCGCCTGAAGATAATCAAGTTCTAAATGTGGGGATGGCCCTTCTCCCAGCCTTTGGGCCCGACCGCTTGGATGGATTGGCAGAGAAGGCAAAATGCTGGGGCTACTAGAATCGGGCCACTCACTTCGGCCCGAGGTAAGCCAACAGATTTCGTGTTTCCATTCCATCCGTGCGGGCCAATTTCTTCACATTCATGCTCATGATTCGTAAAGATTTGATTGGGCCAAAGAATTTCGAAGTTCAAGAGCAAAGTGGGATGCCTGGATGATGGAAAAGGCTTTGTTGATCTCTCTTTGCCGTCCACTTGTCCCGGTGGTAAGACTAGTTTAACCCCTCCTTGCTTTGATAGTGGCAACTCATCTTCTCGTTATCATCACCGAATTGCATGATGTTTCTACCGGGCCGATAATTTGGTGGTGTTGTCTCGATTCACCTATCTCTCGCCACACATTCGATTTGTTGGACATAGGTCCACCTAAAGCGCACAAGGAGGCCGACGATTTTTAAAGTTGTCTGCTGGGTTACCTGCCGAAGTTGGCTCGATGGCCAGAGCTTTACGCTTAAGGAGGATGTTGCTCCCTGCGGGTGATGCCTAGAAAGCGTGAAGCGTGCCCCCCTTTGTGCCTCGAGGTAAGAAGGAGTCCTAGGCCGCAGCACCAAGACAGAGGTTTTAAACATAATAGTTGTCCCGATAAAAGATGTAACATATGTCCTCCTACTCTCCCCATCACCGATTAAAAGTTGGGTGTGCAAAGGTGTGGCATGGCAAACAAGATGTTGGATGAGGAAGCTCGAGGATCAAGCTCCCAAGAAAAAGCCTGTTGGCAAGAAGAGAAGGCCACCAAGGAGAAGCAAGAAGGCTCGAAGGAGAGGAGGAAAAGGAGTACCAAGATGATTCGAGGTTTGCTCCAAGAGAGAAGGAAGGAGAAGACATCTAGTTCTTCCTTGTCTTTTTCTCTCTTTTTGTCGACCCCCGCCGTGTTGGGTCTGACATGTTGGTTCTGTTGGGCAAAGTGTAATATATGGATCAAAACCCTCACTCTTTTAGGAGTTGGAATGTTTTAACCGGAATGTCGGGGATTAATGCCTCCCGGAAATGGAATGATATCGAAGTAAAATTAGTCGGTCACCGCCTCGCGGATATTGTCCGCTTGCGTGAAACTAAAAAGATTTGTTTGATTCT